>SMDT01001729.1:0-511157 GCA_005392925.1 Aquilaria sinensis | reverse complement strand
GGAGAGCTCAAAAGTTATCTAACTCGCCTCCCAACACTTCGGCAACCTCGGGAGAGGGAACCTCTCATTCTTTACCTCGCAGTCACTGAAAAGATGGTGAGTTCCATCTTAGTGAAAGAAGAGGGCGGGAAACAATGGCCGGTGTATTACGTAAGCAAGTCCCTGCATGGCACCGAGATGAGGTACCCGTTGCTCCAAAAAGCTATCTACGCGTTAGTACTGGCGGGTAGGAGATTGCGACCTTACTTCCAAGGACACGCCATCACCGTACGAAGTAATTTGCCCCTGCGAGATGTGATGAAAAAAGTGGAGCATTCGGGAAGACTCTTAAAATGGTGCATTGAGCTCAGTGAATACGACATTACTTATGAGCCTAGAAGGGCAATAAAGGCTCAGTCACTTGCAGACTTCATAGCTGAGATCCCTGAGATTGAAAAGACCAAAGCACTCGCGGGAGGTGAAACAGAGACTGACCCAGAATGGAAGCTCTTCGTCGATGGAGCGTCAGGCACAGAGCATCAAGGAGCTGGAATAGTTCTTCAGGGTCCCGAAGGCATGGAAGCTTCTAAAGCGGTCAAATTCGGTTTTAATGTTACCAATAACATTGCCGAATATGAAGCCCTCATAGCCGGACTGAAAATGGCCAGAAAAGTATATGTGAAAAA
Organism: Aquilaria sinensis; assembly: GCA_005392925.1. NCBI lineage: Eukaryota > Viridiplantae > Streptophyta > Magnoliopsida > Malvales > Thymelaeaceae > Aquilaria > Aquilaria sinensis. Next base: position 510,492 of record SMDT01001729.1, on the reverse strand, counting down.
CCTTGTGTCCCACAGTGATTCACAGTTAATAGTCCGACAGACGAAGGGAGAATACGCGGCAAAGGACCCAATTTTGGCTAAGTATCACGACCTCGTTCAGAAACTCATTGAGGATTTCGACTCGGTGCACATAAAGAACGTTCCCCGAAGGGATAATACCCAAGCGGATGCCTTGGCCAAGGCGAAGTAACCCACCGAAGTGCTAAAACACCCCAGCACGGAGTTAATGTGCATAAAAACCTCGGGGGAGGGATGGAAAAGCTCCCTCAAGAGATATTTGGCAACTTCAGAGCTTCCCGAGGATCCTAAAGAAGCCGCAAAGGTCCGAAAGCGTGCAAGGAGGTACTTCCTTATTGGGGAAAAGCTGTACAGACAAGGGTACGCAAGCCCTCTACAAAGATGTATAGGCGAGGACGACGCCAAAGTAATACTTGAAGAAGTACATGAAGGAGTGTGTGGCTCCCATATAGGAACAGACGCCCTTGCATGAGTAATACTCCGCCAAGGTTACTGTTGGCCTACCCTAAGGAAGGACGCAAGGCAATTCGTCCGAAGATGCGACAACTGCCAAAGGCACGCCAATATCCAAAAGCTACCCTCGGAAAGAATAAATGCAACAGACTATCCCTGCCCCTTCGCCATATGGGGCATTGATCTCATCGGACCTCTCTCAAATGCCCTCGGCAGAGTAAAATTTTGCATCGTCGCAGTGGACTATTTCACTAAGTAGATAGAGGCAGAACCGCTAGCATCAATATCGGTGAAGGACGCTAAAAAATTTGTATGGAAGAACATTATATGCCAATTTGGCATTCCGAGGGTGATAGTGGCCGATAACGGGACTCAATTCACGGACAAGGGGTTCCAGGAATTCATAGAGGACCTTGGGGTCAAGATACATTTTTGCCTCAGTGGCTCACCCTCAAAGCAATTGGCAGGTCGAGGTATCTAACAGAACAATAAAAGATGGCCTGAAGAAAAGGCTAAAAGAGGCAAAAAGGAAATGGCCAGGAGAGCTCCCAAGTGTGCTATGGAGCTACCGAACAACTCCCCGAAGAGCCACGGGAGAGACTACTTTCTCGCTCGTATACGGGACTGAGGCCATCATTCCCATTGAAATCATGCAGCCCTCGGTAAGAGTACAGGTGTATGATGAATGAGGAAATGATCTTGGACTGAGAGCAAAACTGGACCTCCTCGAAGAACACCGCGAAATGGCCGAGTTAAGGAGAAAGGCCTTCCAGCAGTGGATAGCACGCACCGCCAATTTACATGTAAGAAAAAAGGAGATCAAAAAGGGAGACCTTGTTCTCCGAAAGGCCGAGTTCAAACAGCGAAGGCCATCAGAAGGGGTACTTCGGGAAAATTGGAGTGGACCCTATTTGGTCCTCGACGAAGTTCGCCCAGGGGTCTTTAAGTTGGGTAATATTGAGGGAGTAGAGTTGAAGAATACTTGGCATTCAGACTCTCTGAAAAAATTCTATACTTAGACATTTTTTCGAAGGAAGCCTGTAAGATACTCCTCCCCGAAGTCGTCAGTAAAAATACATGACGAATATGCCCTCATTACCGAAAGAGTATGCCTTGACGATTCTTCCTTACGAAATTCCTTACTAAGCTTAAAAACTCGTCCGAACAAGAAAGGAGTCCAAAAAGGTTCCTTCCGAAAAATAAGGTGCAGGTGTTCGCCAAAAATGCACACTTAGAATCATACCAGCTTCTGAGAAGGCATATTCGGGAGAAAGAACGGAGAATGGAGGAAAAAATTCTTCATTAAAAAATTCTAAGGCAAAAAATACAAAGAAGGAAGAAGAAAGCCTATGACTGAGCAGGGGTATCCGACGTTTCTTCAACATTATCATCCCCGGATGGCTCAGTCGAAGACACAGGCCGAGCCGGAGGAAGATTGAGGAACTCGACTTTGGACCATGAAGATCTGGGCTCTTTGGGAAAATCCAAAGCAGACAAGTAAGAAAGGTCAAGCCCAGGGTGCCGAGCGAGGACCTGGTGACGAGCCAAGCAAAAACCATCTTGGTAAGACGTCTTCGACATTTGCTCGCTACGGTCCTTCTCGGCGCCAAGAGCCGCCAGCTCAGCTTTTAGCGCGACAATCTTCTCCTCCAGCTTCTTCTTCTTCCTGCTCTTCGTCTCCTTCTTCTTCAGCGACGCAATCTCAGCCTGGAGATCGGCATTCAAAGCGAGTGCCTTCGCAAGATCCTCGCCGTCTTGAGCGGTCTTCTTCCGAAGGGCCTCATTCTCTAAAGAAAGAGTCACGCACTTTGAGCCGAGGTCTTCAACCTTGGCTGAGAAATCGGTAAGAAGCTCCTGCCTGCTGGACACAACCTCGGCCCGAAGACTCCCAAGGTCCTCCTTCGCGATTTTGTTTAACTCACCATATTTTAGGGCATATTGGGCGAGAGACTCCTTCGTCTTGCGCAAGGAATCTTCGGACCGAGAGCGGGTCTCCGTTTGTTTCGCTGACCAGGCGCGGAAGTACCCGCTATATGCCAAAAGCTGCAGAAAAACAGAGGCGCCAAATAAGTATCGGAAGGCAGTGATAGCTTAGAAGAACAATTTTCTAAAATACAAGAAAAGGAAGGATCACCTGAGCAGCGTGCTCGGTCATCCTCGCCGCAAGGATCTCTTCGCTGGGACATTCGGTGGTAAGGGACTGAAAGGTGGCGTTAGTCAGCACCCCCGCCGCCATTTGCGGAGCCATCAGCTGGCTATCCTCAGAGAACAAATCCATGTCCTCTGTGAACGTCCAGAAGGGCTCCCGTGGCACCTTGTCCCGCAGAATCCGTCGGTCCCGAAGAGCCCTCCGACGGGCATGAGTCTCTACCCAGGAAGCAGTAGGGGCGTTCTCTGCAAGGTCACGCCAAAGTTCCGTCAAGACATCATCCCTTAGCCATTCATCCAAAAAATCGTAGATACGAAAAATACTGAGATTTGTAGCGGAATGGCTAAGGAACCAACCTGGTGGAACTTCGGGGACGCACTCTTCAGAACCGACCTCCCGAACATCCTCAGTGACATTCTTTCCCTTCCTCCTTCTGCCCTCTTCAAACTCCTGGGCAGACGTTCGCTCTGCTGGAATCTCGGTAGCAGGGGCAGGACTCAGTGTCTCCCCGAGGATGTCAGGGTCCGAAGAAGGGTTCTCGGCGGTCGGAAGTTGAGCAGAGGACTGATCTTCCACCTCAACTACATTCTCGGGGGGAGGAGGAGTGGTAGCCTTGGCCTTCTTGGACTTAGAAGGGCCGGCAGTCGACTTCTTCCTCTTACCAGAAGTCTTCCTGCGTACTTGCTCCCCCCGCTTAGCCTGACTGTCGAAGAGTGATTTATAAAACTCGGCAGACTGATCGCCCATCTCTGCAAAAAGGTAAAATATCAGTGTAAGTCCAAAAGGAAAGCAGATACCAAATCCTGGAAGATGACTTACTCTCGGAAAAAGCCTGATAAGAAATTTCACGCCGAAGGAGCATGACTATCCAGACTTTCTTCCCCGGAAGAACAGGCACGGGCATGCCGGGGTCACTCTTATGGGCAGTTATCACTCCCAGTTCCCGAAGAACTTCCTCTGACATCCCGGACCCTCGGGGAAGGAGGTAGTAAAAACCACCCTTCGGGACCGGGTGGAGTTTGTAGTATTGCATGAAGAAGAGGAAGTGGGGGTTTATGCCGAACACCCCGCACATGCAGAGGAAAGCATTAAAGTAAGAGTAAGAATTTGGGGGGAGTTGGTTCACGGCAATACCGTGGAATTTGCAGAATTTGCGTATCATGCGATGAGGGGGATACCGAAGACCGGCTTTCAGCTGAGTTCGGTAAACGGTAACCTCCCCCGAAGAAGCAGCTGCGTAAGCGTAAGATCCCAGCAAAGGTAACCTCGGTGTGATGTAAGAAGGGAGGTAGTACTTGGCCACCCACTTTTTCATCTTTTCCAAAGTAGTTGATGGCCGAAGTGCTATCGCCCTGGTCCACTGACTTCGGAGAAAGAGGGAGCCAAACACCTGAGGTATACGACCTCGGAAGCCCCATCGTACCAACCTCGGAAAACTCCCATATCGCCTCTCCAGTAGAGGGCGAATGAACCGACTTCGGAAGAATAAGAACACCCCGAAGAAAACGGTATCACCCCGGGGAGAGGTCCTTGCTCGTCCCCCTAAAAGGTAACATCGGCCGAAGGGACCTCGGAGGAGCGATGGATGCCATGAAGGAGTCTCTGACATATTCGCCCGTACACACTAGACGTCGATCTCAAGCACTCTGACAGGCCACTGCAGTCTGTGCTCTGACACGCAGAGACATGCTTCTCGACAAACCACTGCCCGATAAAGCCTGCAGGCGGCTGGCCACTCTTCTGCTCAGAGGTATGGACGGCATCTGTCCATACACGTGTCACAATCTGAGGGGCTCATTTTCCCCTATTTACAGTAGGGGAGGCTCTCGGTAAAAATGGGGCTTTTTGGGGCTCCAGGGGGTTATCTCCCTCCCCTCTTTCCTCTAGGCATGCCGAAAAAATGCCTCCGGCGAGATTCTTTCCCTTCTGTGCATACCAGAGAAATACTCCCGGCAAGTCTATTTTGTGCTTATTCTTTGTCATTTAGAGGCACTGACTTGGGTGTCGGAGGCTCCTCCCCGGAAAACCACTCTGGGGACCTCCTAACCCCTGTTTTCTTTATGTTTCAGGCCGGACTACTTGGGGGCGTCCCCTTTTCAGGGTCTTTCCAGCACCGAAAACCCTTCACGGCCACCGCTATCCACCATCGGACGGCCACGCACGACAGTCCCGTCAGGAGGTCCCTGCTACCCCCGTCGTGGAGCCACGGCGGGAACACAAACGATGGCCAACCCAACGCCATCATTTTGGCGCCGTCTGTGGGAAACTTTCCAGGCAGCAGTGGTAAAAAACTTGGCGTTCTAAGGACAAAGGCTCCCTGAGGCCCCCGTCCGCGCCGGAGACTCGCCCGGCTGCCGAACAATTAAGAGTAGGGACTTCCCATCCCGAGGATGATCCTCCTCCGAATATCGCCGTGGCTTTCCTGCATAGTTTCCCACGCGTCGCCGTGGTCGAAGTAGTGCAGCGGGTAGGCCGAAGATGGTCGTGTGCAAATTCGAGCCAAAGTCTCCTCTCTCAACCCTTTCGACGAGAGAAGTAGTGGTGACCCAAGAGTTCAGGGGGAAAACAAAGAGTAGTGGGATGAGTACCCAAAGGACGTGCTTCCCCTCGGAACATGATGGACGGGAAAAGTAGAGTTGGTGTTATCCAGACCTCCCCGTCGAAAGAGTTCGGGCCAAAGAAAGGTTGTTGTTCCTCTGGCAGCAACACCGAATCCGCTACCCTGAAAAGACGCCTACGCTTTGATATTAAATAGGCAAAAGGCTATGATCCTACTCCAACGGACACACTATGTCGTGCCCTAAACTGCCCCTGGCCCATTTGGGCCTGATTTTTTTTTTTTAAAACATGCAGCGGAAGTTTTCATTACACAGAAGGGGCTTTTAAAACTCACTAAGACTTATGGGCACGAACCCCAGGATACTTATCGGTACTAGCTCGTTAAGTTCTTTAATTAAGGTTAAGTTGATGTGCTCTCAAAAACAAGCTAGCACCTATGTGGATTTCATGTGTTCATTTTCATGGTCTTTACCGAGCTTAGCCAAGAATATGCATGGCAACTAAAACACCAACTTAAGTTTAAAAACTTATTTTCATGCATATGCTTTGCATGCTTATACGTTTTGGAGTTCACTAGTGCACATAACCACTTAATGCCTTTAAATGCAACTAATGCTTAGGCATGTATTAATTCACATACGTGCACTTAAATTTCTTATTAACCAAACTTTACACAAGCATCCAATTTCATGCTTTTTCTAAATTTACTTGCATGTTCTTTACTAAGTGAGCATACATAGCCAAACATTGCATGCTTTTAACATAGACATGGGCTTATGGGCCTTTTAGTACTTAACATGCATATGGCCCAAAATTAACCAAGAATAAAATCAAATTTTTTTTTAAGTTCTTATTTAAGCCCAAAACGTACATTTAAGCCCAATTTCAACATGCTTCAAGTTTCATGAAAACATAACCCATAAATTCATGCATGGGCCTTGGTAAGTCCACCAAGCAATAAAAATACCCAAAAATGTCCAAGTCCATAATACAAGCCCAAAGCCAAGTTTGGCCAAATTTTAGCTAAGTCCATAATTTGGTCACTAAAGTTAGACCAACAAAAACATGCTTAAAAGCAAGCCATAAATCCACAAAGCCATGGAACACAAATTTCCACCTTAATAGACCTTGTTCCCACAATTCTAAGACTTCAAGTCCTGCACAGAAAGTCCACATTTTTTTTTTAGCTTGTTTACAAGCAACTTATATACTTAGAATACTTAGAATATTTTGAGCAATACCATACACAAATCCAACCTTAGAATACAGAAAGAGTACTCAAGACTCTTAGCTTGATCTTTCAAGTAAACCTTTACCTACAAAAGTAGAGTAAGGCGGGTGAGTTATAAAACTCGATAAGGATTCCGTGGCATCCAATGCCTAACTTATGGCCTCCAAGGCCTAACATATGCCAAGAATGTAATGGCAAAATAATCCTTATTCCTGCAAATAAAACATAAAGACAAAGAAAACAAAAAGATACATGCATGTAGCAATAATATCATAATCGGGGGTTAGCATGCACAACAATTCAAAGAAGCACATAAACACACACCACTTAACACTTTGTTCACAGAAAGGCAGCAAGCATCCCTCAAGTTTTAATTCATTAATTTCATATACTTAATGTTTTCGGAGAGCTCACTTAGCATAGGAATTAAGGTGGCCGCCTTAACTCCTAGCCCATAATGCTTGCTTACTTAACTTAGCTCATGAGCAAAACAGAATTGCCGAAGCAATAACATAACTTAAGCCCTCTTAGCACTCCTAGGATCACATGGTTCTTTGACCATCACCTAGGGGCCCGAATACTCACACAAAAAAAATCCATGGAACTAGGCCATGCAATAAAGTGAGTATAGGAATCCTTACCCACAACACCGAAAGCTTTAGAAGCTTATTTTCCTTCGTTTTCCTTGCTTGTTGACTCTAGAAATTGTTTTCTAGCATAAGAACCAAGATGGGCCGAATTTTATTAGTAACCATAAGATACCAAGAACACTTGGTGATTAACTCAAATAACACAAAATACCAAGAACACTTGGTGTACACTTACAGAACCTCACAGAAGAGGTAAGGCCAATTTCTTGTGCTTGATGTTCTTCAAGTTTCTTCTTGATTTCTTGCTTCTAATGAACTTAGAAACTCAATCACACAAAGAGTTCCTTGAGTAGAGCTTAAAACCTCCAAGAAATGGAAATGGACGAATTTTCCTCCTTGGTTTTCTTTGAATTCTTCACCTGATTCTTGCTCTTTATGGTCTTAGAGCTTGAGTTCAACCAAGAATACTTGGTTTTAATTTGAGGAATGATTATTTCTAGCTATGGACGAATATTGAGATGAGGAAAAGAGTTGGAAATGTGTTTGGAATGGTGAGACTTGGTATGGAAGAAAATGGAGAGAGAATGAGAGAGTTTGAGAGCAAATGGCTTTGAATGAGTGGATTGATTATGTTTTAATGTGTGGGAAGGTGATGGCTGGCCATATGGGAAGGAAAATGAGTGTATAATGTGCTTGGAAAAGTGGGAGACAAGATTTAATGGAAGGAAGACTAATTGGAAGACTTTTGTGTAAGTTGGTAGAAAAAGTCAAAAGTAGGTGAAGAAAGAATCCAAAGTGATGACTAAGGGTGGGAGGTGGATTAAAATAATAGGAAATTAATAATGTGTTTGAAATGAGTGGGAGACAAGATTTAATGGAAGGAAGACTAATTGGAAGACTTTTGTGTAAGTTGGTAGAAAAAGTCAAAAGTAGGTGAAGAAAGAATCCAAAGTGATGACTAAGGGTGGGAGGTGGATTAAAATAATAGGAAATTAATAATGTGTTTGAAATGAGTGGGAGACAAGATTTAATGGAAGGAAGACTAATTGGAAGACTTTTGTGTAAGTTGGTAGAAAAAGTCAAAAGTAGGTGAAGAAAGAATCCAAAGTGATGACTAAGGGTGGGAGGTGGATTAAAATAATAGGATTTGGAGGGAGGTGACATAAAATATTGGGAATTGGAGGGGCATGGCTGGCCAAGGCATCCTAGGCCATTTAAAATGGCCTAATTCCCCCTTTAGTCCTCCAACTTTCTAATTTTGGGCAATTGAGCCCAACCACTAAAAATCCCTTTGTTCAATTGAGTCCCTCATTTTTAAAAACCACCATTTTCATTACTATTTCTCTTGGCCTAGGCCAAGCTTATTTTTAAGATGTTCAACACTCAATTATGCACATGCCATATTGTCTCCTCAATTTAATTGAGCTAAATTCCCGATTAAGGAAAAATTCTTATGCTCCAAATCCATTTAACCCGGGACCTAATCACTTTGGATTGTCCGGGCATTACACACTACCATCGTCCAAAAACGAGCCGCCCCCGCGCGACGGGAACATGATGGACGGGAAAAGTAGAGTCGGTGCTATCCCGACCTCCCCGTCGAAAGAGTTCGGGCCAAAGAAAGGTTGTTGTTCCTCCGGCAGCAACACCGAATCCACTACCCTGAAAAGACGCATACGCTTTGATATTAAACAGGCAAAAGGCTATGATCCTACTCCAACGGACACACTACCATCATCCAAAAATGAGCCGCCCGCGTGCGACGTCAGAGGGAATAGGGTAATTGGGCAAGTGCACCGAACTCCAAAGATATTACATCGCACACAAGCCCAGAGGGGCAATATACCCCAGGCGCTAGCAGACTATTGCCGAAATTCCAGAAACAGAAAAAGGGAAATCCAGCGAGGACCGAATATAGGTGAAATCCAAAAGAAGGAACTCCCAGCAGAAGAAATTCCGGGCGCAAAAACACTGCGGCGCGGGAACGGTACCTCAGACGCCCGAGGATAGGGAAGTCACCTGAGTTAGCATATTCGGTTAATAAAGCATTGAACCACCCAAGCCCGGCATTGCTAGGAATAAAAACCTAGGACAAGGGAAGGAAGAACCCCACAAAGGGACATCTCCCAAGAGTCCCGGAAAAGCCTCGCGAAGTGGTGAAGAATGCAAAAAATGCCCCGCAAAGAGGCATCTCACAAGAATCCTGAAAATCTTCATGAAATGGCGAAAAGTACAGAAAATGTTCCGGAAAATCTTCCTTGATTGAAGAGGAATAACATCGGTAGGGAAGCCCAGGCCTGTTATAGAAAGGCATCGGCAGAAAGGGGTGCAGAGCAGTGCGTAAAAAGAGGTGCGAACAAATGCGTCCAAAAAGGGCTTGAATGGTAAAAAACGCACCAGCACCTGAAAAACTGCCTTCGGAATAAAATACCCGAAAGACTCCCGTCGGAGTGGGTAACCCCGAGAGACTGCCTTCTGCCCTCTACAAAAAAGGGCAAATACGGTCCACTGCCAACACCGCCTGAAGTATAATGCTATGAGAAAGCAGTAAATTACTTCGTTTCACGAGACAAGACAGAACCCCTACTGATCAAGCAGGCAAAAGGTATACAAAAGCCTGCTTAAAGGAACATGAAGCACCAAGATGGCATATTATTGCCGGTAGCATAATGGCTTCAGTCTTTAGACGAAGGAGGCCAAAAAGTTCGCCATTAGCTCCGGAGTGAAATGACATTTCGGTCCACCAGCTTAGTTCTGAAGCAGCAAGCAAGTGGAGTCCCGAAATAGAATTGTACACAAGGGACTACGGAAAAGTCGGGAGAAGCAAAGGGGAGAAGGTCCAGAATGGCCGAGAAAATTCATTGTGGGAATTATCAGACAAACTTCCCGAAAAACCACAGGGAGAAAAAACCTTCTTTACTCGCCGGCAAAGACTAGTGCCAACTCGGAGCAATACAGCTACCAAGTGAAGCGCGAGTATTCGGTGGAAGGAAGAATGAGTTCGGGAGGAGTGTTCGGCAAAGAAAGAAATAGCCTCGGATTGGGGAACCGAACTCGAGCCACTCCCTGAAGCATGAACGAGCTCAGGAGAAGTGTTTTCTCCGTAAAAGGTGGCCGTGGGCGCAAAATTACACTGAACGCCAAAAAGAGATCTCATTCTCTGAAAGGCCAAGACAGAACCCCGAGAACTACCTCAGGGGAGAACTTCGGCCACTAGGAAAAAGGACATCGCTTCTCGGTTTGACGACTGAAATCGACCGATTAGCCAAACACCAAAGGAAGAACAAGCTCGGGAGGAATACTCGGCAAAGAAAGAAATAGCCTCGGATTGGGGAACCGAACTCGAGCCACTCCTCGAAGCATGAACGAGCTCAGGAGAAGTGTTTTCTCCGTAAAAGGTGGCCATGGGCGCAAAATTGCGCCGAACGCCAAAAGGATATCTCATTCTCCGAAAGGCCAAGACAGAACCCTAAGAACTACCTCAGGGGAGAACTTCGGCCACTAAGAAAAAGGACCTTGCTTGATCCAGGGCGAGGTCCAAAAGAGAGCATTATCAGCTTGGCAGCGTCAAAGGGAGAAAATCGAGAAATACCCTAGAAGAGTTCTATACTTAGAATTTCGTTCCATACTTAGAATTTTTAGATGAACAAGCTATACTTAGAGAAATTTCTTTTTTCTCCTGTACAGGTTACCCGCCGAACAAAGCTGAAGCACACGTGCTCGAAGGCTATGTTTTCCTTAAAAGGTTGGCACGATGTCCATCAAAGGCAATCAATGAGGACAGACTAGTGTTCGCCTGAAAAGTCTTTGATAGCTGAGAAAGTGAGATCGGCCAGCAGAAAGGGCAAGGAATGACTTTCCGAAATCCCCTAGCCGAAAGTAGCCAAGGCAACTGGAAAACAAAAAGTGCTCAAGCCAGACAAAGCGAAGAAATGAAGAAGAATCCATTAAAGAAGGTCTTTGGTACAAGAGGAGTACAAGAGAAGCACGAAAACAAAAAAACCCTAGGATGTCTAAGGATCCCCAGCGACGCGAGAAGTTCCGGCTCCTGTGTCTCTAGCCGTCGCCTTCCGCGCAAGAAGAGGAACAGGTGGCAGGTTGAGGCGATCAACTTTCGACCAAGTCCACCGAGGACCCTCGGGAATATCCAGGGCCGCAAGAAAGGAGGTCTCGAGGTCCGAGTATCGTTGCAGAAATTGATGACGAGCTAGACAGAAGCCGTCCTGAAAGGACACCTTCAACATTTGGACGGCTTTGTCCCTTTCTATGTCTAGCAAGTCCGCCTCATTCTCAAGACCAGCAACCTCTTTCTCGAGACCCAAGATCTCCTCCTTAAGATCGGCAATCCTCCTCACCAATCCCTTTACGTTCCTTCTCTTCATCGCACTCCTCTTCAGAAAATAGACCCTGGCTTGAAGAGTCGCTTTTTCGGCAAGAGTTTTCTTCAGAAAGGCGGCTTCTTCTTCTTTCTCCTTCTGAATAACCTCATTGGCCGAATTCAAATGCACAACCTCCTCGCCAAAGTCCCGCATTTTGTGGGGAAAGTCCTTCAGGAGGTCCGATTGGCCTATCAGGAACTCATCCCGGAGTTGGACCACCTCCTCCCTGGCTATGCGCCTCAACTCGACCTTAGCTATGTCCGAGTTAATACAGAAGAGCATGGCCTTCTCTAGTTCACTTTCAGCCCGAGCTCGAGCAGAAGACTGCCCTGCCGCCCAAACTCGGAGGTGCTCACTGTACCCCAAAAGCTACAAAGAAGAAGAAGAAAATGCTCAGTAAAAGCAGCATAAGGAAAGGAAAAACACTTAGGCAAAAAAGGAGGAGGCCAAAAGGATCACCTGGGCGGCGCGCTCAGAAACTCTAGCAGCGAGGATATCCCCTGAAGCACACTTCTCGGCAACTGCCTTAGAAGAAACCTCGGTAAGGACACCCCTCGCCATCTGGGGAGCCATCTCTTGACAATCCCTGGAGAACAAGTTCATGTCCTCCGTGAAAGACCAAAACGGCTCCTTCGGAACCTTGTCTTTCGAGAGAAGGGAGTCCCGGAGAGCCTGTCTTCGGGCATGGTCAACCATCCATACTAGGGCCGCTCGGTCCTCTGCAAAATGGAGGGGCGCAAGTCAGGAAGGGCTCCCTGAAAACACAAGTTATGAGAGAGGAGGTGTCAAAAGAAAAAAAGAATTCGACACAAACCTGGCGCAACCCTGGTAGCCTCCTCCACAAAGGCCGGAATGTACTTGCCTTTGTCCTTGCGACATCTCTCCAGCTTTTTAATAGTAGGACTCTCGGGCAAAAAGCCTAAAAGCTCCACCGACGAGGTAGGACTCGACGGAGTGAAAAGGGTGACTACTCCGGCGGGCACCTCGGCTGCAGCAATATCAGCCTGGGAAGCTGTCACAGCTACTTCGAAGGGGGCAGCAATCCTGGTGGATATCGGAGTGACATCAACCATGGCGAAGGTTGCATTAGCGTCAGTGGAAGTGGCTATCGCATCGGTTGAGATAGCAACCTTGGTGGAAGTAGCAATAACTTCATCGACCTCCACCACATCTTCCGAGGGTGGAGTAAGGGCTCTCTTCTTTGACTTCTTGGCCGAAGACGGTCCGCTCCCAGTAGACTTACGTCTTTTGGAGCCACTTTTCTTTGCTTGTTCTCCCTTCTCTACCTGACCAAGGAAGAGACTCTTGTAGTAGGTGGCAGAATCGTCAGCCATCTCTGAAAAATGGGGAAAAACATTAGTATGAGTCCAAAAAGGGCACTGAAGCTGAAGATGTGAGTCCAAAAACGGTTAGCCAAAAAAAGAGCTTGCGGGAAAAAAGGAAAACGTCAGCAAAAACCGAAAAAATAGGACTTCGGGAGGCTGAGAAGTTAGCTGAAGTCGAACGATTCCCGAGGAAGGGACTCACGAAAAGCCTTGCCGAAGTCAGGATTCCTGGATGCCGTTGTAAATAATGGCCAGAAATCGCTCTGCCATGCAGACCGTCGCTGAAAGAGATGGAAAAGGCGAGAGAAAATGAGAGCAAGGCTGAGAGCAAAGAAAAAACAAATGAGAAGAATGGCAAGGAGAGACTTATATAGAGAAGGGAAGGGCAATTGAAAAGGCGTCATAACTGCTGCGTGGGAGTGAAACGTCACCGTGATTACTCTTCCCGCGCAAAAAGAAGTGCCATCCCAAGTGACGCTTGCCACGTGTCGATCATCGCGAGAAACTAGGGCACGTTTTCTGACATCCTGAAGATTTGGGTGCATCCCCAGATTGACACGCCCAGTTTCAAGGCATGAAAGTCCACTAATTTAAGACAGAAAAAATAAGATTGGAAATCTTGAGGACGCCGAAAGTCAGGTATGCGACATCCGCCCGAGCGGACTATGCCCTTAAAATGGCGAAGTATCTTCCTTGCAAACGATATAAGCCGGATAAAGCCTGCAGGCGGCTGGCCACTCTTCTGCTCAGAGGTACGGACGACATCCGTCCATACACGTGTCACAATCCGAGGGGCTCATTTCCCCTATTTACAGTAGGGGAGGCTCTCGGTAAAAATGGGGCTTTTTGGGGCTCCAGGGGGCTAGCTTCCTCCCCTCTTTCCTCTGGGCATGCCGGAAAAACACCTCCGGCGAGATTCTTTCCCTTCTGTGCATACCAGAGAAATACTCCCGGCAAGTCTATTTTGTGCTTATTCTTTGTCATTTAGAGGCACTGACTTGGGCGTCGGAGGCTCCTCCCCGGAAAACCACTCCGGGGACCTCCTAACCCCTTTTTTCTGTATGTTTCAGGCCGGACTACTTGGGGGCGTCCCCTTTTCAAGGTCTCTCCAGCACCGAAAACCCTTCACGGCCACCGCTATCCACCATCGGACGGCCACGCACGACAGTCCCTCAGGAGGTCTCTGCTACCCCCGTCGTGGAGCCACGGCGGGAACACAAACGATGGCCAACCCAACGCCATCAGTAGTGGAACAGGGGTAAGCCTCAAGAGAAGCAAGGTTTTTAGAAAGAGGGCGCACAGTCATCAATGGAGTCAGACTTAATGGAGTCGGATTTGACATTTTTCAAAAAGAAAAAGAGAGATGACTTTGGGAAAAATAGAGGAACAATGACAAACCACGAAAAGGAACACCCACCAAAGATTTTGCCAAAACCTGGGCTGTGAAACACCGCTGCAAGGAACCGCTGGAGGTCACTCTGCCGTAAGAATCGCCGCCGGAAAAAGGAAAAGGGCAAGAAAAGGCTCTAGAACAGACGAGAGCTAAAACAAAAGAGTGAGGCAAAATGGGACGGAAGGTGCTTATATAGACCGAAGAAGGATAAGTGAAACGTCGTCGTAATCATCCTTTGAAGATGTAACCGCCTCATTATTACTCCTTGAAGGCGAAGAGGTGCAGTTGACGTAACCAGCATAACTGTTTCGCCATCCAACAGCGTCCACGTGTCACACGGCACGAGGAACCAGGGCACGCCCTTTTAACATCGTGAAAATCCAGGCACGGTTACCCATGACTGACACGCCTGGCCAAAGGATGCGATGATTCACAGACCCGCGGCAGAAAAAGAAAAAAGAAAAAAGTAACGTACATTCCGAGGACATTAAGAAAACTAGAGGAGGGTACCTCGGCTCCGAGGAGACGACTTCTGAAGCGAGGCAACTTTCCAAGAAAAGTTTTAGCCGCCAGATCGGCGAAGGGACCTTCTCGAAAACATAGCCGAAGCACCCGCTCCGGCTCTCCAGGAGGGGGCATGTGATAGCCGAGGTGCCCATCACTGGCCGAGCACCCGAACTTGACGGAGTACTAACTTCGGCAGAGGGAAACTGCCAGCCGAGGTCAGAAGGATAAACGATCCCCCTGGCCTAATGTAAGGAATTCGCTTCCTTAGGAAATGGTAGGACAAACCTCGGTAGAGCGATCGGACCCTCTTCGGAAACAGAAGTACGCCTCGGAGGAACCATCCTTGGGGAATATATTCCCCGAGATGTTAGAGTAACCTCAGAAGGTACGAACAAAGCATTTAAGGAGCCTCTGACACCTCCCTATAAAGTCGTCCCCCAAGTACATTCTGACACGCTATCACTGGGGAACGCCATCAGAGGGACACCTCAATACGACACTCTCGGAATGCCTAGGCTGTCAACCAGGCAACTTTTGCTGAGATAAGCGTCCCTTCGTTCCCGGAAAAGCAGGGATCGCATCCCACCGGACACGTGTCGTAATCTGGGACGACCACAAGAGGAGAATGGCTTCTGTATGCCTCCTTTATAAAACACCCAGAAAGCATCCTAGCGAGGGAAGAAAAAAAGTTCTCTTTGAATACACAAAAGGGCACATAATTCAGTTATCTGAAAAGTACTGACTTGGGTGTTGGAGGCTCCTCCCCGGGAATACACACCGGGGACCTCCTAACTCGCATTTTCTGGAGTATTTCAGGTACTCTCCACTGGGGAATCTCCTCCCAAAGTGTTCTCCTCCATCAAAAGTCTGCCCTACCCGTACAGTGACACACGATGAAGCCGCCGCAAGCCATCAATCTTCTAATCCTATCTAACAAATTCATCTTCAAATTGAACAAGTAAAAAAAAACTTTCACCTGCTTCTAATCCCATATGAATAAGGCATGTGCAAAGTTGACAACCCATCTTTCAACACCTGAATTCATGTAGTAGAAGAAACAAACTGCATATCCTTTACCAACTTGGAAGTAAATAATTATGTAGCCTAATTGTGCTTATTTCAGATAAAAACATTGAAGACACTACTATTGTTCAAAAAAGCAGGTTCTGAATTAGCAGATTAAAGTAACTTCCAGATTATACAACTATAGCTGACATTGCATGCTAACAACCCATTTCATCCAAGCAAATAAGTACTCAATATGAGACAATAAAACAAAACTAATAACTTTATTGATTCTGCTACTTATGCAAATCTAAGTGTTATTATTGAAACCAAAATCGACCAAATGAACCAAAGTTCATTCTAGGAAATCAAAGATCAAATGAGGATGGCTTTTGACCCTAGACATCAGTAATCAAGAAAATATTCCCAATAATTTCTGCTTACAAAAAGAATCAGGCAGATACCAGAAAGAAAAAACAGAGAACTATAAATAAACAAACGTTAAATAAATGTTGTTTGCATACCGTGGCTAACCAAGGAGGGTAGACGCCAACCACCCATTGGTGTGAGCAGTGGTGGCACCATTTGGTTTTTTCTTCTGCAGGACATCCTCGTCGCTTCCTAAGTCCCAGCAACCACCAACTAGCTAACGCAATGCCAGCCTCTTAGCTTTCCATCAAATCCTGAATTCAGGGAATGCAATTCAGATTTCAACCATGGAATCAAAAAATTATGAATGATCATGTGAAGCATGCCTATTAACAAAACCAACCAAGATAAAAGCATGAATCTAAGAGCTACCCAAGCATTAAACTAAAATTGTTTATCTCAAAGGTGAAACCAATGATAAAACTCAAAAGATAATCACACAACTTGTAGGCACTAAATGATAAAGCTTCCATATGGAATTGAACTGTTATATTAGAAGCATAAATGACAAGGATTACATGTTCTTCCACAACTACAGCATGAAGTGCATGGCTTAGGACATTTAGGAAAAGAGCATTTGCATCGGCAACAAGAGCAATCTGAGCATAAAAAGAACCCAAAACTATAACAACTTCAGTTGCACAAGCCACATGACACTCTTCGACAATAATTTGATCGAGGACAAGAGTAGCAATACAATAGATTAGGTGTTGGCCAGGTAAAACATAGTGAATTGTAGTTAAATGACATGCAGTCACACAAGCTGTAGCTGCACAGATTACAGTTACCACAGCTTGGACACCTTAGATGGAAGGAGCAATGTGAAAAATAGCAATTGCATACCCATGAAAGATTGCAGCAGGGGATCCAGCTGCAAAAAAGTGAAAATTCAGTTTGTTTAGACTTGAAACCAATGAACTTGGATAATTCACAGTGACATTACTTGTCATGTATGATAGAAAACCAAAAAGGCAGCATGGAAACTATTGCCATTCGACACATCAAAGCAAACAATCAATGTAGAATCATCTAAGCATTCTAGTTCGAGCACATTGTAAGGCACAAAAGACTCACCAAAGCCACTTCTAGAAATGACATGACTTCTTATTCTTCTTGATTCTATAGTATCCAACCAATAAACCACTGTAATCAAATTTGAACAGAAATGAAGAAACCATAACCAAAATCAACTATTGAAATTTTTTTTTCAAATAATCCAATGATATCCAAGAATTTTTCAATCAGGCAGTTGAACTAATCGGAATAGAGATTAAGTGGGTTACCTTGTGCAGAGGAGAGGAGCAAAAAGTAAGTTACCTTGGTAGAGAAGTTG
The DNA here is from genome assembly GCA_005392925.1 of Aquilaria sinensis. Classification (NCBI taxonomy): domain Eukaryota; kingdom Viridiplantae; phylum Streptophyta; class Magnoliopsida; order Malvales; family Thymelaeaceae; genus Aquilaria; species Aquilaria sinensis. The sequence goes on along the minus strand of SMDT01001729.1, from coordinate 493,121 downwards.
GATTGGGAACCTTTCAATTGATTGAGCCGTTGACCATCAACAGTAAAAATGCTTCAAGCACACTCCAAAAGTAAAAATGCTTCGAGCACACTCCAAAATGGCCTATCTGTTGTAGATGCCCATCACTCCAAGGCAACCTCTCTTTCACTTTCTCTTCCTTTTGAGTTGCCAAATGATTGCACAAATCATGGGGTGGGAGAAGCCGGGTTCTTCTATTTCGAAAGAGAGCAGTGAAGTTCTGTTTGCCCAAATCATGGGATATGGCGAATAGGCTTTAAAACATTTCGAAACAAGTGACGACTAGATAAGAGTGTACCAAGGGGAAGCTGTCACTAGCACTAGCTATGAGTTAGTGACAACTAATGTTCGTTAAGTTAGTGAGGGTAAGCCGTCACAACTTCTTGCCATAATTTTTAACACTTTATTCATTTATATTTTTTATAAAAGAAATGTTAATTGTATTTAAAGTTCTTCTCTATATACAAATAACTAATATTATGATCACTGATCAACAAATTAATATTCCCAAGGCCTGGTGGAAAAATCAGTTGTCATTCAAGAGATTATCATTTTTTTTTATTTTCTAGAAAAATAATTGAGATGAATACATTTTTTTAACCTAAATTATAATCTAAATTATAATCGGCTTTTAGTGAGAACTACGTGTCATAAAATTTGGCTACGACTTAGCAAAAGCTAACCGTTGCTAATTTTTGGGATTTTAGGGAGGGCAAGCAGTCACTAAATTTATTGACTGTTAACTATCGCTAAATTAACGAAGATAAGCTGTCGCTAAATTTATTGACTGCTAATTGTCGCTGAATTAGTGAGGGTAAACTGTCACTAAATTTAGCAACGACTATCCATCACTAAGTTAGCGAGGCAAGCCTTCACTAACTATGACCATAAGTTAGTGGTAGCTAACTTAGCGAAGGCAAGCCATCACTAACTCTGGTCATAAGTTAGTGACAACTAGCCTTCACTAGTCTATGACCAATTAGTAAGGACAATTGGCCACTACATCTACCCTTCACTTTTAAAACTTTGTTTATTCATTTTTAGAAAAAATAACTGAGATAATGAATTTTTTAACAATAAAAAAAAATTTATTCTAAATTATAATATTTTTTTATACACACATCTCATCAAAAGCTAGTGACAGTTAGTCATCATTAGTCTTTGGAACATTACCAAGGGTAAGCAGTCACTAATTTTTGAGATATTAGTAAGGGTAAGCCATTATTAAATTTAGTGATAGCTAACAATTACTAAATTAGTAATGACAAGCTGTCACTAAACATTAGTGACAACCAGCCATCGCTAAACTTTCAATGGATTTTGAGGTACAAATCTCACCTACATTACATTTATTAGAAAAAATTATCTATGTCAAAAGGGATGACAAGTTAGCATAAAAAAAAAGATTAACACATGAGAGCTCCTGTCAAGACCCAATTCACCCCTACCCTAAACCTTTTTAAGAGGTTTCAGATCAACTAGTTGCTTTTAGTCACTTAGTTGATTTTTCATAAAGTGAATTATGCTCTAACTCCCAGGATTCTTAGCCCCAACTTTGTTATCTACTTAGGTGGGAATCTCAAGCTTTTGAAGAGCTAACAAGTTTTTCTTAGTTCACCCAGTTGAAATTTATTAGGTGGTTTATGGGTGCATATGGGGTTTAATAAAGTTAGGTGATTTATGTGTGTTTTGTGTCATTTGGAAGCTTATAGGAAGCCCACCCAATACATCAATCAAAACATATACACACACATGCATGCATACATCCTAGCTTACACATAGTGCCGTAAGGCTTTCATAAGCCCAAACTACATACAAAGCACAAGCCCTGTTTTACACTAAGTCTCATTGCCAAAATTGGGCAATCAGGGACTAGATGGCCCAAAGTTATGCACAACCAAAAGTTTGGTCCGCTAGGTGTCAAGCATAGGACATAGTTAGGCTTAAACTGTCTTTAAGCCCATAGTCACTTTGACCCCCACCATGACCTCCACCTTGACCTGATACTTAAGCCATAACTGCCTTATTAATCTTTTAGTTCTCACCTATACCAATATGGATCCAAACACAGCCAGTCCCACTACAGCCATCAGGGCCTACAAACACAGCAACATAACACAACCATTAGTCCATTTCTATAAACTTTTGCATACTTCCTTTTTCATAAATAATAATTCTAGAGTATATCTCTTTGTACAAAGACCTTTTCCAGAGGTTCCCTAGCCCTTCAATCTTGTACTTCTTTACCTGAAATGGGCAAAAGAGGGCATGAGTACATAGGTACTCAGTAAAAATCCAAATACAGCACCTAGTGTTTTTACAATGTTTATAACATTGCTATACATATAAACCTTTAATTTTGCTTAATAACCTGCATCCAAAGACAAAGAACACACTAAAAGCAGTATATACAAGATACACACACACACACACACACACACACACACACACACATATAACAGGGGTTAACACACACATCCAAACAGAGAAGCACATAAACACACACACATATACCACTTACACATGGTTTCCTTAACATAGCAAGCATGATTTCCCTTTAATTTTTTGTTATGATCACTTTGATTATATTCAATTAATCTAGAGCTCCAGGTGATTGATCAAGCTTGGCCCAACTTGAACAAAAATCTTATGCTTGATAAAAGCAAACTAGCTAGCTTACCATAGTGCTTAATGTACATATAGCACATTATATAGGCTCTAGGTTCTTTTGGCCTTTAGCCATCACTTAGGGAAGGTTTTCCCCTTCAAAATATAGGAGAAAAAGCTTCATATGGGTTGGAATCAAGGAAGCTTGATCACACATCATGTAACATAGACACCAACATAGACACCACCATGAGCTAGTTTTGCAACATCATGTTTCAGATTTATGTTGCTTTTGTTCTTTCTTGTCTCATTTCTTTTTGGTAGTTTTAAGGTGTCTTGTTAGAAGTTTGGCTAGGTAGTAGAGGGTGAGAAGCTAGCAAAAAAGTAACGAGACATCAACTCACAAATAGCACCATCGTTGGCATGGCAAACTTAGTTTCGATTTCAATTAGTTTGTTTTCTCCTTTGGTTTTTCTTTGTTTATTTTTTAGTGGATTTTACCACGCTTTGGTCTATGTTTTCAGGTTGTAAATGAGCTAGGAAATAGCTAAGAAGCTACTTTGAAGACTAAATACCAAACGGTGGCCGAATGAACTTGGCCACCAAGGACTTTCACTAGTCATTGGTAAAATCTCCTCCCAAATAGCTCAAATCCCTTAAGAATTCATTTTTTCCTGATTAAATCTTCAAGTGGCACATATTAAGTACGCACTTCATCAATTAATTTGGCCAATTAGGCCCTCCAACTTTGCATTGAACATAGGTATGCTTAAAGTGCATTCGAGAGCATCTTAGTGTTCTTTGTGGTGTTTCCATAGGTTCATTGTGTTTTCCACCTTCTCTTAGCCCACATTGTAGCCCTCATTCACATTTAAATGATAATCATCAATCTCATGTAAATTCTTTTCAAGACATTAGGCAGTAAAGCCTTTATAAACACATGGTTGCACAAAAAGGTGCACTTAAGGGTCCTCTAGTGCACTCTAGGGTACGCTTATTTTTTCTTATGTGTTCTTCACATTTCTTGGGTTTATGTCACTGCCCTCACTTGTATCTCAACCTTAGGCATTCAGCCTACACAATTCCCATTAGTGTTTTAGAATTTAAAGTCCTCAGTTCACATAAATGCACATAGAGGTGTGTCTGAGAGCCCCTTCTATGCCCTATCTTGGAGTGCCTTACTCACTTGGTTTCTTGGCCATGTTTTTGTTAAAATTTAAGTCCCTTACTCAAAATGGCTTCAGCACTTAAGCTTAACCTTGTTTGGCTTACAATCATACCACTTTCCTTTGGTTTCTTTAAAGTACACTTAGAGTACCTTTAGGGCATTTTCTTAGGATACTAGTTCTATTTAGCCTTTATTTCATAGTTGTGACTTGCATGATTCATATATCCACATAATGTTCATTATGTATACATTTCATCACAGCCTATGGCCTATACAAGTCACAAGCATGATAGCTCCTAAGTAGCTAATAAGGGCAAATCATTTTTAATTGGCGCGTACTTTACTGATGATTGGCTATAGCTACTTTATTGGATTTTAGCAAAGGCTATGTGTCACAAAATTTTGCCGGGACTTGGCGAAATGTAACTATTGCTAATTTTTTGGATTTTAGTGAGAGTAAGTCGTTACTAAATTTAGCAATGACTAATTGTCGCTAAATTAATGAAGGCAAACCGTCGCTAAATTTTAGCAACGGTTAGCAACGGTTAGCCGTTACTAAATTTTAGCAATAGCTAATGGTCATTAAATTAGCAAGGGTAAGCCAGCGCTAAATTTTAGCGACATACAGCCGTCACTAAACTTTCATCGAGCTTTTAGTGACTGTTTACTGTCTTTAATTAACAAGGGTTTTTAGCTGTCACTAATTTTGCCATTGCTAAATCACCTTTTTCTAGGTAACTCTACTTGCTAAAGCTTCCACCACAGCAATAACAACACATTTACTTGGCGACCTCTAACAGTCACTCCTATTGAAGCACTTTTACGATGAAAACACAAAGCTCCATCAAGGTTCAATTTTATCACATTAGATTAAGGGGGTTGCCTTAGGTTAATACTACTGGGATCAAAGTCTTGGCTGTAAAAGTTCACCAAGTTGAGCACCACCGAAAGATAGCCTTTGCACGAGCCAAGCTTACTAGAGCTAAGTAAGCATAATTGAAGGAAGCTTTGTTTCTGTGGCACCATGAGAACTTGTTCATGCATCATAAAAATATTAGACATTTTTAAATAATAAATATAAAATTTAAACCAAATTTTGGTCTCATAGCTACATAAAAATATATGGTTTTATAATAAAAAATTAATAAATATTGAATCATAAAATAGGTTAAAAATTTGAAAAATATTACCTCTATATGAAAAATAAGTTGTGTTGACTCACGAGTCTGACCACTATCTTTTGGATATTTCGTGCCGTATTAGTGCAACAGTTTTGATCATATCACTCTCATTAGTAGCATATCCATGTATATATATTATAAGGGTCCATGGATCCCCCTTTTTGTAGAAAAATGTTAAAAAGTGATATATAATTTAGCAATTAGACCCCCATTTATTTAGTGGACTCCCATAATTTTCATAATATCCATTTAAACAAAAAATGTGGTTTTTTACCTTAATAAAAAAAAAAATGGTTCAGCTTTTTTACTACTAATAATTAGAATGGTAGAAGTCTTATACTAAGTCGTGAACTTTCATACATTTCTCCATCTAGGATTTGGAATTTTTTTCATATAAAGAAATTAAGGAACTAGTCAGTGGCGCATTTGTGTATATATTATGGACCCCCGTTTTATAGAAAGATGTTAATAAGGGATACATAATTCATCAATTGAATCCCTTTATTTTTTGTGGACCTTTATAATTTTCATAATATTTATTGAAATAAAAGACTATGACCTTTTTACCTTTTCTAAAGTATAGGCCTGACACAAGGCCCACAATAGACAAGCCTATAATAGATGGAGTATGAGAGGCCTAGTAGGCCAAGGAGAAAACCCATCAAAGATGGAAATAAGATCTTAAAATTACGGGATAGACTAGATAATTTCCATCTAGAAGAGATCATTTTGGACTTCCACTCAGCTATAAAAGCCACCCTTATTCACTAATCTCGAGGTACAAGATTTATACTGAAAGCTCATTTATTTCCCTTTATTCACTGGAAACTACTTTATCGTCAGAGGTTTCCCCCGAGAAAGTATCCCGAGGCTCTGATGTTGTTTTTTTAATGGAGAATCTCTGTTTACCACCCATAAAAGTTATGGGCTAAACCCACACAAATGCATTGACTATCAAATTGGCACTGTCGATGAGAAATGGTGAACACTCATAGATATCATATGGATAACCAAGATTAGCAAGGGAATGAGCATGAGAGTCGGCATAAAGACTGGACTAACTATCTTAAATAGTCTGTAAAACACTTAGATGAGGGGATTGCTCACAGAGATGAAGAAGAAGAAGAGCCCTTGACACCATAGAGAGACCCTTAAAAAGGGAAAGGTCCAGCCCCACTGAATGATGATCAATTTCATGCCCTCAACATGTCTTCTTTGAATAGCCGAAAATAACCATTCAGCGGGAAATTTGGATCTTGCATTATTATCCCTCACATGGACCTGAATATCATTACCACTAAAACTAACAATTCTGTATTAAAAGAGTTTACTTGGACATCGGGGCTAACTCCAATGTCCTTTTTCTTAACTTGTTGGAAAATATCAGGATTAGGAGATCTTCATTAACCCCCATTATAGGAGTTACATTTGGAGTCGACAGAGATGAGGTCCCGATGCTCAAAACAATTAAGTTGCCCCTCATGCTGATGTATACAGACAATAATGGGAGTACTATATGTGACTCACATAAGAATTTCTAATTTTGGATGTACTATCCCCATACAATGCAATGCTCAGAAGGCCCACCCAAGTACAGTTCCATGTTCAATCTAATGTTAAGTGGCTAATGATGGTTTTAGTAGGCTCTATTGGAGACACCACTAGTTATATAGACCAACCATTGGTTCGGTGACCCCATATGGCTAGCTTGAAAGGGCCTCGGGATGACCAAACAAGTCATGATGGATAGAAAAAATAAGGAGCAATCTCCTGACAATGAGCCTAGTGTATCCTTATCTAAGGATGTGGAAGAAGCAAAGTTGGCCTTTGGGAAGAATGTGAAGATCAGGCAAAGATCTCTCCCCCCCCCCCCCAAGCTAGCAATCGTTTATCAAATTCCTATGAGCTAATATGGATGTTTTAGCATGGTTTCCTAATGACATGCTAGGGATGGATCATGAGATTATCACCCACAGGCTGCAAGTTAAACCCCTCGCTCGACCAGTCCAATAGAAGAAGCAGGACATGGCACTTGAAAGAAAGGACTTTGTTAAAGAGAAATTCAGATGGTTGTTAAAAGTAGGTATCATTTGGGGGGTACAATACATTGAATGTCTCACTAATATGGTCCTGGTAAAGAAATAAATTGGAGAATGGCAGATTTGCGTGAACTATACAAATTTGGAAGACGATTGTCTAAAGGACCCATGCCCGTTGCCATCTATAGACTAGCTGGTCAACGCCACCACAGAATTTAAAATTCTATCCTTTATGGATGTCATTAGTAGTTACCACCAAATCCAGATGGATTTTAAGAATGAAGAAAAATAGCCTTTACCACAGGGGAGGATGTGTATTGCTATCAACGAATGCCTTTCAACTTGAAAAATGCATAAGCTATTTACCAGAGACGCATGAACAAAATCCTCATGGAACTACTTGGACAGAACATGGAGGTCTATGTAGATGATATGATTGTTAAGAGTATGGAGATAGACTACCATTTTGATAATGTGCGCAAAAACCTTCAGAGAATATGACAATTTAATATGAGGTTGAATCCTCGAAAGTGTACTTTTGGAGTCAAAGTTGAGAAATTCTTAGGCTACTTGGTCTCGGAAAGAGGGATTGATGCTAACCTTGAAAAAATTAAGTTGATCATGATGATGCTTGACCCCCAAATTAAAAATGATGTTCAGAAGCTAGCAAGCAAATTAACCACACTTGGACGATTCGTGTTGCTTTTTAGAGGTCGTTGCCAACCCTTCTTTTCAATATTCAAGAAATAGGTAGCATTTACGTGAACTACGGAATTCCATGAAGCCTTTAAACATATTAAGGAGTACCTGTAATGCCTTTCAATGTTAAAACAGCCAAAGCCGAATGAGTTTCTTATCTTATACTTAACCGTGACAAAAGGCTCCGTCAGCGCTGCACTCATAAGAAAATAAGGATCAAAGTAATGGCCTATCTATTATGTTAGTTAGACCCTCTAAGGGGTAGAATCCCAATACCTTACCTTCCAAAAGGTAATCCTTACCCTTGTAGTAGCATATAAAAAATTAAGACCATATTTTCAGACTCATTGGATTATCATCCGAATAGAATTGCCACTCTGAGATGTCCTTCATAAACCTACTAAATCGAGTAGACTAGCTAAATACTGGATTGAGCTAGGGGATTTTGACATTCACTATAAGCCCAAAAGGGCAATAAAAGCATAGGCATTGACTGATTTCGTCGTAAAAATGACACCAGTAGAAGTGGTTGAGGAAAAACACTTAAATAAGACCTCGCCTAAGGAGATGTATGTTGATTGGGCATTTAAACCTGAAAACCAAGGCATAGGCATCGTACTACAATGGACCCTTATCATGAAGGCCATGCTTTGAATAAAATTTCAGTTCTCTGTTACAAACAACATTGCTAAGTACGAACCCCTTCTAATGGGGCTACGAATAGCAAGTCGGGAAGAGGTACGACACCTACAGATATACAGTGACTCTCAACTAATAATAGGTCGAGCCACTAGAGTAGCAGAAGTTAAAGATTTTACTCTTTGTAAGTGTTTGAACGTGACAAAGAATTTAATGTAGACGTTTGACCTCATACAAGTTTAGAAGGTTCCTATCGCCCATAATATGAAAGCGAATGCTTTCTCGAAAGGCTGGGAAGAAGCCCAGATGAAAGAACTAGTGGAACCATTGATCAGCTTATTAATCCACTAAGACTCAAGGGTGATTGAAGGAAGCCGATACTGCTTTGTCTTGAAACTGGGGTCCTAAGTGAGACACCTAAGGAAAAAAGGAAAACTAGGATTAGGTCAAGAATGTTCATCATCATTGATGAAGAGTAATATAGACGAGGGTTCCCTTCTCCCCTAGAACGATGCTTAATGCCTCAAGAAGGACATGAGGTTCTTCGAGAAATCCATTAGGGAGATTATAATGCACATATTGGTGCTAATTCCTTGGCCCATAAGACGTTGCGACGAGGGTGTTTCTAGCCAATAGTCAGGGGGGAGCCAGAAGGTTCATCCAATGATGCTATGCTTGTTAACTCAATGCCCAGGTACAGAGACTACCAACTTTTAGCACTTTTTGGCTGCCAATCCTTGGCCTTTTGCTATATGGGGCCTAGATTTGATTGGAATGCTATCTACGGCCACAAGCCAGGTTAAATATTATGTTTGTAGCCATGGATTACTTTACCAAGTTGGTAGAAGTAGAACCCTTGGCCTTAATAACGGCCTCTTAGATTATCAAGTTCCTGTGAAAAAACATTATTTGCCTGTTTGGATGCCTTCAAGCCATCATGATGGATAATGGTAAATAGTTTGACAATTAGCAGGTATGATGGCTTGCAAATATGATGGGCATCCATTTTTATTTTGCATTTATAACCCATCCATAGTCTAACAGACAGGTTGAAGTCACCAACTAAACCAAAAAAGAGAGCTTAAAGAAAAGGTTGGGAGAGACGAAAGGAAATTGGGTAGAAGAACTACCTAGTGTCCTATGGGACTACAGAACGACACCACGAAAGCCTACTAGTGAAACCCTTTTCACCGTAGTCTATGGGGCAGACATACTCATACTTGTGGAAACTAAACATCTGGCCATACGGGTTAGGGCCTTCGACACCAAGAAAAATGATAGGGCACTGTAAGGGAGGCTAGACCTGTTAGAGGAATTAAGAGAGGATGCAAGAATCCATATGAGAGCCTTTAAGTAGTGATTTACCTTAGTTCGTGATAGAAAGGTCAAAAGGAACAAGTCCAAGTAAGAGGAATAACCTTTGTTAAGGCAAAACTAATAGGAAGAAATCCTAGACATAGGACGCTAAAGCTTAATTGCAACAGACCCTACTCAGTTAAGAACAAGATTAGGGATGAAGTTTTCAAGTTAGTGGATGTTAAAGGAAGAATGATGCATAGGGCTTACCATTCAGGTGATCTATTATCCTACATTACATAATGATGATGTTACTCTAGTTTATAAAATGAAATGAAGGCACTTGTTCTACTAGACTTACTTTTCAATGGACCAACTCATCATTTGGATGATTTGATTGCCATATTGTGTTAATGAAGGCACCCATTCCTCTGAATTTATTTTCTTGATGGATTAGCCTTCAAGGCCCCTAGTTTGGCCATACAAAGTACAAAAGAATGAGAAGAATTGAAAAATTGGCAAAATGAATTAAACTAAGGATTAACTGTTGAAGGAATCACCTTCATACTTGCTTGAGGATAAACCTAAAAATAACTAAGCAAGGCTGATAGAGGGATAAAACCCCAAAGATATGATGATGCCAAAGTAAGAAAGGATGACTAAGTGAATAAAATGAGAAAGTAAGAATCGACCAAAGGGTGACAACCTCCTAAGGATGGTTTGAGCCTTACTTCTAAGAAAAAAGCAATTTTTAATTGCAACTTAACAATCAAATTGGAACTCAGAAAATACATAAAACAAAAATATGAAATAAACATTCCATTAATATAATCATGAGAATCCTTTACAAAAAATGTTTTCGATTTACAAACTAAACCTATGGACTAGATAGTTAACAGAAGAGGGCCGCCACTAATAAGTAAAAGGATTTCCAGGGGATATTGGAAAAGAAGCGCAAATTATATGAGGGCTTGCTAGTCCAAGAAGAACCTTGCCATACAAAAGCCCACAAATGAGACCATTCAAAATTCATCTTCAATAGAGCCTCCTCAGTGTCTGTCACCAAAGAGCTATTGTCGTAGGGTGCCTTTCCTTCATTCTCCTTCTTTAGCCATGCATCAAAGTCCAAAATCAACATTATGTAAGTGGATAAGAAAGATAGGTCTAGGTTCAGATGCTCCCGCTTAACCTAGAAGTCATAGGAAGGGAAACTCTATTTAAACTCATCAAAAGCTTTCTTATTGAGCCTCTTGTCTTATCTCTAGATGGTCGAGATGGGCTTCTTGATGCGGGTATTAGCCATGACCTAAAGCCCTTTATACACCTCATGTACCTTCCAGCCCTCAAAGCCAACCTTTATGATGCACTTCATAAAGGAGGCAGGAGCGACAGTAGAACTAGAGTTGGCTTCACCCTAAAGGCTTGGTGGGCTAGTTCAAAGGCTCATTTCGACTATTTTTATTTTTCTCTTAGCAACCACTAGTAGAACACCTAGCCGCGTGGCCTCAGAGATAGTGTAGGCTTCCCTTTCCTTGACCTTACGGAGAGCATCTGTTGCTTTAGATTTTTGGAGGGTTTCTCCCGCTTCTCCTTTTCAGCTAGCTTCAGGTCTTCCAGATTTTTTACTAATACCTCCTTAGTGGTATGCTCCTCCTCTAGCCTTTTCTTCACCCCCTTGTTTGAGGACTTGAGGTTGTCAACCTATGAGGTCAATGACTATATTGTCTCTCATGAGTGACACACCTTTCCCCGAAAGAAAAGGTGACAATGGCCATCTATAGCCATGATAAGTTAGTAACTAGCATGAGCACGCTCATTATGGAAAAAAACAGCAATTATACTTGAAGTAGGTCACAAACGACGCTTATTAGTTGAGCACCATCCCTTTGGAAGAGTTGGGTGAGACGATGTTGATCTTTGGGGTCCATAACCTTTCCAGGATATATGGGCGATGTTAAAACTATCTTCCAACATCGACTCACCGAGGCCAACCACCCATTGGGTGTTGAACACCTGGTTTGGCATAATTCCCATGAGCGCCAGACTATGCCTTTGAGATTGAACCCGTTTGGGGATCACATTGTAGGGCTTAAAGTGATTCTCTATGTAGTCGAGTGAAGGGGGCTCCCATTGAGTAGACCTGGAGGCCCCTTCGGTAGGCTTCTTCATCGAGACCTTCTTTGGGACAGCCCTTGAAGGAATCATAGAGGGGTAAGATTAAAAAAGCTGAGACTTTTGCTTCTAGGACACCTCAGACACTTTTTGCTTCTCAAATGGCTCAGGTGCCTTTTGCTTCTAGAACACCATTGGGGTCTTCTGGTTTATAGTGATGGAAGGCCTGCTCCCATTGAAATGCTTCATAGGAGAGGCTAGATAAAAAGACCCATAGCTAGCACAAAATAACATCAAATTGATAGAACCACATTATGGAAGAAGAAACCGTCAAAGTGAGCCATACCATCACTCTCGCCTTGAAGGGCTTTGGCTTCCTTAGGAGGCAAGGTGCGTGATTTCTTCCACACCAACACCAACTGAGCCTCCGAAGGTTGAGGAAGAAATTCCTCTAAGTCACCTGCAATCCCGGGCTCGTGGACTGTCTCGGCTAACAAAATTTAGAACTTACGAACATCAACTAGCTCATCGATGATGCTCTTCCATCGCTTTATGAACTCCTTAGCCCAGCCACTCATATCTGTAAAAAGGGAGCATAGAGTTAAAATTACTTTGACAAATAAAAAACAAGATGAATGAGCACGTGCATAGGGTATGACTTTTAGCATTGGACCTTGCTGGGCTTGGAAGGTTATTTCAAAAGAATCAACCAACTGTACCTTATACTTTAGGGCCCCAGTTGGTATGGTTCAAAAGGCTTGGATAGGTTAAGTGGGCCCTATTAATCCCTGTTTACTTGAGTGATGCCTCCCCAATTTTTGTATAGAGAATGAATAATTGATCTATAAAGTTGATGTTTTCACCATTAATTCCAACCAGGTGAGGAGCCCAATGTAAACTCGTTCAAAGCCTTCGTACAATGACGATCTCTAAACCAAGGTTGCTAAGGGGTATGGGCAAACTCGTATAGGAAGCCTTGCGCTAGCTCCTTCAATTTATAGAAGAAGCGGTCCTTTCATTCCACCCACGAGTCCTTGTAGTTGACGATGGTGAAAGACTTGTTTCCCCTTTGATTGATAAGGGTGATTTGGAAGAACAACTTGTCCTTCTTTAAATCCTACATGTAGAATTAGAGGAAGACTTCCAATAAAGGGATTACCATCACCATCTTGCAGTAAAGGATGAAGGCATTTATGTATGTGAAAGGGTTTGGGGTCAATTGTGAAAGCGGTACCTGATAGTGATTGCAGAAGTGCTCAACTAACTAATAAATAGGGAATTGAAGCCTCGCTTGTAACTGACCCATGAAGACCGTAAGGACATCAGCCTTCTTGTCACCCCTAGCAAGGCCTCTATCCTTTAACGTTTGCTGTCTGCTAAAAGTGGTTAGAACCCTATTTGGCTAAAAAAATCTTTGACGTTTGTTGAAAGAGTCTCTTTATTAAGATGTGTCCTCATGCCCTTTAATACTTCTAGATTATAAGTAAATCAAGCTAGAGGATGAAGGGATCTAAGTGGCGGCAACACTTGATGATGATCTTGAATAAGCCATCTGGAAAAATTGATCAAAATGAGCTAAGGGTTGCCTTTAGCATATGATAAGCAGTGAAAGAACAAAGAAAACAAAAAATGGCAATAAATAGAACCTAGACCAAAATGCCAAAATTGTAACAAATATTGCCATAAAAGCAAATAAGAAAAGCCAAAGTTCATTGCCTGTTTATAACTATTTGTAGGAAGATGATGAAAGAAACTATGAAGAAAGAGCTTAACAGTGATAGAAGGAGGCTTTGGATGGGAGTAAGCCTTAAGGCATAGAGAAAGCAAGAGTAAAACTAAAAATGGAAGCAACAGAAGACAATAAAATGGTGAAAGAGAAGAGGTGAAAAACCCTACAATATATATAAAGGGAACCATGACTCTCGTGTAACCTCTCGAAAACCATTGCCATCATTATAGCGGATATTTAGGCCATTAAGAAAGGAACATGTGGTGAAGAGTAGCCTTTGAAAAGTTAAGTTGATATTTAATAGGCATCGCATCATCTTCTAATTAGACCGCTGAACTCATGACATACAACAAAGGTGGTGGAGTAGTAGGAGTTTGCCATAAAATGACAATGTTTTTATGCCTTCATTAGAAAGTTGTCGATAGGGGCATCATACCCCTTAAAAACAACAACGCATCCGAGGCACAAAAATGACACGGATGAGGGGTCATACCCTACCATACAAAGAGGATTCCCGAATAAGAGACTTAGAATGAAAACATCAACGTCTTTGAAAACATAGGACCCAGACCCATATTTTAAAAAATAAAGAGAGCCATTGGTAAGGTACAGACCGGACATAAGGCTTGCAATAGGCAAACCTATAATAAATGGATTATAAAAAGCCCAGTAGTTGAAGGAGGAAACCCATCGAAGATGGAAATAGGATCATGAAATTATGGGATTGAAAAGATGACTTCCATCCAAAAGTGATTCTCTTGGACCTTCCCTTAGCTATGTAAGCCAGCCTTACTCACCAACTCTGAGGTATAAGATTTCTACTGAGCACCCCCTCATTTTTCTTTATTTATCGAAAACTGACTTAATCGCTAGAGGGTTTCTCTTGACAACACATCATGAGGCTCTAACATTAATTTTTAATGCAGGATCTCTATTCATCACCCATCAATTTCCTGGGCCAAGCTCATACAAACATGTTGACTATCAACCTTAACAAAAATAAAAAAAATTAGTCAGATTATTCTACTAATAATTAGAATAGTAGAAGTCCTATATTGAGCCAGGAACTTTCATACATCTCACCATCAAAGATTTGGACTTTTTTCACTATCTTTTCTCTTTAAACATATGAAGAAATTAAGGAACTAGTTTAACACCAACCGTAAGATAAAGTCAATGAGCCAAATAAGAAGGAAAGTATAATTTAACGGGGTAAAAGGAAACTTTTATCTTTTATATTCTATAAAATATGAACATCTTATCCATATTCTCTTTATTTCATTGAAGTAAGTCAACCAAGAACAGAAAAATAAATTCTAAATCAAAACATTTTTAGATTTTCCTTTAAAAAACATTTTAAAATTATTATATTATATGTGTGAATTTATAGGCTTCATTATATAATGTTAACGTTTAATGTCCATACATGCATAAACCCTCTTTGCAAGAATATTGAATCCACCACTAGCCCGTAGGATAAAATAGCTAAACTACCTTATTTTAGCTCTACATATACGTGCACTATTGTAAAGTAAAGCTCCATCTACACATTTATTTACCTGATATTAGTTTTGAAAAATTGTAAGTAATTTGTGGATTAAGAGCCAAAACAAATTGAGAAAGGGGCCCACCAAAACGAAATGACCAATCACATATAAATATATTGCTTTAAAAACATAGCAACCCCTAGCCACTAGGAACAAAATAAAATCATAATCAATTCACTAGCCATGATTTTTGGAATTATTCCTTATGGATAGAAAACAAGAAGTAAAAACTAATAAGTACTTTTGAAGTAAAAGTTAGGTAGCTCTTAAACTAGAAATGGGAAAAGCATATGACAAACTCCACTGGAGTTTCAATGTGACTGTGCTTTGAGTCATGCGTTTTCTTGATCAATGGCTCAACATGATTATACAATTTGTTATCATAGTATCCTTTTCTGTCTTGGTCATTGGCAGCCTAATGGAGTGTTTTAATCTAAAATAGGGAATTAGGCAAAGGGACCCCTTGTCTCCCTACCTTTTTATTCCTTGCGAGGAGGCTCTCTCGAGTTATTTGACCAATCAACAATCAATTGGACACATCCGGGTACTAATGCAAGCATTTCTGAGCCTAGTATTATCATCTACTGTGTGCAAATGATTGTTTGATCTTTTTAAGACTGGACTTTGGAATAGTTGGCAACCTTAAATATTCTATTCTTTTGTACCAGGAAGTAGTAGGATGTGAAATTAATTAGCAAAAATAAGTGTAGGTATTCAGTCATAATATTCCTTAAAGCTTCATTAGTCTATTCTGTTGGTTCATTCCTTTCCCAATAAATGATGTTGTGATGAAATATCTAAGGGTTTCTTTTGGCTTTGACATGTCCAGGAATGCTTTTTTGAGTTCTTAGTCTCAAAGTTTGACTTTAAGTTTATTTCTTAGAAATGGAAGTTTTTGAACCTTGTTGGAAGACTCATTCTCATCTAGGGAACATTGTACATCATGTCATTATTTTACATCCTTGTTATGACAAGTGATTACCAATCCAAATCTACAATTAGATTTTGGTGGGCAAGGTTCAGGTCAAGAGCGTGGTATCCATTTCCACAATAAATTCCTTTTTTTCACTTCCAAAGGCCATGGAGGATTGGGTATTTGAGACATGAAAATATTTAATCAAGCCATTCTTGTCAAATTTATTTGGAGAATCATGCATAAAGGCCCTAACCGACGGTATGTCGTGTTATACAAGCCAAGTATGGTAGAGTAGAATCTTTTTGGAAAGTAGGTATAGGTTCTAATGTTACTATAGTGTTGAAAAGTTTGCTTACTCGGCCTAATTTCCTTACGCTAAAATTGTGTTGGAAGATTGGTAGAAGTTCGGCATGATTATTGGATTCCCATCATCCCTTTGCCTAAACTTGCCAACAACAGGTGTAGTCCTTTTGATCTTGGATCTTTCTCTAGACTGATTACTAAAGTAAAAAAATCTATTCTCTATGAACTCAACCTCATGGAATATTCCACTATTATATTCTATTTTTCTAAAGAATGTAGGGGCAATCATTAGAAGAACTAAGAGAAGATGAGGGGTTTGAGTGATTGGCTAGTTTAGGAAGAGGCTAAAGATGGGGTGTTCATGACAAAAAAAAAGACTATGTTTTATTGCAACTCTAAAGCATCTCATAGAATTTGAGTTTTTAAAATTTTCCCAACACTTAAATTTTTTTGAAAAGGTTGTGGGGCTCGAGTATTCCAGCAAAATACAAGAAATTTGTTGGAAGTGAATTAAGAATCCCTTGCCGACCAAATCTAAGCTTTTAAAGATAATGTGGAGTGTCTAGTAGATAAGTTCTTGGAGTAGGCTAATCGTGTGAAATTGAAAAAAAAAATCATGAAAATAAGCCGTGTGCGACCCCCAACTTCCGAATGCCATAATTTTTTCTATAGTTATCAAAATGACTATTATAATATGTCATTTCGAAGAGATTTTTTCACTCTACAGGTGTCACTTTGTAGGTGTCACTTTGTGATTGTGTTTTTTGGATAAAAAATCCATCATTTTTAGTGGTTTCTAGGCCTCCAAAGTTTTTGTCGATTTTTTACTACTAGTTATTTTTGGTTTTCCTTATTTGTTTTGGTCTAAGGTTTCTTTGTAGGCATATAAATAGGTCCTTTTAATTTTTATTATTCATTCTATCAATACTATTAAAGTATAGTAGCTTTTGCTATTTCTACGAGTATATTCCCATTTTTTTTATCATAAATTGCTCATACATATAATTTTCAAATGTTATTATAGACACATCTAACAAAAAATTCTAACACATCTATTTATCATTTTAGACACATCTTCATTTTTATAACTAGTGGTTCCATACACTTAATATCTTTGTGTTTATAAAGTACATAGACACATTTTCTTGTTAATTTAGACACATTGGCATAATTTTCAAAGACATTTGGCTATTGCTTAAAACACATGTTCAACTTTTTATGATGTCAAAAATACCGAAGGAGAGTAAATGAAACTTGACAAAATTGATGACGTAAAGAAGTGTTTACATGCAGTACAGAGATGTGTCATGACAACTTTCAAGATTTCTGAATAAAAAAGTTAGGGTCGGACAATATATGGAGAGATCTCCTATTATGTTCATTGAAGACATCATTTGTGGAGATTTTAATATATTATGCAATACTTCCTAGTTGTTTTGACATAATTTTAAAAATTTTTAAATCTGAGATTTAACTTCTAAGAAAAAAAATCATTGCTTAACAAATTGTTTTGTTAGCTAAAAAGGAATTTTCGATGTTTTCTAGTTTTTTTTATCATAAATAGCCCATACGTATTAATTGATTGTTTAGTTGAACAACAAGAAAAAGAGTGAGAGCAGTGCACTATTGTGCCCAATTGTGGTTGTATCCGTCTTTGTGCGGGGTTTCAATTTCATTAAATATGGGCAAAGTGTTTTCCACCGCCTTTTCCTAACTACTAGTTTTTTTCTTAATAAAATACATTACGTCCATTTACACACATGTTTTCGGAATGCACGATAGTGGCAGGCAAGCTCTTGCTATTCTACCTGTAGAGTGAAAATTGCACTAATGGTATAATTGTTAGTAAAAATGAGTTGGAAATTTGCACAATTAGTATATTTCAGGTGATAAATAAACTATTTTATCCTATGTTAAGGTGTTAAGTTATATACATAGATATGAAAATCAATTGAAGATGGGATGTGATAGTAATTTTATTGGCATGGTCATCATCATATTATTTGGCTAAGTAAGATTTAATTCTTGTGTTATGTAAAGTGCTTCTATTTACAATTAAAATATGAGTTTACGTAAGTAGGATTGACATTGTAACGCCAATTAGGTAACTTCAATAGTCTTTAAGTCATTTTTTTTTATCCATCAGTGAAAATAAAAATAAGACATGAAGCATATTAATTGCAAAGGAAAAAGAACAACTTAAACCAAATTAGATAGTTAAATTGTTATCATAAGTTTGACTTAAAAATGATTACATTCAAATTGTTCGCACTGTAAAATAAGTGTTGTATAACAACGGGTTAGAACATCTCCAACCGTTTTTCCATTTTATAGATTTTTTTTTCTATTTTTGGGAATATTAGGCTCTCTTTCATTCTAATAGCTTTCCCATCTCATTCTCTAAAGTAGGGAATAAGATAAGAGAGAAAATTTCATTCCTTATATTTGCAGTAACGCTAAAAATTTTGAGGAACAAAAAAACAAACATTTTCCATTCTTTCCAATGACTTAAGTGTATAATGTGCATTTGAGCTAATGTCATAATGTCACGAATTTGTCATCACCCGATTATGACTTGTGTTTCAAAGAATAATTAAATGGCTGCACACAGCAGTATATAACATACAATGACAATTACAAAATTATTTGGGGAAAGTAATTAAGAGTGAAAACTTTACATAATTTATATGAGAAAAGTTTATAAAATTATAGTATATATTGTACTAAATTAATTAAAGCAAAGATGCTCGATCTACAATTTGCAATATGATGAGAGAGCAATTAATTAAGAAAATAAATGTAAGATTCTACAAAACAAGAAAGTTGTTAGAGTTAAAGAAAAAATTTGGCTTAAATATCAAATTTACCATTGAAAAGTGTCGACGGGACCAAATTTACCATCAAACTTTCAAAAGTATCAAATCTCATACGGAACTTTACTTTCGAGACCAGATTTAAAATTAAACTTACAAAAAAATGCCAAATTTACCATTACGCTGTTATTTAACCATCAAATTGATTGTGAAAATAACAATTATAGTTTTTGATTTTTCATGTTTCTTCTACTAGTGTCTTAACTTTGCCTATTTAATGATTGTGTCATCTCACTCAATATATGAAAGACTACCCTCACCAGCAACGCCACCCAGCCACTGCTTTGCCACTGTACCTGTTAAGATTAAGCATTTATCAGTAGGAGTAAGACTAAACCTGTTAAGATTTGAGCATATTAGGAAATAAGCTTCAGAAATAACGAAAGCTTACAATGTGATTAATGGCTATAGGGAGGTGTTTAAAGAAAGTAGGCCAGCCACAGCTAGAATTGAACCTGGTGCCAGACTTGTTGAAGAGGATAACATGATTGTTAGATATGCAAAGTTAGGACAATAGTTAAAGAAACATGGAAAATGAATGATCAAAATTGTGATTTTCCTTGTAATTTGACGGAAAAAGTAACGGTGGTAGTAAATTTGGTCTTAAAAGTAAAGTTCAATATCAAATTTGGTACTTTTAAAAGTTTGATAGTAAATTTGGTCTTTTTAGTACTTTTCGATGGTAAATCTAGTATTTAAGCAAAAAAAAAATTATACAGATTTTAGTTTTTGCTTCCGCATTTTACAGAAATTATGAGGAAGTTGTTGGAGATGTTCTTAGTTCTAAAAACACTATAGCCCTTGATAGGCAAAATTTACCACTAATGTTTTGTGTTGAGACTAAATCTACAACTAAAGTTTTTTTTGTCCCAAATTAGCCATTAATGTTTCACAATTGGATCAAATTGGCTCAAATTGGCAATTGACTATTAAAAGTCTAATGGAAAAGGAGAAAATTCATAGGCTTATAATTTTTAGGGTAGAAATGTAAATTTTTAAAACTTTTAAGAACTTTAGGTAATTTATTCATTAATTCAATGTTAAGGTAAAAACCAAAGATTGTAGTCTACCTCACTCGTGGTTGCCACTCCATCTTTAGGGCTATAGGCAGCATTCTCCAATCTTTGATCTCACACTTCATCATCTCTCTCCAATCTCTGCTCTTAAAGAGTGAGACATAGAGCAAAAATTTTATAGCCAAGAAAGAAAAAATCGTTGACCATTGGTGGTTCTTGAAGAAAGCTTCACCTCCACTTCCTTGTTTGGTGATTCCCTTTTCTCCTACTATTGATTTAGGCACTACCACTTCTCATCCAACGGATCATAATTCCAGGAGCAAATATAGATGACCCAAAGAAAGGTTGAGAATAGCTTTGGCGGCCAAGGCTTGAGGGTGTCTGAAAAGAACAAAGAACGGTTTGAACACATCACAGGTCTTCTATGGAAGACTTTCATCACAAGATTAAATGTGAACTAAAGCATCGGTTGTTGACAAAGGAAAATGGATAAAATAATTGAGTCATTAAGATGGCAAGCTGAGTGACTCGGTTGAGAAGGCCACTAAAGGCAATGCAGCCAAAGCAATAACTACAGTGACATGGATCAGAATCCTTGCTTATTTTTCTCTTCATATTGAATAAATGGATAAAATGCTTAAACTTCTCAAGTTTGTTAAAGTTGTATTATCACCCTAAATTTCTAAAATGTGCATCTTCCCCCATTTTTTGTTAGTTTTTTAATGTCAGTCAATAATTTGAGTCAATTTTGAGATATTAGTAGGAATTTGGGACAAAAAAAAAATTTGTGTCAAATTTGATCCCAATCCAAAAATTAGTGACACGTTTAAGAGCCAATTTGTTTCAGCTTAATCCAAAATATTTCTTTTATTTTTACTTCTTTTTTGTCCAGAATCAATTTCATATAAAAGCCAATATTATATATGTGTAATAATCCATTTAAAATATAAATTTTATAATCTAATTAATTTTTTTTTAATTTTTATTTTTCAATACCTAAAAAAGGATAAATGCATAAAAACTTAATAACATTATAAAAATTTGCATTTAAATGGATTATTACATTTAATTAAGGCCAGTGCTAAAATACACCAAGCCCACGTGCTGCTTCTATTTTTTTGTTTTATTTATGAATTTGCCATCATTTATAAGAACTGTAGTTCTTGGTTTATTTTTCTCACTATTTTTGTTTCACATTGTCGACAAGCTGCGAGTAGCTTAGATCTATCTTTTTTTTTTTTTGCAATTTCTTTGTAGGAGATCATTGATAGTAGGTTTTGATCATTGATTTATGTCAATTGATGGTTTATTTGTTGTTTTCCTGATAATTTTCTATTGGGCTTGTTCCGTTTGAATATTGTGGTACAGCTTGCCAATGACTTTGATTTGAATGTTGATACATATGAGACTGTTAATGAGCATGCAATAGGTTAGTTATGCATCATGTCTTTTTTTTTTTTTCAGATTCATGTCTTATTTAAAGATGTTTTGTCTTTTGAATTTTTTGTTTGCAGGTATTTTTAGTGGTGATGTTGTTGATGAAGACGTAAGTGATTTTTTGAGTAGTTGTTGAAATGAAAGATTTGAATGGTTTTGGAAATTCTTTGTTTTCAGCAAGTGGCCTCATTTTTGTTGGTAATGAGATTAAAATTGGAGTTTAGTTTATTAGAACAACATTTTTCTGATATTTGAACACCATTTTAAAGATTAGAACAACATAATTTGAACATAATTTTTTATTCAATTCAACAACAAATTTTATGACTTGAACAACAGTCTTTTTATATCATTATTAGGATTTCTTAGATATTTGACTGTTCATTTGAACAACATTCTTTTGACATTTGAATAATATTGTGATTAGAATAATATTTGTTTGACATTTGAACAACACTTTAGGTGATTAGTACATCATTTTTTGAACATCATTTTCTATTCAATTGAACAACAAATTCTATGACATGAACAACAATCCTTTTATATTGTTAGCTTCATGTTTTATTGAATTGAACATTATTATTAGAAAAAGAACAACACTTTTAGGTAAGTCATATGAACATTATTTTTGGTAATTGGAACATCATTCTGATGAGGTATGAACAATAAATTTTAAGTTAGTTGATAATATGTTTTTTTTATGTTTGCAGTAGTAGTTCAGATTTTAGAGTTGAGAAGTATAGTTTAGATGGAAGAGAGCTTCAAAGTGAAGATGATGCATTTGTATGTTATCAGTCCCATGCATTGAATCATGGATTTGATGTTCGTAAGTCAAAATTGAGGATTCTATAGTTTGCAATTACTTTAGTTAGGGAATTTTTTTGTTCTTATACTAGTGAAGGAAAACGTAAAGCTGATTTAGTGAAACATAAGAAAGGTAAGTTTTTGTTGTTGATAATTAGCAATGGTCCGTTTTTATATTATAGTTGGTGGTTAGATTTGCAAGTCTCATATAATGCATCATAGACATGCATTTTTTTAATTGATGTTGACAAAAAACATATGTTGTTATCTTTTATGCAAATCGGGATAAAGGCTATTGTTGCTTTTAGGATTATATATGAGAAAAGTGGATCAATAGAATCAATTCGGCGTATAAAGCATGATGTTTGGAATTTGTTTGACTAGGAGAAAAGTGTTTAAGTTCGTAGTGTTGATGCTATGTCATTACTTGAGTGTTTTAGGAAGCATTCATATATTGATGACAATTTTTTCTTTAGGTATCAAATAGTTGATAGGCGTTTGTGCAACTTTTTCTGGTGGGATTCTAGTATGTTGTCTGATTATGACATTTATTGTGAGGTAGTTATATTTTACACTACTTATCAGACAAATATGTATGCTCTTGTTTATTTGGAATTTGTTTGACTAAGAGAAAAGTGTTTAAGTTTGTAGTGCTGATGCTATGTCATTACTTGAGTATTTTAGGAAGCATTCATCTATTGATGGAAATTTTTTCTTTAGGTATCAAATAGTTGATAGGCGTTTGTATAACTTTTTCTGGTGGGATTCTAGTATGTTGTCTAATTATGACATTTATTGTGAGGTAGTTATATTTTACACTACTTATCGGACAAATATGTATAGTCTTGTTTGTGCACCATTTGTTGAAATGAACAACCATGGTGGAACAATTTTTTTTTTATTCTAGTTTTTTTGTGAACAATCAAAAGGAAACCTTTAGTTGCTTATTTGATGTGTTTTTGGAAAATTTTGGTGGGAAACAGCCTTTTAATTTTATGGCAGATCAAGATCTAGCAATGATATATACAGTGGAGAACCATTTGCCAGAATCTAAGCAATGTTTCTGTTTATGGCACATATCACAAAATGCAAGAAAACATTTAGGGTGGTTAATGAATCGTGGTAGGAGATTTATAAGTGCTTTGAGCTACTATCTATATAGTTGTCTAATAGAAGAAGAATTAGATTTGAAGTGAGATATTATGTTGGACTTGTATGGATTGCATGAGAATGTTTGGTTGGAGTCAACCAATGCATTGAGGCCCAAATGGTGGCCTGCTTTGTGTAGGAATATTTTCTCAGCAGGTTTGTTTAATAATTTTATTTGCCTTATGTTCTAATTGCATATATTTTCAAATCAGCAATTGAGAATAGCAATACTTTGGTAGTTGTATAGCAAAGGAAGAATACCAGGACACCATTTTGAGAATTTTGAATAGCTGGAGAACATGATAAATATAGTTACTGCATTGACATATGTATTGTTCTGTATGTTTATTTCTGTATGCATTTGTTGTGTTCAGTTTTGTTTGTTGTGTTGTTCTCGCATTTGTTTTTGGTGTTCTTCTTTATATAAATATATTATGTGTTTATATATTTATGCAGGCATTCCTTTAATATAGAGGAGTGAAAGTACAAACCACATGCTTGGTGGAATTTGTGATAACACGAGAACATTAGTAGAAATGTTTCATTCAATTGAGAAGACGATAAGGGAATGGACGGATAACGAAGCTGCTAAAGATTTTTGTAATTAAGGTACATTGGTTGGTAAATTTAGAAATTTTTTTATATTAAAAAAGGCCTATGAATTTTATAGTTTAAAGGTTTACTAGGAGTTTAAAGAAGAAGTTGAGAAATGTGTTTTTGGTATTTATACTGTGGTAAGTGATAATGGTATATTTGTTGAATATGATATTTTTTTATGAGTATGATCTCCATTTCTGTCTAGTAAAGTTTATTAAATCAAAGCCACCAATGGTGTCTTGTTCCTACAAACATTTTAAGGAGTTTGTATACTCGTGTCACTATGCATTGGGTGCATGCTTTGAATGTTAACAATGTGATGATGATTCCTAATGAGTATTTGTTGTCAAGATAGATGAAAAATGATAGGTAATCGATAGGTGGCAACCATACTATTGTTGGTGCAATGGAAGCTTCACAACTGTAGTATGGATGAACAAATGGAGAGAAAATTATATAATGTTGTTGTTTCATGCTAGGATGATGAAAATCTCAAGAAGTTGTGAAGAGGATATTAGTGCCATGGAACAATGGGTTGATAAATTTTTCAGCAGCAACAGTAATAATGACACAACAATAAGTTCTAGTTGTGTGGTTGACCATTTAAGTATGCAGAATCCAAAAGTTGTGAGAACAAAAGGCTGAAACAAACAGAGAATTAGGAGCTATTTAGAGGACAGTAGTTGTAGGAGGCCACAGAAGTAGCTGAACAGTAATTATTGTTAAATTGATATTAGTTATTGTTGAAATGAACAATAGTTTTTATGGTAGAGAATTATTTGTTGTTTAGAAAGGCAGTCGTTGTTGGTCATAGAAGTAGCTGAAAAACAGTTATTGTTGAATTGAACAGTAGTTTTTGTGGAAGAGAACAACATACCGGTCATACTGATATAGGAATACTTATGATGTTATCGCATTGGCAATATATAAGGTTAATATACATTTTGTGGCAAAATGATGTTACATTTGGTTGCCCTTGATGTGTAACTCCAGTGAGATTCCTGTATCTTTTAGGTTTTAAGCGATTGCTGGTATTATGTAATTTCTAATTGTATTTACTGGCTCAAGTAATTAGCTATTATAATTGAGATTTTGTTACTTATGTTACACTTGGTCTTAATAGTTTCTAGTTACACTAAGATTCTATTTTGAGGTCCAAGTAGAAGCAAAATTTTCAATTAAATGTCTTTGTGCATGTTCAAACCGTCTACTATAGTGACGGGCATGGCTGCATGGAAAACTTGTATATTCAACAAGGTCCAAGTTTGTTTGAGCAATGAGCACTTTTATTGTTTTATGTAGTTCATGCATCTTGAAATCATTATTTTTCTTATTCAAACAATGCTTCTTTGCCATAATGCCTTAAACTTTAAAGGCAGGCCTTTGCCGTTGTGCATCATGGGCATTTTCTAGTACCAAGCTAGCCACTGTTTGTGTGACAATTTGCCATGTTACTTTTCTTTGTAGTCCATTAGTATTTAAATGTAGAAGATCTCTTAAATGATGTGGTGAACTGGTCCAACATCTACATGGGTTTTCATGTTAGATTCAAATCAGCAAGGAAATAATTAAGGTTCCATTTGTATATCCTTAATAGAGTGCGATGATACATGTAATAGTAGAATGATGTAAATGTCTTTCTGCTGAGAGGAACTTTTTATTATATAGGCAAGAGTGCCAACTATAAACTGAAACTATCCTAACTAATTGCATGGAGCGATCCTAGGAAGCTATACATGGAAAACTAAATTTCTTTTTCTAACAGTCAAGATTAATGAATCATTTACAGCTATTACTTTCTATAAAAAATAAAATATGACTTGCTATTGAAATCTCCTCTCAAATTGATGCGAGGTATCTATAAGCATGAATTTGTTGGTAAGAAAATGATGTCGATGTCGTGTGAGAGCCTTAGTGAAAATATCTGCCACTTGAAGATTACTAGGTACATGAGGAAGAGAAATAGTCTGAGCCTTAAAAGCCTCATGTATTAAGTAACAATCAACCTCAATATGCTTAGTGCGTTCATAAAAGATTGGATTGGCAGAAATGTGAATTGCACTAATATTATCTGCATGAAGAGAAGTAGGACAACATTGAGGCAAACCAAGCTCTGCCAATAGCCCACACATCCAATGTATCTCAGCACAAGCTTAAGACATAGCTCTATATTTGGACTCAGTTGAAGACCTAGAAACACGATCTTGTTTCTTGCTTTTCCAAGAAATAAGAGCTAGTCTAAGAAACATACACCATCTTGTAGTAGAGCGCCTGGTGTCACTATACTTGGCAAAATCAACATCACTATAAGCTACTAGATCAAGTAAGGTAGAACCAGGATAGAAAAGTCCTCACGAGGCCGTGCCATGGACATAACGAATTATTCTTCATGCTGTAGTCAAGTGTAGATGCCTAGGAAAGGCCATGAATTGACTAACTTGTTAGACAACATAAGAGATATCAGGTCTAGTGATTGTAAGATAGACCAAGCTGCCAACAAGCATACAATAGGTTGCAGGGTAACCATCTTCTTTGTGCTGTTTGAGATTAAGTTCCATGGAAGTATCAAGAGCGGTGAAGTCTTGGAGACCAGTAGTAGCCACCAAGTCTTGATCATACTTATGCTGGGACAGAAAAATACCATGTGAAGTAGTTGTAATTTCTAAACCAAGAAAATATGTAAGAAAGCCCAAATCTTTCATGTGAAATGAGTCTTGTAAATTCTGCTTTAGTTACGAGATTAGGATTGAATCAGTACCCGTGATGATAATATCATCAAAATACACCAAGAAAAAGACAATACCAATCTCAGTGTTGCGAAGAAACAAAGATGCATCATACTTGCTTTTAAGAAAAGCGAACTTACGTAAAATTAAAGGTAAATTTCTTGTACCATGCATGAAGGGCCTGCTTGAGACCGTACAAGGAATGACTCAATTTGTACACTTCAGCAGTAGGCTTTAAAAATAAACTTGGTAGAGGATGCATATAAATGTCTTCCTTGAGATCTTCATGAAGAAAAACATTCTTCACATCCATTTGGTGGAAACTCCAGTTTTAAGATGCATCAATAGCCAAAATTGTGCGGATGGTAGTCATTTTGGCTATCAGAGCAAACGTATCCTCATAATTAACTCCATATTCTTGATTATTTCCAAGAGCTACTAAACGGACCTTATACCTGTCCAAACTCCAGTCAGACTTCACCTTAATTGAATAAACCCATTTACATCAAAGTGGAGTTACACTAGTAGGACAATCAACCACTTCCCATGTATTATTAGCTTCAAGGGCATCTAGTTCTTCCTACATGGCCTGCTGCCAGCAATTTTCTTTGACTGCCTGTGAATAACTAGTAAGAATAGAAAAAAGATATAGTTACAGATAGGGCCGAAGTAAAGGCACCTATCTGTAGTGACGGAAATCCATATTAGTTAGGAGGACCAGTGATTCTAGTGGAGTAGCGTAAGGGTGCTGGCATGATAGAAGCAGAAGGGGTATGCATTGAAGGTCTTCGCTGGTATACCACTCTTGGCTTAAACCTTGCAATCTGAGTGTTAGGTGTATCAGAAGTGTCATGAAAAAAAGGAAAAAAGTAAAGGAATACTTTGGTGATGGAGACATAGGAAAAAACCATTGATTTTTGAAAAACAACACATTCCTTGAAACACAAACCTGTTTGCAAATTGGATCATAGCATAAATAACCTTTTTGTGTGGCATTATACCCTAAGAAGACACAACAAACTGATTAGGCAGAAAGCTTATGTTTGTCTGTTAGAGGAAGATGCATAAAACAGACACATCCAAAGGTGTAAAGGTTTGTATAAGTAGGTCTGTGATGATAAAGTCTGAAATATGGGGACTCGAAATTCAAAACCTAGGAAGGGAGTCTATTGATAAGAAAAGTTGCTGTAGTAAGTGCTTTTACCCAAAACTTAGAAGGAACTGATGACTCAACTAACAGAGTTTTGACAACATCTAAAAGATGATGATTATTTCATTCAGCTATTCCATTTGTTATGGAGTATACGGACAAGAATGTTGGGAGATAATCCCTTTAGATTGTAGAAAAAATTGGAACTTATAAGACATGTATTCATCACCTGAGTCAAAACGAAGAATTTTGGCAGCAGCTAAGAATTGAGTTTGAACTAAAGCTAATAACAGTTTAAACATAGAAAAGACTATTGATTTGTTTCGCATGAAATAAACCCATGCATATCTGCTGTAGTCATCAACAAATGTCACAAAATATTTGTATTGAGCATGACCGATGATAGGATTAATACTCCATACATCACTGTGAATTATTTCAAAGCTATATGTTGCTCTATTTCTTTCAAAAGGAAAGTTAAAACCTTACTTTTTCCAAGTTTACAACTTGCAAAATCAGGAAGCGTAGTGGAAGTATAATGCACTTTATTATCTAATAGACCAGATTTCAACATATAAGATAAGATCCTAGAATTGGGATGACCAAGGTGCCTACGCCAGACTTCATTTGACACTTTAGACTTATGACAAAGTAAAGTTGGTATAGAAGAAGAAAACAGGCTATGAGGAATAGGTAGTTGTAGAAAAAACAAACGTCCCTGCTTAGACCCCATCACTATCAACTATCCTGATATCTGATCCTACATGACACAACCATCATGAGTAAAATAGACATCACAATTTTGATCCACTAGCTAACTATAGCTACTAAACTTACATAAAGATTAGGTGACATGTAAACATCCTTAAACGAAGAAGATATGTCACCAATTGCTGCAACGAGTAGGTCACTACCATTAGCTGTCTGAATATGGGAAGAGCCACAATATTTTCTGATATTACTTAATCCTTGAGAAGAATTTGTCATATGATTTAAGGCAATTGAGTCTATAATCCAAGAAGTCGATAAAGAACTAGTACCTTGAAGTCCAAGTGCTGAAAAGGCACTCACAATCATTTCCTGCACCGTTTCTCGAGTTAAAGGTGCTGGAGGTTGTAAAGTAATAGCAGGAGGTGTAGTAGCAGCAGAGATATTCGGCTGTAGGCCACTAAAAGTAACAATGGCCTGATAAGCCTTGTTGGAACGTAAAGGATGGGTAGGACACTCCTTAATAATGTGCCCTAACTTCTTGCAGTAGTTACAAAATTTCTCAAGGCGATGAGGGGCAGTATGCCCATATTTCCTACAGCAACAGCACTCTGTGGTGTTCATGTCCCGACCCTTCCCCTTTCCCTAGCCATTAGCAGCATAGGCAACCGAGGCCATATTAGAGGCAACACGAGCCTGCTCCATAATATTCTTAGTATTAATACATTGTCCTCTCGTAAGAGTTCTCCAAAACAGACTTCTAGAATCAGGACAGGATCTCTATTTACTAGAGAAGCAAGAATAGATTCAAAATCAGGCCGCAATTTCATTAGAAATTGGTCTCTCTAGCTGGTTCTGTGTACTTTATGGACTGTAGCCAATCCTTTTACAAAAACCTTGGTTGTAACAATGTCTGAGTAATCATTCCACAAAGTCAAAAATCCAAAGTATTATTCTTGAACTGATAAATCCCCTTGAGTATAGTTAGCAATGGCTAACTCAAAGCTGGAAGCACCTAGTATTGTTACTTTGATTGTAGACTTGCTTCAGGTAATCCCACATGGCCTTTGCAGACCTAAGAGGGCGTAGAGAAAGAATTAGATGTGGCTCCATAGAAACAAGGATCTAGGTCATGATTTGATTATCTTTGGCAGCCCAAGCTGCCTTTTCTGATGCAGTAGATCCTTATTTGGTATTGCCATCTATATGGCCCCACAACTCTTTACCTTTGAGAAAAGTCTCCAACTGAAACTCCCATGCAACATAATTCTTACTAGTGAATTTGACGCAAACATGATCTAATTTTTCCATGATCGCTAAGACTATGACTGAGAGAGCTAAGAAATATTTTTAGACAATGACTCTAATACTATAACAGAATGGTTCGAATGTCTCTCTGCTGTGAGAAACTTTTTATTATATAGGCAAGAGTACCAACTATACAAGAAAACTGAAGCTATCCCAATTAATTACATGGAGCGATCCTGGGAAGTTATACATGGAAAGCTAAATCTCCTTTCCTAATAGCCAAGATTAATGAGTCATTTACAGCTATTACTTTCTATAAAAAATAAATATGACTTTCTATTGACATGTAAAAAGTTATTTTTTTGGAGGCTTTGATGTTTCCGGGAGAAAGCATCCTTATCTTGATTGGGAATGGAAGAAATAATTCTAGTCTTGGCCCTTAGCATAAGCTATTTTTAACAAACTATTTCTTACAAACAAAGTTGTAAGTTAGTCTTGCCCTTGGCGTGCAATGAGTATCTTATGCTTATCTTTTAGGCTATTTTTATTGTTGTTTGGACTATATTTGATCTGCTATGGACTATGTCTTTTTTTCCTCTCATTGTATATATAGGTTTGTTGTTGGAAGTATTTAAGTTTAAGTCTAGGCTTATAGTTGGTTGAATTCATAAGAAGAACATGATAGTTTCTTCTTTGCTACCTTTGTCCATTTTGTAGATAGTCTGGTTGGAAAGAAATAGAAGAGATTTTCAAGGCAGTGAAACAACTGTTGGTGAGATGAAGAATAAATGGTTTAATATTCTTCCATTTAGATTTGTGGAAACTCTATAGATGGTGAGATTGAATTAACTGGGACTGAATTATTCATGTTTAGAAGTTTAGAAGGTCTTGGCCTCTTAGGACTTCTGGACTGAGAAGTTTCCTTACAACTAAATGGAATGGCGACAGGGGATTCATGTAGCTAACTCCAACTACTTAGGATTAGGCTTAGTTGATTGACTGGTTGACGATTGACAAGTAAGAACTCTTTTACATTTGTTGCACTAAGCAACTACTTAGATCATGAAGCCATCGTTCTACTTTTACTTCCAATAGTTTTATGTAGTAGGATGTTATTGGTGAATGAAAACCCGCAGGTGCAAAGACAATGTAATTGCACAGAGAAATTCAAATAGGACTGGTTGGATCCCCCTTGATCTATTATTATTTTAGCAGGTAACTGTTTCTCTATAAAGTTCAATAATACTTGTGATTAAATAATTTATACATTTGGCCTACAAGTTTAATGAATAGATACTTTTTATATTGTATCAAAAATCAGAGTTTTAGTCTTAGGTAGATATAGTTGAAGTTTACATAACTTTCTTGTACTTAGTTTTATTTTTTTTATTTGGAAAAATTGTTACTAGTTTACATATAGAAAGATGGTCAATATAAACTAGTGCTTCTCTCTGAAAAAATTCAAATTTCTTCTATGATATTCTGGACGTTCCATCTTCTTTTAGCGGGATCTTGCCTCGGGCCAATTCTTAGCCATCTCGCTGGTGGTGCTGTTCTTCTTATGGTCTTCGTTTGGGTATGGGCACATTTTGGAATAAGGGCAATGTGAGTCGCTTAAATATCAAGCAGAAACGTTTCTCTGTTTCTATCAATAAACAAGTCGGATTTGAAGTGTTGCGGTTAACGGAGATTGGGAGACAAAAAAGGGTATCAGTAATCCTATATGAAGCGAAAATCAAATGGTGGGTTCGTGTTTCGGGTGAATTCTGGTTTGAAAAAGGTAAAAGTCCATGGCGGCAGAGTTTTGAATCTCTTAAAGAAACGATAGAATTCAGGTTGAGGAGGAATAAATCAGGTCATTTTCTTGAATTGGTGGTTACGAGAGGTGCTTGGAAAAGAAGAGTTATTGTTCCTGAAGGACGATTTGCGGATGGATGGTGGAACCTCAGGCGTTCTGTGGTTAATCTCGCTAGGCATTTCGGAGAAAGCCAGACTTTGTGGCGTCCAGCAACGAACTTGGTTGCGTTCGAAGGGAGGAGGATCAGTAATTCAATTAGCCTGCCCATGCTGCAGCCTAAAGTTTGGAATTACAACGTTTTCCATAAAAAAAAAACAATAGGAAACCGCGGTACGGCAGTGGCTGAGATTTGTCCGATGAAGAAGCCATCAACACTTTGGGTTAAAAGGGATTGGGCCTCTAATGTGAAAATTAGGGATTTTGGGCTTATTTCTGGGCCTTCAATTATTAGAAATGCAAATGGGGCTGGGTCTCTTCCACTTGATAATTGTTTTGAGATGTTAAGTGGGGATAAGGTTGGGCACTCGGCTTTGTCCATTCAGCCTATCAATGTTGCAATTCCCATACCAATTCCCATGGAAGGCGTTGAGAATCTGTCATTTAGAGGCAAAGTTGGTAGTTCTTTTGACAAGCATATTCTGCAAAAAAATGGTAGCTCTAATCCGCTTGGTGATGGTGATGTTGCTTCTTCGGATGAAATTGGTGATAGCTTTTCAAGGACCGTGAGAGTTAATTTAGGTGGTGCTTCTAATGTGGAGAACACTGTTAACTTCTTCCAAAAGTTAATTTCAGGTTCTTAAGAGCCTGTATTTGATTTAGGATCAATTCTCCTGAAGTTGGTGGACAAGATTCAGGACTTGGTGAAGATTCATTACATTTGAATACATCTGCTTGAGATGATAGATTTATGAAAAGGGTGTGTAAGCTGGAAGGGTCGATACATTTATTTTGGATTCTCAGATTGATAGAGAGTTAGCTCCTATGCATCAAACAAGAGAAGAATGAAACTCTTCGAGACTATTTGAGGCGGTTTAACTCGGAAGCTCTCTAGATTTCAGACCTCCTCCTAGATGTAAAGTTGCTTGCTTTGACAAAGGGGATTTTTCCAAAATCTTGTCTCTTGGCCGATACAGGAGCACCCTGCTTAAAGGGTAGAAGTGTTTTACAACCATGTGTATTGGCACATCCTTGAATGAGGACAAAGGTTTAGGAAAAGTATAGTTCAAGAAGAAGAAAGAGGGGAATTGGAAGAACCATGAGCATGCCCCAACCAATTTACACTCTTGTGAAGGGATACCAAGGGAAGATATTCTTTATACCATGAAACATAGGAATATGGTAACTAATTGGTTGTAACTTATTGCTAAAAAATTCCCGAAAGGTCATAGAAAATACACCCCTTAACTTGAGGACTATATGCATGAAATGGAGAATTATAGACAGTTAAAGGTTTTCTTGGAAGAATTGATGAGGGATGAAAACTGCACGAATATATGCAAGATGTGCAAGGTTTTAAATATTGTATTAGTTGTCATACTATTTTTTAATGATACAGTACAGTATTGGGTCTCAGTACCATATCAACAGTACATCTCGGATATATTGATTTTCAATAAATGTTAGGCATACATACATATACTAAAATCACACACACACACACATCACATTAACACTAAAAGTTTCAAGTTCAATGGCACAAAAATTCTATTTCAAATAAAGTTCAACATAAAAAGTAAAAAAAGAACAAATTTCCAAACAAAAAACAAAGAAGGATTTGCCACCCTTTGAATTTTTTTTTTATTTCTCTTTGGTTCCGAGAAAGAGCAACTTACTCTTTTATTTACAATATCTTCTCTCTCCTAGACCTTGACTTCAGCCCTCTTGTTCTCTGTTGTGTTGTCTTTTTTTTTTTTTTTTTTTCTCTTCTAGTTCTTCATTCTACTTCTCAGTTCCTATGTCCCTTCAGCTTCTTTCTTCTCTTTTGTTCTTCGTTCTAGTTCTCTATTCCTATTTCCCTTCATCTTCTTTCATCTCTTTTGGTTCTTTGTCCCTCATCTATGTTTATATATTGTTACTTTGTTAATTCTCTTTCTTCTATTAGCTCCAACTGATTCCCTTTCTTCTTTTGCATCATGTTAGGTTGTAGATCTGCTGGTGACAATGTTCCCCCTCTCCTCTCTCGATTCTTTTTCCTTTAATTCTGACTCATTATTTTTTTTCTTTTCTTCCGTATGTATTGCACAAATTCCTTGTATCGCTAAGATGGTGAGATAAATGAGGCGTGTTTGTCAGCTAGCACTGTCCGACACAAAGGGTGTGGTAATATCGGCATTCTTAGTACCGTTTTATTACCGATGCTGAGATATCTTAGTTGTTCTGGATAGTACAAAATGATTTTCAAAACCCTAGAGATATGTCCCCTAGTAGAAGTGGGCACAAGAACCCTGATGGAATAACAGGAACTACTGCTAGAGGGACTACGATGAATGTCAGGGGAGTTCTTCATAGGAAAGAGGGAAGAGTCTAGAAATCTGCTACAGTTCATCAAGATGATTACTGTGATAATGATAAAGGGGCCTACCAGGTAAAGAAAGGAAAGAGTAGGAGATTGTTTAGTTGGAAATGATGAACCTCCAGCGCAACATTGAGAAGAAGGATGGGATCTGTACCTTAGTCCATCATATGGATCCTTTGCTAATAACTGCCCAGATAGCAAACCATGACATCAAAAGGGTCTATGTGAATGTTGGATCCAATGTGAATGTCATCTTCAGTCTTGCTCTAGCTCTTCTGAATAATAGACAATTGGCTTCTACATCAATAAATGAAATTATTTTTAGAGTAGGGAAGGAAGAAGTCCTCCATCAAACTACCAACTCATGTTTTTCGGGGTAATGTAGGAGGACAATGAGCTAATTCATTACTCCCAAATGGCAAAATTCCTAGTTCCAGATGTTCATTATACTTACAAAACCCTTTTTGGGAGGCTAGCATAGGTACAATTCCAAATCCAAATGGATATGAGGTTGTTTGCTTTGATGTTCGCAACCTTGTGGAAGGATGCAAGTATCTTTGTACTGCAGGAGTTCACCAAGAAAGCATAAGTAGTGAGCTTCGTGGCCTAGAGTCACTGAAGGATGAAAGAATAGCGGAAGACTACGAACGAAGGTACCCAGAAGTGGAGACCGACATATCAGCCCTGTAGCACAGCCCGAAGATGTTGAGTTGGCCCCCGACAAAGTAACGCGGGTAGGGAAGGACTTACCTGATGTGGCAGAACAGCTTTTTGATTATGTTTTAAAAAGCTAATCTGAATGTATCTGCATGGTCTACTTTCTAATATTTATTACTTTTAGCAGATTAAGAACTTGGCTAACACACTAGTTGCCATTGGACGACCACTTCAAGATGATCATATTGTATCCTACATTCTTGCAGGTCTCAACTTAGAGTATGATCCACTTGTCACCTTAATGACCAATTAGATAGATCCTATGTCCTTGAATGATCTTTATAGTCATCTGTTGACAGAGGCAAATGTCTCAATGGCATAAAGGGTTTCTGGGCTTGCTCAATGCTTGTGAGACCTTTCAAGCTTCAATCACTACAAATGCCTTAGGAAAAAGAATGAGGATTTTGGTAGGTGTACAAGTGGGAAACAAGTAGGAAGTTTGCTTGACCCTAGCTGCTAAATCTGGTATAATGTGCCACTGTCTAATCATCCAACACCTCAAGCATCATCGTCTCTGTCTATCGTATCTTCTGTTGCTCCATCAATCATGTTTTGCTCAAGATTGATTGGACATCATACATCTATGTGAATTGATAGGGCTAATCCTGCAAGTGCACAGGGTCAATTGTAACAAGTTTTAATCCCTAGGACAAACTAAGGTGCCGATCCCACAAGGAGCAAATATTTAATTATTTATTAAAAAAAAAATGAGTTCAGATTTTAAGGGAGTAAAATTAGCTAAAATTAAATTAAGATTAAATTAAACCAATGATGAAAATAACAAACCGAGAAGAAAACAATTATGGGATAGCTAAGGCTTGAGTTTCACCTAGTTAAGCGTTTTCCAATTAACTATTTGGGTAGATTTTTACTTATCAACAATCACTCCTAGTATTACAACTTTCTCTTGAGAGCAATTATAACGTGTTCAATTAGCTTAAGATTATATCTCGATCCCTCGTATAATTAATCAAACTCATTAAGTTCAGGTTGCTAATTTAACAAATTATAATAAATAGGTATATCTCTATCCTAATTATTGTAATTCTATTTTCCTACTGTATAGATTAAATTTCACCTCTCGGTTCTTTATTCAAATCTCTAAGATAAATTATCTATGGTGTTCAAATGTAGGCAATGTTCATTGTTGTAAAGGAAATAGACTAAAGCACAACCCAAATAAATTAATTAAAATAATTCAAGTAGGCTACCTCCCTAACCCTAGCATAAAAGTTAGCCTCTCATACCATATTCAAAAATTGTCAAAAATCCCAACAAATAACAACAAGCCATGACCAAACAATATCCAAGTTCAATTAAAAAATAACGAATAGGAGAAAAAGAAACAAAAGCACCAAGTCTTTTCTCTTTTTTCTCTCTTTTCCTTCCGTGGTGCAACTTTCATTTTTGTCTGTTGTGCTTCCAATTTGCAATTTGGCCCCATGCCTCCAATTTCCAATCGTAACCTTCTGTTCCAATTCGTCATCTTCCTTGTTCCCAATTCTCTTGTCCGATTTAACTCTTATGTGACTGCCCTTTCCTTTTACATTTGTAGGGTTTATAGGGTTTCTAATCCATAATCTCTAAGATTTCAAATAACTAAAATATCATTGGCTTAAAATATAGCATAATGTTATAAAGAGGGTATTTTTAGTCAACTATGAGAGAATTTTCTCCAATTCCAAGTGCACCTCTTGCTTTATAATTTCTAGAAATTTAATCATTTTACTTCATAAAACCTAAATAAAATAAAAGCTAAACAAGTAAGGATAATAAATCACTTAATTATAATAAAATTACCTAAAACAGATATAAAAGTTAGCACATAAATTAAGCTGATCAAATTCCCCTCATACTTAACTCTTTGCTTGTCCCCAAGCAAATTTAAGATAGAAAATTATAAAGAAAGATAAATTATACTCTTGAGCAATGATACTGTAGAAGAAGATTGAAGCTTGAAAGTCTTCAAGAACTCAGAAGGAGACATTAAGTATGTAACCTTTTTGATCCATTGCAACTCAAAACAAAAAAAAGTTTATGAAAACAACTTCTTCACAAGTTAGCAACCACGATCCTTTAAAACTCTATAGTAACATTAATCATTCATGTAAAGTGCAAAGCATAAACCACACTAGACTAAAGCTCGTATTCATTCAACCAACATACCACAAAACCATGAATATTGAGTAACTAACCTTTTTTTTTTTTTGCTGATTTTCTTTTTCAATTCCTCTTCTTATGTTTTTTTCCTTTTAGCAAGTGTACCAACAAGGGCTTTATTTATACCCAAGCTACTAACTTAACGCAATCCAAGGTGATCTTTGATCAAACTCATACTTCAAGCTTTTTTTCCGAGTAATGGCCTCGACTCTTACCTTATGCAAAGATCCCTACTTACTTCAATGCTACGAAACAGCGGAATATATATTTTTTGCACTAATAACAAAAATTTTCATTTTTCAATTTTTTTTCTCAATTAATCACTCACATATCAATCAACCAAACGGACCTCATAAACCAAGCATATAAACCATCATCTGCTAGCTTGATCCAAAATTGCAAAAACATTTGAAAATTAATTTTACACATGCAAACGAACTAAAAACTACGTTTTTAACACTCAAGTTAAACATTGAAGAACTAAAAAAGTAACAATCATCCTTAAGAATTTCAATCCATGCTCAAAATGATGAATAAATAAAAAAAATTAGCTAAAAAATGTAAAAATAACAAGGAAAAAAAATCAAGGCCTAAGCTACCACTCCCCCACACTTATTTCACACATTATCCCCAATGTGTAGAATAAAGAAGGATGAGATAAACTAAAATTAAAAATAAAAATAAAATTAAAATAAATTCTACCCTGGAGTTGAAAAGCCAAGATCCTGATGAAGGCTAATGGGCTACAAAAGCTACCAAAGATATCTGTAACCCAAAATTACAAGAAATTCTAGCAAAAAGTAATAGTGCATTGTCCCTACTAAAAATAAAAACACACGCATAAAATAAAAATAAAAAATAAATAGGAAAAAAATAAAGCAAATCAATAAATGATTAGGTTACCTCTTACAAAGCACTTGTTTATTGTCATTAGCTTGACATAACCACTATGAAAATCAAGTTATTCTCTTATACACCACATCATCGATAACTTTTGGTTTTAAACGCTGCCAAATGCCCAAATTATTCACGTTGCACTTTTGACTCTAGTATTTGACTAATTTCTTCTCATTTTAGGCATTATGACCACCCTTCAACCTAGACATCTCTTCACTATTTAAAGGGAACAATTTCTTATCTTGTTTTACCTTAATCTTCTTTTTAGCTAAAGATTGCTTCAACTCAAGAACTGGCTCTTTAAAAATTGAAGTAATTGGCTCACTAGCACTTGTTCCTACACTGAGTAAACATAACTTCAAGGAATTATTAGATATGGCATTGTCAAAGCCCTCATTCAATTCTTGATCCAAAACATTAATATGAAAACAAGAATCACTTTCAACTGGATGTTTCATGCTTTTAAACACATTTAAAGTGACTTGTTCATCTTGCACCTGAAGCATCACTTTACCTTATTGAACATCAATTATGGTCCTAAGTGTAGCTAAAAATGGCCTACCTAAAACAAGAGGAATTTTCTTGTCCTTTTTTATGTCCAACACAACAAAATCAGCGGAAAACTAAATTTATCTACCTTAACTGAAATGTCATCAATGATTCCTCTAGGATAAATTATTGACCTGTCAGCTAACTGCAATGAAATTGTTATAGCTTTAACTTCATCAATACCAAATTTCTTGAAAATTGATAGAGACATTAAATTGATGTTAGCTCCAAAATCACATAATACTCTATCAACTTTAAAGGACCAATAATGTAAGGAATAGTAAAAATCCCTGGGTTTTTTAATTTCTGTGGCAACTTCTGTTGAATGAGAGCT
Source organism: Aquilaria sinensis (assembly GCA_005392925.1). Classification (NCBI taxonomy): domain Eukaryota; kingdom Viridiplantae; phylum Streptophyta; class Magnoliopsida; order Malvales; family Thymelaeaceae; genus Aquilaria; species Aquilaria sinensis. The sequence goes on along the minus strand of SMDT01001729.1, from coordinate 454,189 downwards.
GAGCACTTCTCGGTAAGCTTCACAGTTTCATATTCCTCAAGCTTACTTTTGTTGGAGAAAATGTCATTTATGAACTTGGCATAACTAGGCATTTCCTTCAAAGCATCTGCAAAAGACATATTAATATGCAACTTCTTAAAGACTTCAAGAAATTTAGAGAATTGCTCATCGAAATTTTTCTTTTTGCATCTTTGAGGAAAAGGGATACGAGGAACATGAGCCTTAATATAGTAAGGACCAGAGTTAGAAGCTCTCAGTTTTGGCTCTGCTTTTACTTCTGCTTGCTGCTGATTTCCCTTCTCTTTTTCTCCATTCAAATGTTGCCCATCAATTTGTTTAGTCTTTTCTTGAAGAATTTTCCCACTCCTCAAAGTAATTGCTTAAACTCGCTTTTTGGGATTCTTCTCAGTGTAACTTGGAAGCGAACCTGGAGCTCTCTCAGCTACTATCTTGGCTGATTGGCTGACTTACATCTCTAAATTATGAATTGGAAATTTGTTAAATTGCATAACCTGATCAATCTTTCCATCCATTTTTTTCATAGTGGCCTCGTGATTTGCAAGATATGGCATCATTAATTTTTCCATAAATGGTTTTTTTCTCTTCTACAATTGGTGGTTGATGTTGAAATTATGATGGGAATCAATAAATGATTGGGTTGCCTCCTACAAAGCACTTGTTTATTGTCATTAGCTTGACATAACCACTATAAAAATCAAGTTATTCTCTTATACACAACATCATCGATAACTTTTGGTTTTAAACGCTGCCAAATGCCAAATTTATTCACGTTGCACTTCTGACTCTAGTATTTGACTCATTTCTTCTTATTTTAGGCATTATGACCACCCTCTAACCTAGACATCTCTTCACTATTTAAAGGGAATAATTCTTCTCTTGTTTTACCTTAATCTTCTTTTTAGCTAAAGATTGCTTCAACTCAAGAACTGGCTCTTTAAAAATTGACGTAATTGGCTCACTAGCACTTGTTCCTACACAGAGCAAACATAACTCCAAGGAATTATTAGATATGGCATTGTCAAAGCCCTCATTCAATTCTTGATCCAAAACATTAATATGAAAACAAGAATCACTTTCAACTGGATGTTTCATGCTTTTAAACACATTAAAAGTGACTTGTTCATCTTGCACCTGAAGCGTCACTTTAACTTGTTGAACATCAATTATGGTCCTAAGTGTAGCTAAAAATGGCCTACCTAAAACAAGAGGAATTTTCTTGTCCTTTTTTATGTCCAACACAACAAAATCAGCAGGAAAAATAAATTTATCTACCTTAACTAAAATGTCATCAATGATTCCTCTAGGATAAATTGTTGACCTGGCAGCTAACTGCAATGAAATTGTTGTAGCTTTAACTTCATCAATACCCAATTTCTTGAAAATTGATAGAGACATTAAATTGATTCTAGCTCCAAAATCACATAATGCTCTATCAACTTTAAAGGACCAATAATGTAAGGAATAGTAAAACTCCCTGGGTTTTTTAATTTCTGTGGCAACTTCTGTTGAATGAGAGCTGAGCACTTCTCGGTAAGCTTCACAGTTTCATATTCCTCAAGCTTCCTTTTGTTGGAGAGAATGCCTTTTATGAACTTGGCATAACTAGGCATCTCCTTCAAAGCATCTGCAAAAGACATATTAATATGCAACTTCTTAAAGACTTCAAGAAATTTAGAGAATTGCTCATCTAAATTTTTCTTTTTGCATCTTTGAGGAAAAGGGATACGAGGAACATGAGCCTTAATATAATAAGGACCAGAGTTAGAAGCTCTCAGTTTTGGCTCTGCTTTTACTTCTTCTTGCTGCTGATTTCCTTTCTCTTTTTCTCCATTCAAATGTTGCCCATCAATTTGTTTAGTCTTTTCTTGAAGAAGTTTCCTACTCCTCAAAGTAATTGCTTAAACTCGCTTTTTGGGATTCTTCTCAGTGTAACTTGGAAGCGAACCTGGAGATCTCTCAGCTATTAACTTGGCTAATTGGCTGACCTGCATCTCTAAATTATGAATTGGAAATTAGTTAAATTACATAACCTGATCAATCTTTCCATCCATCGTTTTCATAATAGCCTCCTGATTTGCAAGATATGGCATCATTAATTTTTCCATAAATGTTTTTTTCTCTTCTACAACTGGTGGTTGATGTTGAAATTATGATGGGAATCAATAAATGATTGGGTTGCCTCCTACAAAGCACTTGTTTATTGTCATTAGCTTGACATAACCATTATAAAAATCAAGTTATTCTCTTATACACCACATCATCGATAACTTTTGGTTTTAAACGCTACCAAATGCCCAAGTTATTCACGTTGCACTTCTGACTCTAGTATTTGACTCATTTCTTCTCATTTTAGGCATTATGACCACCCTCTAACCTAGACATCTCTTCACTATTTAAAGGGAACAATTTCTTATCTTGTTTTGCCTTAATCTTTTTTTTAGCTAAAGATTGCTTCAACTCAAGAACTGGCTCTTTAAAAATTGACGTAATTGGCTCACTAGCACTTGTTCCTACACAGAGCAAACATAACTCCAAGGAATTATTAGATATGGCATTGTCAAGGCCCTCATTCAATTCTTGATCCAAAACATTAATATGAAAACAAGAATCACTTTCAACTGGATGTTTCATGCTTTTAAACACATTAAAAGTGACTTGTTCATCTTGCACCTGAAGCATCACTTTACCTTGTTGAACATCAATTATGGTCCTTAGTGTTGACACCCAATTTCGTTCGACCGTTAAAAAAAATAATTAAAATTAATTAAAAATTTAAGAAAAAATTAATTAATATATATTTAATAATAACAATTAGTTTAAAGGGGGGCATTTTTGTTTTATACACACACACATATCTATGTGTGTATATAAAATAAAAAATTTTGAAAAAATTGACAAAAATGAAAAGTTTTGGGTGAAAATGACAAAAATGAAAAGTTTGGGAAGAATCTGAGAAAATCTGGAAGTTCTAGGGAAATTTTGATGATTATTCGCAAGGTTTGGGCCTGGCCGACAGAAAAGATAAATTTGACTCAATCAGAAGCTTCAGGAACATAGCAGAAGTCAAAGAGACGTAAAGGACTAAAACTATCAGTTTACCAATTTACGAGATAAGTATGTTTTTAATTAAATTTTGAATTATTTTTAATTGAAGCAGTCCAGCACTCCTTCTCCTATAAATAGGGGTCCAAATCTGTGAAGAAAAAAAAAATTGGAAAGATTGGAGCTCCTCTTTCAAAAAGGAAAAAATGTAGCTCTAGTCCCTGGTTCTTCTTCCTCACCCAGAAAAATCCTAAACTTCTATTCCTGATCCCTGCTGCCAACGTTTCTAAACCAATAGCATTTTTTCGTCAATCCTTTCGCCGTTGTCCTCACATCGGCCACTATCCTCATCCTCCCTGGAATAGCCCTAGCCGCCACCGCCAAGGCCAGCCCTCCGATTGTGCTATTGTTGCCGGAAAACGAAGAAAAGCAAAAGAAAGAAAAAAAAAACTGCTCCAGTCATCCGCCGGATTTCAACTTCCTTCCCTTTGGGTACAACCCCTTTTTAATCCTTCATTTTTTTATATTCTTTCATTCAAGTCACTAACCTTTCTTTTAATTCTGCAGAAACTAACTATTAACTCTTGTGTATTTATTTAGTTATCTATTTTTATTTATTTATTTATTTATTCCTTATTTTTCATGGAAGGTTATACCTCCTACTTTTCATTTTGTTATTTTTATTTTTGTAGATAGCCCACTAACAACTAACTTTTTTGTGTTTATTTTTTTTTTATGGAAGGTTGTACCTCCTATTTTTACGTGGATGGCCAAAAGCCCCACACTTTTATTTTTTTTTATGGAAGGTTATACCTCCTACTTTTCATTTTGTCTATATAAGTCACTAACTTTTTGTTTTTGTTTTTGTGGATAAGCCATTAACAGCTAATTTTTTTTTTGTGTTTATTTTTGTTATTTTTTTTATGGAAGGTTATACCTCCTACTTTATTTTTACGTGGACGGTTAAACACCCCACGTTATTTGTTTATTTTTTTTTACTTAATTTCTGCAATTTATTTTTCTTTTATGTGGATGACTAACCTTATTTTATTTATCATTTTTTTTTCTTCTCTATGTTTGGCCAAAAGCTCGTCTTACTTTTCTTTATTTTTTTTATCATTACTATTACCATAAAAGCCCCCGTCCTTTATTTGTTCCGTCATTTTAAACATTAATTGGAATATTAAAACTTATCCTTTTTTATTTCTTCAAAAATGACAAAGTTTAACCTTTTGTTTTCCCTTTATAAAAAAAAATCATAACCGGACGTTTCCACAAAAATTAATTTTTTATATATATATTTTTAGATCTATGGATTAGATAATTACTTTAAAAAATGAAATGAAAAGAAAGAAAAAAGAAAACAAAATTTTAAAAAATATTATTAATATGAAGATCATTAAAAAACCAAAATTCCATAAAAATTTATGACAAAAACTAATAATTAATTAAATAATTAATAATAAATTAAATTTAAATTAAATTCCATATCCAAGTGGTCCGATAGGATCCAATTCTTGGAAAATAATAAATTTAAAATTAAACTTTTCATTAAATTTCCATATCCAAGTGGTCCAACAGGATCCATGGTTTAGAAAATAATAAATTTAAAAATTAAATTTTTCATTAAATTTCCATATCGAAGTGGTCCGATAGGATCTGTGATTTGGAAAGTATATTTTTAATAAAAAAATGAACAAAGATTAAGTTCATTAAAAATCTATATCCAAACAATTCACCATAATTTATGATGAATTAATTAAAAATAATTAATAAATTTAAAAATTAAATTCCATATCCAAGTGATCCGATAGGATCCCTGATTTTGGAAAATATTCTTTTAAATTAATTAAAAATTTAATAAATTTAAAAATTAAAATTCATTAAATTTCATATCCAAGTGATCCGATAGGATCCGTGATTTTGAAAAAAATATTAAATAATAAATAAAAATTAAATTTTTATTAAATTCCGTATCCGAGTGGTTCGATAGAATCCATGGTTCGGAATCATCAAACTTATTATAAAATTATTATTAAAAATCAAGTATCAAAGATTTCAAAATTCCATATCCGGCTGATCTGATAAGATTCACGGTTTGGAATTAAATTCATTAAAATTCATTAAAATTATTCTCAACCAAAGATTTAGTTCAAGAAATGAATAGTTAGGAAAAGATAAAAACTGAACCCATGGTACCAATTTCCGGGCGCTTTGATAGAGTTATTTTAGTGTAACCGACTCACGATCTTAGAATCTCTCGCAGACCATTATAGGTATCCAATCGACTTAGGTAAACGGATTGGTGGCGACTCTACGAAATTTTCACGTTGCTACAGCTTGGCGACTCCACTGGGGACGAGTCTAGCCATAAAAAGGGTTTCATTTTTTGTTCGTTTTCTTTCTTGTTTATTTCTTGACATACTGATTTAATGTGTTGAGTATTTATTAGATTGTTGCACGCACACACCTCGGCATGCATAATGAGCTAAATACCCAAGCTCACTTCCAACCAAGTTCTGCAAAACACCCGGATTAGGCTAGTCGTGTGAGACAATAGTTTCCGCGCTTTCTCTAATTCGTAGTAGTTAGTAGTGTTGCCCGAGTGTAACAGTAGTCACCCAATGGGACCATGAAAACTACGACTCGAATTAACCTTCCTCACATAACCCTCGTGGGTGAGGAATTGGGCCTTTTCTAGTCCGATAGGACTTAGTAAAAGGGATTCGAGGACCAACCCATGACCTTTCTTTTCAAAAGACCACCTACGCATATAGCGGCCATAGATCTATCCATTAGGACTTCCATAATAAAACACAGCTTGTTTATTGCTAACTCTCTTGTCAATCTAACCACTTTGTGCCTTGTTAAGTATACTTTTTTTCTTTATAATGTTCACAGTAGCTCATATATTATTCTGCTATGTTACTAAGTTGTTGTTCTCTTTGCATGCATAGCACTATAGGAAGCATTTAGCGCAACCTCCATCACCATGGCTTTCTTTATTTGGTTTTAGAATTCCTTTGGTGATTTAGTGTTGCGCTAAATGTTTAGGCATCGACACTTATTAGAGTTTGAACGTGTTACGATAGTAGCCATTCAACTCAATCACATTAATAAAAATAGCATTCATCGCATGCATGCATTACATCAATCACATACATGTAAAGTCTAATAAAATGAATATTACTTTAAAAAGGTAAAATTGGACCTCAACACCGGTATCCAACTCGGCTTCAAACAAAACTAATGGCAGAGCAAACCGAAGGTCGTTTCACAGATATTGAGTCAAAGATGGAAAACATGGCAGAACAAATGGAACAATTAATGGAGCTGATCAAGGGGAAAACAACCCAAGTTCCCGTCAAAGAACCACAAGATCCCACTTATCCCCCGGGATTCACCCCACAACGAATCTCAATTCAGGAAAATATGTTTCAGGAATCAGGTCCATCCGCTAGCATTCACCTGAAACAAGATACTGTATATGAAGAGAAGAAGACACTATCAAGGGAAGAAGGAGAATCTCAAAAGCTCGAAACAATAGAGAATAGACTTCGGGCCATTGAAGGAGGCATTATATTCGAATCTCTATTAGTGGATGATCTCTGCCTAGTGCCAGATGTTGTAATCCCCTCAGACTTTAAGGTACCAGACTTTGTGAAATACGATGGAACGAGTGACCCCATCACTCACATCACGTTGTTTCTAAGAAGATTACAACCACTCACAAAAGACGAGAATGTGTGGATAGCACTTTTTCAAGAAAGCCTTACAAAGTCAGCACTACAGTGGTATCTAAGTCAAGGTCCAAGAAACATCAAAACATGGAATGACCTCGCTCAGGCCTTCATCAGCAACTACAAACATGTTATGGACTTGGCCTCAGATCGCCAAACTCTCCAGAATATGGAGAAGAAAAAACAAGAAACCTTTAAGGAGTATGCTCAAAGGTGGAGGGACTTAGCCGCACAAGTTCAGCCACCCATGACGGAGAGAGAAATGGTTACTTTATTTGTCCAAACACTAAAGTATCCATATTACGACAAACTCATTGGCAATTCGGCAACTAACCTCTCAGACGTTGTCATGTCTGGAGAAAGAATCGAGCACGGGATTAGGACCGGAAAGATTATTGAGTCCTTTAATGATCCTATGAAAAGAGGAGGACCATCCAGAAGAAAGGATGAGGAGGTACAACAAATAGGACGCAGAAGAGGGATTCCCCTCGTGAGTACTGTGACTACTGGGCCTCGCCTATCCTATCCTACCAATAGGCCCAATAGTTATTCTCCTGATAGGCCTAATCAATTACGGCCACCTGTTCCGACCCCTCCAGTGCCCACACAAAGACCAAGAGAAATTTTTGCACCAATTCCTATGACTTACACTGAGTTATATCCGAAGCTCATTGAAAGTCAACTTATCCGTCCAATTCCTACAAGGCCACTGGAACCCCCATATCCAAGGTGGTATGACCCCAACATAACTTGCCCATATCATGATGGCGTTGTGGGCCATGACCTAGAAAATTGCATAGCTTTGAAACGCATAGTCCAACAATTAATCGAGTCAAAGTGGTTGGACTTTTCCGATGAACCGAACGTCACTCACAATCCATTACCGCCTCATCAAGCTAAACCAGTTAATATGATTGAAGAACACCGACTGATAAAGAAGTCAGTCAATGACATTACAACCCCACTTAAGCACATATATTCATGCCTTGTGAAAGAAAGGTTCATCATTGGAAAGCCTTTTCTTGGACATGAAGAAATCAAAGACGAAGAATGGTGTGATTTTCACGATAGTAAAGGTCATTCCATTCAAGAATGCTTGGAATTCCGTGAGAATCTTCAAAGACTCATAGATTCATCCTAACTCAGCATTTTTATGTCAGATAAAGAAGTTGATGTAAATGTGATCATTAAAGAGCAAGAGGTCAATCCTATGCCAAGACCACTAGTCATACCAATTCCAAAACTTACTGTCAAGCTTTTAAGGATTCAAGTCCCGACTCCATTTCCTTACAAATCAGATAAGGCTGTTCCATGGAAGTATGATTATACTTCCAACATTACATCAACTCCATTAGAGGATGGGAGTATGACTAGAAGTGGTCGATGTTACTCGCCGGAGCAGATGGACAAGCTCCAACGAGATAAGAATGTCACAGACCCAATGAGTGGGCCTACTAGCACAAATAAATCAAAAGAGCAAGGTGCGCCTCGAGCGGTAACAGATGAACAAGCTGATGAATTTTTCAAACTCATAAAGCAAAGCGAGTATAGTATCGTGGAGCAGTTAAACCGCCTGCCAGCGAATATTTCCATGCTCTCACTACTCTTAAGTTCTGACGCTCATCGAGAAACCCTCCTTAAAGTCTTGAACAAGGCTTACGTTGAGCAAGATATTTCCGTAAATAATTTTGATCACCTCGTCAACAACATCACGGCACAAAATCTCATCACATTCACTGACGATGAGATACCAGCAGAAGGAAGAGGTCACTCTAAGGCTCTACATATTTCGACTAAGTACAAAAATCGAATTATGGCTAGAGTCCTTATCGACAATGGGTTAGCTCTAAATATAATGCCACTTGAAACCTTACATAAGCTTGGTATAGATCCATCATACCTCAACAACAGTCACATTATCGTTCGAGCATTTGATGGGACGAAGAGAGACGTTGTTGGAGAAATAGAGCTACCAATAGGGATTGGTCCCTGTTTCTTCCACATCACATTCCAAGTCATGGACATTAATCCATCTTATACCTGTCTTCTGGGAAGACCATGGATCCATATGGCCGGGGTGATTCCCTCTTCATTACATCAAAAATTGAAGTTCATCATCGAAGGAAAACTAATCACAGTCTTTGCTAAAGAAGACATTCTGCTATCTAGACCTACGGATGCTCAGTATGTCGAGGTTAATGAAGATGTGCCTGATTGCTCTTTCAGGTCTTTTGAAATCGTTAATGCTACCTATGTCGGTGAATATGGAGAAGAACCTGTGCCTAACATCTCCAAAACAAGTCGCATGGTCGCCAAACTCATGAAGAAAGGAGGATACTCACCGGGGTTAAGTCTGGGACAAGATTTATAAAGAATCCTAGAGCCATTGAAAGTCTTTACAAACGAAGGAAAATATGGCCTAGGTTTCATACCGACAAGGCAAGATAAAATGAAAACGATAGCTGAAAAGAGAGAAAAGAGGATTGCACGACTAAGGGGGCATCCTCAAGAAGAAGGAAATCTAGATATCCCTGACATCAATGAAACATTCGTGAGTGGTGGCTTGATTCCAAAGAATGACAATGAAGGCGCGCTGACCATTAGCTTCAATAAGTCTTTTGAAAGCCTTTCAATTCAGGCAATAATCAGTGACTCACCTGAAAATGAGGAGCTCGTTCAACCTTGTAGCCCACGGGATGTGCTGAATAATTGGGAGGCGATAGAATTGCCCGTTGTAATCGAAAGCTTTTCAAAGTAATTTAATAGTAAAAACCTCCTAAAGAAAGGTTCAATCAATAGGGTGTAGTCTTTGTTTAAGTGAACCTTTTAGTTATTGCTTTTCATTCCAATAAAGTTGTAGTTTATGCACATTATAAATAAAGCATCAGTTTGCATCCATCTCATTCTTGCCATTTTCTTTTCTTTCTTTTCTCTCTGGCTAATGCAGGCCTGAAACACTCTTTGATGACAATGAAAGAATGAACTTTGATAATCTTGTAAACACTGCTGACTCGGATGACGAAGATCTTCAAATATCTCCTGAGCTATTAAAAATGATCGAGCAAGATGAAAAAGAAAAAGCAACAAGTCAAGAACCAACTAAGACATTCAACTTGGGAGACAGTCAGAATACAAAAGAAGTTAAGATTGTCACTCTATTTCCTCTTGAAGAGAAAGAACAACTAATCTGCTTACTGAAGGAATATGTGGACGTATTTGCTTGGTCATACCAAGATATGCCCGGCTTAAGTTCGGACATAGTGTTACACAAAATACCATTGAAGCCTGGGGTGAAGCCTGTCAAATAGAAACTACGAAGATTAAATCCGGAACTGATCTTTAGAGTAAAAGATGAGATTCGAAAGCTATGGGATGCCGGATTCCTTGGAGTTGCTAAATATACAGAATGGGTTGTCAACATAGTTCCGGTTGAAAAGAAAGAAAGTGGGAAGCTAAGAGTTTGTCAAGACTACCAGCCCTTGAATGAGCCTAGCCCTAAAGATAACTTCCCACTTCCTCACATTGATACGCTGGTGGATAATACCGCAGGAAACTCCTACTTTTCCTTCATGGATGGCTTTTCTGGGTACAATCAAATCAAACTGAACCCAAATGATATGATAAAAACTGCTTTTATTACCCTTTGGGGTACATTCTACTATAAGGTGATGTCTTTTGGGTTAAAGAATACTGGTGCTACATATCAAAGAGCCATGGCCGCCCTATTCCATGATATGATGCATAAAGAAATTGAAGTATATGTGGATGATATGATCGCTAAAACTTTCACTGCTAGAGGGCATCTAAATGTACTAAGAAAACTATTCAATAGACTTCACAGGTATCAACTAAAATTGAATCCTGCTAGGTGTATTTTCGGAGCCTTTTCAGGAAAGTTATTGGGTTTTATGGTAAGCAAGGATGTGATTCGAGTTGACCCGAGTAAAGTCAAAGCGATACAAGAAATACAACCCCTGAAGACTTCGAAACAAGTAAGAAGTTTTCTGGGTAGAATCAACTTCATAGCAAGGTTCATATCACAATTGACATCCAAGTGTGAACCTCTTTTCAAATCACTAAAGAAGAACAACTCGATTGAGTGGAATAATGAATGCGAAGAGGCATTTGAGAAAATCAAGCAATACTTATCAAATCCACCAATCTTGGTACCACCCCGATCGGGAGAACTGTTGATTCTATACTTGTTAATACAGGATTCTTCATTAGGAGCCATATTGGGTCAACGCAATGAGACAGGGAAGAAAGAGCATGCAATTTACTACTTGAGCAAGAAGCTTACCACATATGAAGCAAAATACTCAGTAATAGAAAAGTCTTGTTGTGCCCTTGTATGGGTAGCAAACCAACTACGACACTACATGCTCAACAATACCACATTGCTAATCTCAAAGACCAATCCCATCAAGTACATCTTCGAAAAACCCGCTTTATCAGGCAGGATCGCAAAATGGCAAATGCTACTATCTGAATACAACATACAGTACGTCACCCAAAAAGCTGTAAAAGGAAGTGCGATCGCTGAATATCTGGCTGATAGAGCATTGGATGATTATGAACCAATGATAATGGACTTTCCTGATGGAGATATAATGACGATAAAACGGAAAATCTCTGAAGATGATGAAACATGGAAAATGGCGTTCGATGGAGCGTCTAATGCCTTGGGACAAGGGATTGGAGCTATACTCATCTCTCCAAATGGAGAACAGTTCCCTCTCATAGCGAAAATCACATTTCCTTGCACCAACAATATTGTAGAATATGAGGCATGTGCTATGGGACTCCAAATGGCACTGGATTTGAAGATACGAAATCTCCAAGTTTATGGAGATTCCGCATTGGTCATATATCAAACAAATGGAGAATGGGAGTCAAGGGATTCAAAATTGATCCCTTACCAAAAGCTCATACTAGACTTGGCAGGAAAATTCAACAGTATAAGCTTCCATCATCTTCCAAGGGAAGATAATCAAATTCCGGATGCTTTAGCTACTTTGGCTGCCATGTACAAGATAAGCGACCCTGAGCATACTCCTGTTTTCGAAATGAAAATACTAGATTCCCCAGCTTACTGCATGAGCGTGGAGGAAGAATTGGATGGGAAATCTTGGTATCATGATATCAAGAAATACCTTCAAGAACGAGTATATCCACCAGAAGCATCAGAAAATAACAAGAAATTTTTACGAAGGTTGTCAATGGGTTTTCTTTTAAACCTAAACATACTTTATAAAAAAACCCCAGACTCGATGCTACTTTGCTGTGTAGATGCTCATGAAGCACGAAAGATCATGGAAGAAGTTCATGCTGGAATGTGTGGAGCACACACTAGTGGTCATACCATGGCAAGACAAATAATGAGGGCTGGCTACTATTGGCTCACATTAGAAAGTGATTGCATCAATCACGTAAGAAAATGTCATAAGTGCCAAATATATGCCAACAAGATCCAGGCTCCACCTGCCCCTCTTAATGTAACAGCAATACCTTGGCCTTTTGCTATGTGGGGAATTGATGTCATTGGAGCAATTACCCCCAAAGCTTCTAATGGTCACAAATTCATTCTAGTGGCAATAGACTACTTCACCAAATGGGTAGAAGCTGTGTCTTATGCAAATGTAACTCAAAAGGTGGTATGCCGGTTCATTAAGAAAGAGATCATTTGTCGCTATGGGTTGCCAGAGTGTATCATCTCAGACAATGCCACGAACTTGAATAATGCAATGATGCAGACTTTGTGCCAACAGTTCAAGATCAAGCATCTCAATTCAGCACCTTATCGACCGATGATGAATGGCACAGTAGAAGCAGCCAATAAAAATATCAAGAGAATTATTGAAAAGATGATTGTCACTTACAAGGACTGGCATGAGATGTTACCTTTCGCATTACATGCTTACAGAACTTCTATCCGTACTTCTACTGGAGCAACACCTTTTTCTCTGGTATATGGTATGGAGGCCGTATTGCCCATTGAAGTTGAGATTCCTTCATTAAGGGTACTAATGGATACCCAATTGAAAGAAGCAGAATGGGTCAAGGCTAGATATGAGCAATTAAACCTAATTGATGAAAGAAGAATGACGGCCCTCTGCCATGGGCAACTTTATCAAAGGAGGATGATTCGCGCTTACAATAAAAAGGTTCGCCCACGACAATTTCATGAAGGTGACATAGTGCTCAAGAAAATTCTACCCATTCAGCATGATTCTAGAGGAAAATGGACCCCAAACTATGATGGACCATATGTGGTGAAGAAAGCCTTTTCAGGAGGGGCTCTAATTCTGACAGAAATGGATGGACGAGAGCTACCAAAACCAGTAAACTCAGATTCAGTGAAGAAATACTTTGCATAATGATGAAGTTTTCAGACAGAAGGGAAGAAGTGGATACAGGGTTACCAAAGCTTGTTTGATCAAAGTTGTCAAAGAGAGTGTTCTTCTCTCAGATCTTCATTGTTCTTTATCTGTACCCAAGACTTTTATATTCCCTTACTCATAAATGAAAAGCCAATTCTCTCTAGCTCTTCTTCTTCAAATTTCACATTCAACTTTTATATTCCCTTATCCATAAATAAAAATACAATTCTCTCTAGCTCTTTTTCTTCAAATCTCACATTCTTGTTGGCCTCTAGTGTGCAATAAATTGTGACTTTGTAGGAAGGGTAGTAATAATTAAAACTCAGAAAAAGCAAAGACCGTAGATTACTTTGATAAGCTTTATGAATTAAAATAGGTAAGATCGAGGTCCTGCTTTGCGAACGGCACAAAACATTGGCTAACAGGAAAAATGGAGTAACAAATCTTCGGGAGATGGCCTTGGTGGTTGCCTGGATGATCGCTTCAAAAGTCTTACAATTAAAAATAGGCGCATGATTATATCATCAAGAAGGAAGCATACTCACGAATGTTTCAACAGGGATGACTATCCAAAAAGGCATAAAAGTATGATGCGGGAAAACGTTAAGGAAGTTGAGACCAAAATTCAGGAACAAGTCAAGAAAAACTTCTTTGAAGGGGCTTTCGAAAAGAATTGAGCTTTTGAGGCAATGGACGAGAGCTGAGAAGCATAAAGAGATTCAATGGTAATCCGAGAAGGCCATCATAAAAAGGATCCAGTAAAGCAAAGACATGAAGAACTAGATCCATACAAAAAACAAAAACAAAAACAAAAAAAAAAGAGCCATTAGTTACACATGCCCTGCATTCATGCATTTCACATCATGCATACATGGCTTTTGCATAACAGGGACCAAACGGAGAGCATATCTACGGCATGATTACAACAGTATAAGCTGAGACTTCAACTTCATCAGCTCATTCCAGTCTATCACTGAAGCCACAGCTAATACGCTCGACCAAGCCGCGTCAAGAAGTTCAACACTATGGTCAAGGATAAGATAGACGTTAAAAATGTTGTCGTTGACAATTTGTCAAAAAGCTGGCAATGGATTCGATAATCGAGGCTACATCCGTGAGTATAGAATTGACGTCACCTCGAATATCAAAGATAAGAGATAGCCATGGTCAAGGATAAGGTATACATCATGAAATATTGTCGTTGACAATTTATCAAAGGCTGGCAATGGATTCGATAATCGAGGACAGGATCGACGTCAGCTCAATGGAATATCAAAGATAAGAGATATCTATGACATCAAAATATTGTCAAAAAGTAGGCTCCATCTTTCCGGTTAAGTGGCGGATACGGTACTCCGTGACTCTCAAGTCGGTTGTCTCAGTTGCCCATAATAACTGATTCCTTCCTCCCTTCTTTCTTTTATTTCCTTCTAGAAAATGGATCCTACTCTTTCTGCCTTGCGAAAATACTTTCCTTCTCTCCCAATGAACATTCTTAAAAAGATTTACCAAGTTCGCTGTGAACGATTAAGAGTTTTGATGCACAAAGGAATCCCTGAAGATGTGCGATGGTTAATTGAAGCTAAGGTTCGTCTGGCAGGTGAACTCCCAGATGCATTTGTGTCTCACATGCCTGGCATAGGCAAAAGCTCTTATGCCAAAAAGTGAAGAGCGAAAAGGTTACAAGTCTGTCATAAATGTGGTCGATGGACTTGTAATACTAAATGTCGTTCTTTAGGAATGATCTCCGATAATCGGGAAGATAAAATACGATTCATCAAGAATGGCCCTGAGTAAGAATTCATTGGATGATATCCGATTGACTCTTGAGACGCATTCTTGTGGATCAGTGCAACGCGAACTTCTTGGTTTATGGAGTATTTTTCAAGAAGAACGAGAGCGTTATAGTCCCGGGAATCTGACTTTAAAAGACCCTGTTTGCCAGTTTGTAAGAAAACTGGATGGGAAGCAAATCCCCGACTCATAGAAGGCGTTGAAGCCGTTACTGGACGTAAAACCAGTGGAAGATGTGAGCCACAATCACAATTACTGTACATATAATTTGTCATATTTGGAAAATTTACCTTTTCTTTTGACAATAATGTACTTGCTCCTGTAAGCGTAATTAACACGTTATCCTTTCATCGCTATAAATGCGTGTTCTTCTTTCCGGTTAAGTAGCGGATACGGTACTCCGTGACTCTCATAGTCGGTTATTTCAGTTTCCTACAATAACTGATTTCTTTCTCTCTTCTCTCAAATTCTTCTCTCATCAATGGATTCTACTCTTTCTACCCTGCGAAAGTACTTTCCTTCTCTCCCAATAAATGTTCTTAAAAAGATCTACCAAGCTAGATGTGAAAGAATCAGAGTTTTTATACATAAAGGCATTCCTGACAATGTGCAGTGGTTAATTGAAGCTAAGGTCCGTTCGGCTGGTGAAGTTTCAGATGCATTTATGCCCCGTATGCCCGGCTTAGGTAAAAGCACTTATGCCAAAAAGCGAAGAGCAAAGAGGCTAGGCGTCTGTCATAAATGTGGACGATGGAATTGCGATACTAAATGTCGCTCTTTAGGATTCATCTCCAAAAATCGCGAAGATAAAAGAAAATTCATCAAGAATGGCCTGCGTAAGGAATCTCTAGAGGATATCCGAGGGACTCTTGAAACGCATTCTTGTGGAATAGTACAACGCGAAATAGTCGATTTATGGAGGACTTACCATAAAGAACGAGACCGTTACAGTCTTGGGAATCTGACTTTAAACGACCCTGTTTGCCAGTTTGTAAGAAAACTGGATGGGAAGCAAATCCCCGACTCATAGAAGGCGTTGAAGCCGTTACTGGACGTAAAACCAGTGGAAGATGTGAGCCACAGTCACAATTACTGTACATATAAGCTGTCATTTTGAAATTTGTTTTTTCTTTTGACAATAATGTACTTGTTTCTGTAAGCGTAATAAACACGTTATCCTTTCATCGCTATAAATGCGTGTTCTTCTCTCCGGTTAAGTAGCGGATACGGTACTCCGTGACTCTCAAAGTCAGTTAATTCCGTTTCCTACAATAACTAATTTCTTCCTTTCTTCTCTTAATTTCCTCCTTCATTAATGGAGTCTTATCTTTCCGCTCTACGAAAGTATTTTCCTTCCCTCCCAATAAATGTTCTTAAAAAGATTTATCAAGCTAGATGTGAACGATTCAGAGTATTTATGCACAAAGGCATTCCTGATAATGTGCGATGGCTAATCGAAGCTAAGGTTCGTTTGGCTGGTGAAGTTCCAGATGCATTCTTCCCCCGTATGCTCGGCTTTGGTAAAAGCGCTTATGCCAAAAAGAGAAGAGCAAGGAGGCTAGGCGTCTGTCATAATTGTGGATGGTGGATTTGCAACACTAAATGTCGTT
Source organism: Aquilaria sinensis (assembly GCA_005392925.1). Lineage (NCBI taxonomy): Eukaryota > Viridiplantae > Streptophyta > Magnoliopsida > Malvales > Thymelaeaceae > Aquilaria > Aquilaria sinensis. Next base: position 437,602 of record SMDT01001729.1, on the reverse strand, counting down.
CTTCAGGGATGATCACTAGAAATCGTGAAGATAGAAGAAAATTCATTAAGAATGGCCTGCGTAAGGAATCTCTGGAAGATATCCGAAAGACTCTTGAAGCGCACTCTTGTGGAATGGTGCAATTTGAGATTGTCGGTTTATGGATGACTTTCCAAAAAGAATGAGATCGTTATAGTCTTGGGAATTTGACTTTAAACGACCCTGTTTGCTAGTTTGTAAGAAAACTGGAAAGGATGCAAATCGCCAATTCATAGAAGGCATTGAAGCCGTTACTGGACGTAAAGCCAGTGGAAGACGTGAACCAAAGTCACGACTACTGTACATGCTAGCTGTCGCTTTTGAAAATTTTCCTTCTCTTCCAAAAATAATGTACCTACTCCTGACGTGAGCCACAGTCACGACTATTGTCGCTTTTGAAAATTTTCCTTCTCTTCCAAAAAATAATGTACCTACTCCTGACGTGAACTACAGTCACGACTACTGTACATGCTAGCTATCGCTTTTGAAAGTTTTCCTTCTCTTCCGACAATCATGCTAGCAGCCATTTTGGAAAATTTCCTCCCCTTTTGGCAATAATGTACCCACTCCTGACATGAGTCGTAGTCGTGATTACTGTGTATAGCTGTCATTTTGGAAATTTTCCTTCTCTTCCGACAATAATGTATCTACTCTTGAAAATAAAATTATTGCTTTATCTCTTCATCTCTATAAATACATCCTCTTTTCTTCATTTCTCACAAGGTTAAGGATAGGAATGGAGAAAACCTCAACTCGTAAATCCCGAAGTATTTGTGTATTTTCTGGGGCTTTTCCTGGAAAAGACGAAGAGTACTTAAAGGCAGCCAACCATTTAGGTAGAGTATTAGCTGAGCGAAAAATACATTTAGTCTATGGAGGAGGTAGTGTCGGATTAATGGGAGGTGTAGCATCAGCAGCATCTCTAGGAGGAAGCCAAGTTCTGGGCATTATCCCTGGACCTTTGAAACTTGTTTCTGGGGGCACGATTGGAGAAGAATTAGTGGTTAAAAATTTGCAAGAGCGTGTGTTACAAATGCTTCTTAATGCTGATGCTTTTATCGCTCTACCAGGTGGTTTTGGTACATTGGGAGAAATCTTCCAAATTGCTTCCATGGCCCAACTTAATTTGCACAAGAAACTTATTGGGCTATTGAATGTTAACAATTCTTTACAAGTATGATAGCTTTTGTGGATTACGCTGTGCAGAAGAATTTCATATCAAGAGTGGCACGACGAATCATAATATCCGCAACAACTGTTGAGGAATTGCTAGATAAAATGCAAGCTTTTGTTCCTAAACCAGATCCAGCAATGATTCAGATAGACTGGACATGACAGTCTTTCCCGACCAGTTCAATCCCATAATTGTCCTTTGCTCGGCCTGTTGAAGCATTGTGGAAGAAGAAGCGATCCGATCTATTCTTCTTGTCCTTTAGTTTTATTATCAGCATTTTTTCATGTTTCAGTTTTTCTTTTCAGAGAATTTCTTCTTTCTTCTTCACCTTGTTAGATAGTTTTGTTCATGCTGATATTAAAACAATAGGACAAAGCCTTTAGTTTGGAATGGCTGAGTAAGGAGTAATTTTTTTTTTTTGCTCCTGAGACGCATCCTATTAGGTCCACTAGTCATGACATTTTGGGGGTAGCTAAGCTTCAACCTTATTTGGATGACATATCTCTCAAGGGAATCTATATTTTCTGAAGGAAATATTAGATGAAACCTTGGATATTAACTCCAAACATCCGTTCCCTTACATAATTTGTCTGTTTTATTTCTCATCATCAAGATTCACTCATTTCATGGAAGATTAAATTCTTGCACTTGCCTGTTTTGAAAATTCACACTTCCGAAGAAAATCATTCCAACTTCAATTGCCTTCATACAACTTTTGCTTGAGGTACTCAAAAAGGAGAAAAGAGTTTTTCTCCACAATCAATCAATTTCTCTTCCACGATAGGAAGGTTCCTATCATAGAGGTTCTAAGGAAGGTTCCTTAAACCTCAAAATCTATCAATCAATTTTTCTTCAACGATAGGAAGGTTCCTATCGTAGAGGTTTTAAGGAAGGTTCCTTAAACCTCAAAAAATCAATCAATCAATTTTTCTTCAACGATAGGAAGGTTCCTATCGCAGAGGTTCTAAGGAAGGTTCCTTAACCTCAAAAATCAATCAATTTTTCTTCAACGATAGGAAGGTTCCTATCGCAGAGGTTCTAAGGAAGGTTCCTTAACCTCAAAAATCAATCAATTTTTCTTCAACGATAGGAAGGTTCCTATCGCAGAGGTTCTAAGGAAGGTTCCTTAACCTCAAAAAATCAATCAATTTTTCTTCAACGATAGGAAGGTTCCTATCGTAGAGGTCTTAAGGAAGGTTCCTTAAACCTCAAAAAATCAATCAATCAATTTTTCTTCAACGATAGGAAGGTTCCTATCGCAGAGGTTCTAAGGAAGGTTCCTTAACCTCAAAAAATCAATCAATTTTTCTTCAACGATAGGAAGGTTCCTATCGCAGAGGTTCTAAGGAAGGTTCCTTAAACCTCAAAATCAATCAATCAATTTTTCTTCAACGATAGGAAGGTTCCTATCGCAGAGGTTCTAAGGAAGGTTCCTTAACCTCAAAAATCAATCAATTTTTCTTCAACGATAGGAAGGTTCCTATCGCAGAGGTTCTAAGGAAGGTTCCTTAACCTCAAAAAATCAATCAATTTTTCTTCAACGATAGGAAGGTTCCTATCGCAGAGGTTCTAAGGAAGGTTCCTTAACCTCAAAATCAATCAATCAATTTTTCTTCAACGATAGGAAGGTTCCTATCGCAGAGGTTCTAAGGAAGGTTCCTTAACCTCAAAAATCAATCAATTTTTCTTCAACGATAGGAAGGTTCCTATCGCAGAGGTTCTAAGGAAGGTTCCTTAACCTCAAAAAATCAATCAATCAATTTTTCTTCAACGATAGGAAGGTTCCTATCGCAGAGGTTCTAAGGAAGGTTCCTTAACCTCAAAAAATCAATCAATTTTTCTTCAACGATAGGAAGGTTCCTATCGCAGAGGTTCTAAGGAAGGTTCCTTAAACCTCAAAATCAATCAATCAATTTTTCTTCAACGATAGGAAGGTTCCTATCGTAGAGGTTCTAAGGAAGGTTCCTTAACCTCAAACTCAATCAATCAATCAATTTTTCTTCAACGATAGGAAGGTTCCTATCGTAGAGGTTCTAAGGAAGGTTCCTTAAACCTCAAAATCAATCAATCAATTTTTCTTCAACGATAGGAAGGTTCCTATCGTAGAGGTTCTAAGGAAGGTTCCTTAAACCTCAAAAATCAATCAATCAATTTTTCTTCAACGATAGGAAGGTTCCTATCGCAGAGGTTCTAAGGAAGGTTCCTTAACCTCAAAAATCAATCAATTTTTCTTCAACGATAGGAAGGTTCCTATCGCAGAGGTTCTAAGGAAGGTTCCTTAAACCTCAAAATCAATCAATCAATTTCTCTTCCACGATAGGAAGGTTCCTATCGTAGAGGTTCTAAGGAAGGTTCCTTAAACCTCAAAATCTATCAATCAATTTCTCTTCAATGATAGGAAGCTTCCTATCATAGAGGTTCTAAGGAAGGTTCCTTAAATCTCAAAATCTATCAATCAATTTTTCTTCAATGATAGGAAGGTTCCTATCGTAGAGGTTCTAAGGAAGGTTCTTTAAACCTCAAAATCAATCAATCAATTTCTCTTCCACGATAGGAAGGTTCCTATCGTAGAGGTTCTAAGGAAGGTTCTTTAAACCTCAAAATCTATCAATCAATTTTTCTTCAACGATAGGAAGGTTCCTATCGCAGAGGTTCTAAGGAAGGTTCCTTAAACCTCAAAATCAATAAATCAATTTCTCTTCGACGATAGGAAGGTTCCTATCGTAGATGTTATAAGGAAGGTTCCTTAAACCTCAAAATCTATCAATCAATTTTTCTTCAACGATAGGAAGGTTCCTAACGCAGAGGTTCTAAGGAAGCTTCCTTAAACGTTAAAATCAATCAATCAGTTTTTCTTCAACGATAGGAAGGTTCCTATCGCAGAGGTTCTAAGGAAGGTTCCTTAACCTCAAAAATCAATCAATTTTTCTTCAACGATAGGAAGGTTCCTATCGTAGAGGTTCTAAGGAAGGTTCCTTAAACCTCAAAATCTATCAATCAATTTGTCTTCAACGATAGGAAGGTTCCTATTGCAGAGGTTCTAAGGAAGGTTCCTTAAACCTCAAAATCAATCAATCAATTTCTCTTCCACAATAGGAAGGTTCCTATCGTAGAGGTTCTAAGGAAGGTTCCTTAAACCTCAAAATCAATCAATCAATTTTTCTTCAACGATAGGAAGGTTCCTATCGCAGAGGTTCTAAGGAAGGTTCCTTAAACGTCAAAATCAATCAATCAATTTTTCTTCCACGATAGGAAGGTTCCTATCCTAGAGGTTCTAAGGAAGGTTCCTTAAACCTCAAAATCTATCAATCAATTTTTCTTCAACGATAGGAAGGTTCCTATCGCAGAGGTTCTAAGGAAGGTTTCTTAACCTAAAAAATCAATCAATTTTTCTTCAACGATAGGAAGGTTCCTATCGTAGAGGTTCTAAGGAAGGTTCTTTAAACCTCAAAATTAATCAAATCAATTTTTCTTCAACGATAGGATAGTTCCTATCGCAGAGGTTCTAAGGAAAGTTCCTTAACCTCAAAAAGGAGGAGGAAAAGGTTTTTCTCCTCAGGGTTTGGGCGGCGAGAAGGTTCTTAATGCCTAGCTAAGTCGGATAAAATTCGGTAATCTATTTGCATACATCATTTCCCATGAAGCATGCAAAGGGGGGCAGCTATTGAGACCCAATTTCGTCCGATCGTAAAAAAAAAATTTTAAGATTAATTAAAAATTAAAAAAAAAATTAATTAATATATATTTAATAATAACAATTAGTTAAAAGGGGGGCATTTTTGTTTTATAGGTTATATATATATACACACATATCTATGTGTGTCTATAAAATAAAAAACTTTTGAGAAAATTGACAAAAATGAAATGTTTGGTGTGAAAATGACAAAAATGAGAAGTTTGGGAAGAATCTGACGAAATCTGGAAGTTCTGGGGAAATTTTGATGATTATTCACAAGGTTTGGGCCTGACCGACAGAAAAGACAAATTTGACTCAATCAGAAGCTTCAGGAACATAGCAGAAGTCAAAGAGACGTAAAGGACTAAAACTGTCATTTTACCAATTTACGAGATAAGTCTGTTTTTAATTAAATTTTGAATTATTTTTAATTAAAACAGTCTAGCACTTCTTCCCCTATAAATAAGGGTCAAATCTGTGAAATAAAAAATTGGTAAGATTGGAGTTCCTCTTTCAAAAAGGAAAAACTGTAGCTCTAGTCCCTGGTTCTCCTTCTTCACCCAGAAAAATCCTAAACTTCTATTCCTGCTCTCTACTGCCAACGTTTCTAAACCAAAACCACTTTTTCGTCAATCCTTTCGCCGTTGTCCTCACACCGGCCACCATCCTCATCCTCCCTGGAACAGCTCTAGCCGCCACCGCCAAGCCCAGCCCTCCGATTGTGCTATTGTTGCCGGAAAACGAAGAAAAGCAAAAGAAAGAAAAAAACTGTTGCAGTCATCCGCCGGATTTCAACTTCCTTCCCTTTGGGTACAACCCCTTTTTAATCCTTCATTTTTTTATATTCTTTCATTCAACTCACTAACCTTTCTTTTAATTCTGTAGAAACTAACTATTAACTCTTGTGTATCTATTTAGTTATCTATTTTTATTTATTTATTTTTTTTTCCTTATTTTTCATGGAAAGTTATACCTCCTACTTTTCATTTTGTTATTTTTATTTTTATAGATAGGCCACTAACAGCTAACTTTTTGTGTTTATTTTTGTTAATTTTTTTTATATATATGGAAAGGTATACCTCCTATTTTTATGTGGATGGCCAAAAGCCCCACACTTTTATTTTTCATGGAAAGTTATACCTCCTACTTTTCATTTTGTTATTTTTATTTTTGTAGATAGCCCACTAACAACTAACTTTTTTGTGTTTATTTTTGTTTTTTTTTATGGAAGGTTGTACCTCCTATTTTTACGTGGATGGCCAAAAGCCCCACACTTTTATTTTTTTTTATGGAAGGTTATACCTCTACTTTTCATTTTGTCTATATAAGCCACTAACTTTTTTTTTTTGTTTTTGTAGATAAGCCATTAACAGCTATTTTTTTTTTTGTGTTTATTTTTGTTATTTTCTTTAGGGAAGGTTATACCTCCTACTTTATTTTTACGTGGACGGTTAAACACCCCACGTTATTTGTTTATTATTTTTTAACTTAATTTCTGCAATTTAATTTTCTATTATGTGGATGACTAATCTTATTTTATTTATCATTTTTTTTTCTTCTCTATGTTTGGCCAAAAGCTCATCTTACTTTTGTTTATTTTTTACCATTACTATTACCATAAAAGCCCCCATCCTTTATTTGCTTCGTCATTTTAAACATTCATTGGAATATTAAAACTTATCCTTTTTTTTTATTTCTTCAAAAATGACAAAGTTTAACCTTTTGTTTTCCCTTTATAAAAAAAATCATAACCGGATGTTTCCACAAAAATTAATTTTTTATATATATTTTTAGATCTATGGATTAGATAATTACTTTAAAAAATGAAATGAAAAGAAAGAAAAAAGAAAACAAAATTTTAAAAAAATATTATTAATATGAAGATCATTAAAAAAACCAAAATTCCATAAAAATTTAGGACAAAAACCAATAACTAATTAAATAATTAATAATAAATTAAATTTAAATTAAATTCCATATCCAAGTGGTCCGATAGGATCCATGGTTTGGAAAATAATAAATTTAAAATTAAACTTTTCATTAAATTTCCATATCCAAGTGGTCCAACAGGATCCATGGTTTAGAAAATAATAAATTTAAAAATTAAATTTTTCATTAAATTTCCATATCGAAGTGGTCCGATAGGATCCATGATTTGGAAAGTATATTTTTAATAAAAAAATGAACAAAGATTAAGTTCATTAAAAATCTATATCCAAATAATTCACCAGAATTTATGATGGATTAATTAAAAATAATTAATAAATTTAAAAATTAAATTCCATATCCAAGTGATCCGATAGGATCCGTGATTTTGGAAAATATTCCTTTAAATTAATTAAAAATAATTAATAAATTTAAAAATTAAAATTCATTAAATTCCATATCCAAGTGATCCGATAGGATCCGTGATTTTGGAAAATATTAAATAATAAACAAAAAATTAAATTTTTATTAAATTCCATATCCTAGTGGTTCGATAGAATCCACGATTCAGAATCATCAAACTTATTATTAAATTTTTTATTAAAAATCAAGTATCAAAGATTTCAAATTCCATATCCGGCTGATCTGATAAGATTCATGGTTTAGAATTAAAGTAAATCAAAATTCATTAAAATTATTATACTCAAACGAAGATCAGTTCAAGAAATTAATAGTTAGAAAAAGATAAAAACTGAACCCATGGTACCGATTTCCGGGTGCTTTAATAGAGTTATTTTAGCGTAACCGACTCACGATCTTAGAATCTCTCATAGACCATTTCAGGTATCCAATCGACCTAGGTAAACGGATTGGTGGCGACTCCATAAAATTTTCACGTTGCTACACTAAGTATAGCTAAAAATGGCCTACCTAAAACACGAGGAATTTTCTTGTCCTTTTTTATGTCCAACACAACAAAATCAGCAGGAAAAATAAATTTATCTACCTTGACTAAAATGTCATCAATGATTCCTCTAGGATAAATTGTTGACTTGTCAGCTAACTGCAATGAAATTGTTGTAGCTTTAACTTTATCAAGACCCAATTTCTTGAAAATTGATAGAGACATTAAATTGATGCTAGCTCCTAAATCACATAATATTCTATCAACTTTAAAGGACCAATAATGTAAGGAATAGTAAAACTCCCTAGGTTTTTTAATTTCTGTGGCAACTTCTGTTGAATGAGAGCTGAGCACTTCTCAGTAAGCTTCACAGTTTCATATTCCTCAAGCTTCCTTTTGTTGGAGAGAATGTTTTTTATGAACTTGGCATAACTAGGCATCTCCTTTAAAGCATCTGCAAAAGACATTTTAATATGCAACTTCTTAAAGACTTCAAGAAATTTAGAGAATTGCTTATCTAAATTTTTCTTTTTGCATCTTTGAGGAAAAGGGATAGGAGGAACATGAGCCTTAATATAATAAGGACCAGAGTTAGAAGATCTCAATTTTGGCTCTGCTTTTACTTCTTCTTGCTGCTGATTTTCTTTCTCTTTTTCTCCATTCAAATGTTGCCCATCAATTTGTTTAGTCTTTTCTTGAAGAAGTTTCCTACTCCTCAAAGTAATTGCTTAAACTCACTTTTTGGGATTCTTCTCAGTGTAACTTGGAAGCTAACCTGGAGCTCTCTCAGCTACTACCTTGGCTAATTGGCTGACTTGCATCTCTAAATTATGAATTGGAAATTAGTTAAATTGCATAACCTGATCAATCTTTGCATCCATCTTTTTCATAGTGGCCTCTTGATTTGCAAGATATGGCATCATTAATTTTTCTATAAATGGTTTTTTCTCTTCTACAACTGGTGGTTGATATTGAAATTATGATGGGAATTGTGGTCTTTGCTGCTGTTGAAAACTAAGTGGTCCACTTAGCTTTGAGGCACTATGATCCTTCCAAGAGAAATTAGGATAATTTCTCCAATCAAGGTTATAAGTGTTTGAAAATGGGTCATTTTTTGCCTGCTTGTTTGGAAAACCTCTTCCAACATAATTCAGTTGATCAAGTTTCTGTGTCTCCTCAGTATAATAACTAGAATTTTCATGAGCTCCCTCATTGTTTATCATCAGCTTCATTTGCTTGGTTAAGTCAGCTACTTACATTGCCAAGTCATGATAAAAAGATACTTCATGAACTGCAGCTCTCCTTCCTATTGTAGCTTTTTGTTGAGAGTTGGTGGCTAGCATCTCATAAATATTCCAAATTTATTTAGTAGTCTTATCTCCTATATAGCCACCTGTAGCGGTATTAATAAGTGTCTAACAAGTAGCATTTAGCCCATCATAGAAGAATTGAACCTGAAGTCGTAAAGAGAATTGATGATGTGGACACTAATTCAAAAGCATATTGAACTTATCCCATGCCTCATGGAATGACTCTCCCTCCATCTGTGCAAGGCTAAAAATCTTGCTTCGGAGATCATTTGTCTTCTATGGGGAGTAATACTTGGTCATAAATTTGGTGTACACCTCCTCCCATGTATGTAGTAATCCTTCCGGCAAGTTGATCAACCGGTGGGCTCTGTTCTTTAGACAATAAGGAAAACACCTCATTTCAGATCATCCTATTCTATGCCTTGTAATGGGAAGGTTTGAACACAATTATAGAGCTCCCGAATAAAGGACAACGAGTCCTCTAAGCTCATCCTGTGAAATGGAGGCAGCATGTTGAAGTAAATGGTTTTCAGCTCATAGTTTCAAGCTACATCACTCAATCTAATGCATGATGGAGAACCTCTAATAATTAGCCTCTAAATCGACTTGAGATTTATTGTAGGTGGTGGGTGAGCTCTCTCAAACCGATTGAAGTTATGACCATTGTTCTTTTCCTGTGTCATCTCCTCTCTTTTCCGTGCTTTGTTTGCCCGATAAGTTCTTTCAATTTTAGGGTCTAGATGAATCAGTTTAGTGTTCGTGCAACTTTTTAACCTACAAAGGTTCATAAACTATCTACACACTCAAGAAAAGAACTATTAAGGTAAATCGAGATAAAAGAAATATACCTAATAAAAATAAAATAAACTAAAAATGAAAATAATAATAACAATCAAATATAACCATTCTCCAAAAATGGTGCCAAAAACTTGATAGGGCTAATCCTGCAAGTATACAAGATCAGTTGTAACAAGTTTTAATCCCTAAGACAAATCAAGGTGTCGATCTCATGAGGAATAAATATTTAATTGTTTATGAAAAATAAAAGAAATGAGTTCAGATTTTAAGGGAATAAAATTAATTAAAATTAAACTAAGATTAAACTAAACCAATGATGAGAATAACAAACCGGGAAGAAAACAATTATGGGATACCTAAGGCTTGGGTTTCACCTAGTTGAGGGTTTTTCAATTAACTATTTGGGCAGATTTTTAGTTGTCAACAATCACTCCAAGTATTACAACTCTCTCTCAAGCAATTGTAACAAGTTTGATTAACTTATGATTATCTTTCGATTTCTTGTATAATTAATCAAACCTATTAAATTCAGGTTGCTAATTTAACAAATTACAATAAATAGGTATATCTCTATCCTAATTATTGTAATTCTATTTCTCTAGTGCACGGATTAAATTTCTTTTCTAGGTCCTTCATTCATATCCTTAAGATAAATTATCTATGGTGATCAAGCATATACAATATTCATTGTTGCAAAGGAAATAAACTAAAACATAACTCAAATAAATTAATTAAACTAATTCAACCAGGCTATCTCCCTAACCCTAACATAAAAGTTTAGCCTCTCATACCAGATTCAAAAATCATAAAAAATCCCAAGAAATAACAACAAGCCATGACCAAACAATATCCAAGTTCAATTGAAAAATAAAGAATAGAAGAACAAAAAAACAATAGCACCAAGTCTTTTCTCTCTCTTCTCTCTTTTCCTTCATTGGTGCAACTTTTGTTTTTGTCTGTTATGCTTCCAATTTGCAATTTGGTCCTATGCTTCCAATTTTCATTCGTAACCTTTTGTTCCAATTCATCTTTTTTCCTATTTCCAATTCTCTTGTTCGATGCGACTCCCATGCAACTGCACTTTCCTTTTATATTTGTAGGGTTTCTAATCCTTAACCTCTAGGATTTCAAATAACTAAAATACCCTTGACTTAAAATATAACATAATATTATAAAAGGGTATTTTTAGTCAACTATAAAAGAATTTCCTCTAATTTCAGGTGCAACTTTTGCTTTATAATTTCTTGCAATTCAATCTTTTACTTCATAAAAATTTGGTCAACTCCTTTTGCAAGCTCTCTAACCTAAACAAATAAAAAAAAAAGTAAACAAGTGAGGGCAATAAATCACTTAATTATAATAAAATTAATATAAAATAGATATAAAAATTAACACATAAATTAAGCTGATCATGGATTGTTAGAGTAAAACTTTTAGGGTATCCAGCATAGAGAATGAGATTTTATAAGATTAAAATTAAGGTTTTTGCTTTTCTTTTAGGAAGGTTATTTAATTAATCCTTTTGTAATTTAATCCTATTAATGAATTGACAATTAATTAAATAAGTATGGGTTAACTAAAAAATTAGTCATACTGATTGTTTATTTACTTAACCATTCTTTCAGGAGAGATTTAATTAATAATTTATTAAGATCTACAAAACATGTATATTATTATTTTTTTATAATTCCTAAAAAATTTATAGATAGATTACCATGTTTTTATGATCTAATTAGCAATTCTTGAATATTCTTCAATTAAAGGTTTGAAATGATTTTTTTTTTGTGCCGGGAATAAGGATTTAAGTGGTAAAACTAAAAGTTAAGGTTCTAGTTTGAGAATGTCCTTTTCCTAGAAAATAATTAAAGGATGACAAAAAGTGTTTTCATGATCTAATTTGTAGTTCTTGAATATTCTGCAATTAAAATTTTGAAATGAAAAATTTTTTGTACAGAAAATAAGGATTTCAGTGGTAAAACTAAAAATTAAGGTCCTAGTTTAAGAAAGTGCTTTCCCTAGGAAAAAAATTTAAGGATGATGATAAAAATGCTATTTCTTAAAAAATCTGGGACTGATTTAATCACATTTAACGTTTTTGTTAAGAAAAAGATGAATATAAAACGTTTTTCAAAGGCTAGGTACCTTGATTGAAATGACTTGAAAGTTAGAGATTTAAATGGAAAGGAAAACAAAGATTAGGGACCATGATTTGATGGATTGTTTTTCCTTATCATTAATGAGATTCAAACTTTTCAAATTCTATCAAGTTGGTCCTAGAATTCTCAAGATGCCAAACAAGTTCTAAAATTAATGTTTAAGCAGCCAGCTCTGCTAGTCTTCTTATTTGTTGACATGTTTAAAAAGAAAATATCATTTGCAGCACGCCATGTGTGCATTCTGTCTACTAGATAGCAAAATTGAGAGTTTTAGGATTGATAGAGTTAATGGATTTAATGTTTTAGGATTTGAGAATTTTTACAACTAACTTGGTAAGATGTGAAAATTTTTAGGATTGAAAATGTCATTTTCTCAAAGAAAAATATTTCCTTAGTGTCAAATTGTTTATAACATATTTTATTTTGCACTATCTATATAAAATCTTTACAACATTTGCATATTTAGTAAATTACTTGTTGTATGATCAACCTTGAAACTATTATTTTAGCCTTTACTTTTTTAATCTTTTTTTATTTATGTATAAAGTGTAAAGGACAAATGGGGAAATAACACAATTTTTTTTTCATCTTTCTTTATTTATGTGTTAAAAGTGAATATATAAATGGAAACAACGCTCAACATTTTTCTTCTTTCTTAATCTTTGTGTCAAGCTCAAATATTTAAATCACATATTCTTTTTAAAAAATAAAGCCGACATGCATGCTTGTTCAGTTTTATTAAATTGTAATTTAATGAATTCTGTTTTATCCTAATTAATTCGATGAATTTTAATAACAATACAACGAGTGAAAGGCAGCACATATAGATACTTTTGAAAGATAATAATTTTTATTTTTGCATCTAAACGGACCTTTAGCTTTACTTGTAACTAGCAATCATTAAATAAAGTTTTCAAAGAAGTCATAAATATCTTCTTTTTTTTTTTTTTTTGGGTTTCCTACAAGTATGATGTATCTTCATTCATTTACGAGGAAATGATTACCCACTTCTCGGACTGAGTATGCCTATAGAGATTTTTAATTCGAAATATCTCAAATCAAAACCAGCCCACTTAGGTTTCAGTTATAAATATCCTAATTGGTCTACTTCTTGATCCACCAAAAGAGCAAAGGTACTCCTCCAACCAAATGGGAGATAAAAAGGACAACTTCTGGCCCAAGAACTTCCCCTCCTACGGCATCAGAACATGGAGCACCGCCACCAACTCCAAGGGCGTGCAGTCGGTACCCCTGACGGCGGAGCGGATAAAGGAGACGTTCAAGCGGTACGACCTTGACATGGACGGGCGCCTCAGCCGGGAAGAGCTCACCAACGCCTTCACCAGCCTCGGCTCCCGTTTTCCGTGGCTACGAACCCTTCTGGCCATGGCCAAGGTTGACACCAACGGCGACGGCTATATCACTGCCGACGAGTTCGAGGGGCTCGTAAGTTATGCCCTTAAACTTGGCTATACGTATAAGTAGAGATCAATCGAGAAACCTAACGCGAGTTCCCATACATGTGTACTGTCTTATCATGCCAAGACGTGTTTACAGTTGTAACTAAATGAAGCTTCAAAGCTGTTAGTATGTGTTTCGTTTCCCGTAATCTGATGATTAATGTTATAGTTAGAACTTAAGGCGTTTCTTTTTCAATGAAAGAACATTAATATTAATTTAAGCTCAATAGACTATCAATCATGAAATGACACCTCCCAAGATATTCTCTACCTAAGGAACGGAGGCCCTTTCTTGCTCATGCATGGGCGGCCTTGTTCACTGAGTGCTTGGTAAAAGAAAATGAACAATGGGCAAAAGAGTCTCCTAAGACTCTCGCCCCATCGAACAAAACTTTGAAATAAAGTAGAGAAGTTGACGCGCTTTTTAAAGTTCAGAAATTAATTAAACATGAAGAATTCGACTCTAAAACTATCAGAGCCAAACCAAACCATCGAGTCTCCTTCAGTCCCCAGAGGACATCTAATGCTTCCAGATATAGAGGGCATCTCGACCATTATATTGAAGCCCACATGCTATGGCCAAGCAAATCGTGCCCGTCTCATCACTACAAATCACACCAATACTTCATTGATTATCCAGTTTAGATAGCGCTGCATTCATGTTAACCTTGTACACCCAACCACATGGAGGTAACCAATGCGTGATAGTATGACTACCTAGGTCCCTATGCACGCCATGATAGAACTTAAGATTTGAGATTTTTATTAACAAAGGTTATGATTAACTTTTTAGAGTTGTACTCACATAGTAATTTACTAGATTGCAGGAGCGACTAAGGAAATAGAAATTTTTTATGCCAATTATATTTATAGAGAAAAAAGTATTAAAAAGCTACTCCCTCTATTTCATATTAGCTGTTCTTTTTACCCTTTTTAACAAAAGTTTCACTTAAATATATTTATGTTAATATGAGTTAAAAAAAATTGTCAAAAATGATATTTAGAAATTATAAAATGTAAAGTTCCATTTTCATGTAAAAAGTTCATATTTTGATGATAAATTTTAAAATAAATAAAATCATAAATTAATTGATATAAATAGTAAAGAGGACAGCTTTTGTAAGACAGAGTATGAATTAAAAAATAAATCATGATTAATTCAAAAGTTCTAAAAGATTGAAACATTTGAAACATGTTGGAAGAAAATTTGGTAAATAGAAAACATAGAGTATAAGACGAATGGAGTAAATTTGGGATGTCAAGACAAATTGGAGCCTTAAGTGGCACTCATGAAAGTTTGGGGCCTAAAATAAAGAGAAAAAACCAAAGTTTAGGACAAAGTAGTCAAAATGCTACTTTTAAAATGTGAGGTCAAAAAGGCATCAGCACAGATAAATAGATGACCAATTGTGTAATTTATAATTTTTTGGCCCAAAATGACCATCAGCCAGAGAAAAAAGCAATTCGGCAAAAATAATTACTTAGTTAATTTATCAAACTAAACTTCTCAACAACTGTGAATTCTTTCTCTGAAAATTATATTTCTTCAACTTTTTAGATTAGATTCTAGGTGTTTGAAGGATTGGATTCACAACCCAATTCAGGCTTGTTTCAAATACCTGGAATCTCTGGCCAAAGATGCTTAATTGATTTAGTTTATCAGGCAAGATTCTCCTGAGAACCAGTCCCAAAACCAACATAATGAAAAACAAAAAATGAATTTAAGAAAAATAATTGCAGATGTTCTATCACCTGGAAGCTGTAAATAAAGTAATGGACGTTTACCATGACCATTTATTTGAAATGGGTGTCTTCACAATTCAGGAAACCATTTTAATTGTTGCTGAAAAATGGGGCAAGTTGCACGCGTTACCCTCAACTTTTAATTATTGTACTTGTTTTAACCCCCAACCTTCACTTTTAGTATAGTATGTCTCTAATCTTAATAAAACATTTTAGTTTGATACTTTTTTGGACAAGAAACGTTACGTTGAACAGAAAGCACCACGTCAGTGTAGAATTCTAGGGAAAAATGCTAACTTTAACCCCTAAAAGTTTTTCCCTTCACCAAACAATCCTTAAAATTTTTGACATCTAACAAAAAATTCAATCTCGGCCTCCCTCTCCAACCAACCCTCTCCCACCCTCTGAACAACCATTGTCTGCGATCCCCAGCCACTGTTCGTTGTCCCCATCCTATCATCGCTCCAACAAATCGACCAGAAGTAATAATGCTACCGCCGTCCCCTCCCTCTACCTTCTCTTCCTCGTCGCTGCCACTCTTTGCTTCGCACAAAGGTAGAAGTGCGACCAAGAGCAGCGGTGACACCGCTTCTCAATCCGGTAGCTAACAATCATAGGTCGAAGCACTAAGGGTTAAAATGATGCTAAAGGTCGATGGGGCTTAGCGTACTTTGGGTACTCCGGCTTCCATGATTTTTTGATCAACAGGGAATTCGTGTACTTCACCTTCCATGGCTTTGGCGGCATCGCCATTTTCACTCTCTCCTTAATTTCTTGTTGCCCAACAACACTGACACAACTGACAATCAAACGGTTGAAGTCCAAGCCTCCATTTCAATCCAAACAAAAAACTGCAATAAGCCAATATGTTTGATAAAATGCCACAATAATGAGAGGCCGAGAAAGGAGTAGGCCAGAGGATATGGGAATGTCTAGTCGGTGGTGGCCAGAGAGGGAGGTCGAAGGGCATGGGAATGGCAAGTTGGTGGTGGCCGAAAAAGTATGAGAGCGTGGGATGTGAAGATGGTAGTCAGATTATCAGATAAAAAAGTTTTAAGGTTTATTTGGTAAAGGAAAAAAAATTTAGACGTTAAAATTAAACTTTTCCCCTATAATCATGTATACACTGACTTTGTGTTTTTCATCCAATATAATGTTTTCCATCTAAATAAGGACCAAAATAAAATGTTTTATCGACATCGGAGACACGTTATACTAAAAGTGAATGTTAGGGTTAGAATAGATAATTAAAGTTTGGAGGCAACGCGTGCAATTTACCCCTAAAAATTGTGTCACAAAATATTAACTTAACTATTTTCCGAATAACCTCGAAGTGTTGTTTTTTAAGAGGCCATGCATATTAAGCTAAATTATCGGTACGTATAAAGTGCTACCGATAATCATCAATTATGTGCCTTCATGAATAAGCTAGGAACAATCAGGTATAGTGTTCGATATTCTGTTGGCAAGCATATTACCCTCCCTTTCTTGTGATTGGTCATAGTTCAAATTCTAACTTGTGGAAAATATTTCTCTTATTTGCAGTCAAATAAAGAGTAAATTTGGAGAGAGTGAGATGGGGTATAGGGTAAACTCATTGATAAAATTTTTCTCATAACCGTCTTTTGCAATGTAGTTTTGAGTACCCAAAAGAAAAATCAAACATAGCTGAATAGTAAAATACTACAATTGGTGGTTGGGAGAACCAGCTGCTACTATTTTATCTATTTGTTGCGGAAGCATATATAAAGTTGGTCAAGTGGCTCCAGATTCAAAGGCGTCAATTATTAATTCCCTCCCCTTAACTTGAATCTTATTCTTCCTGATTTGGTTGTCCAGAAAATGTATAAAAATTCATCTTAATCCTGATCTTTTGGACTGTCCATGCATATATGGTCTTTGATTCCATATCAAACACTCACTTTCAGAATCTGATCCGCAAAAAGATGTGTTTCTTTGGTTGTTCCTTCCTAGCTAGCTTTTTCAAGGGAAAAGCATCATTATTATATCCTTCAACAAAGTGAACTGACTCGAGTGTTGAAGGGATTCGTTATCCGAACATTAGTTCCGAAAAAGAGATCTGGATTCCTGCAGGCAGGGTACAGCACCAGGTAACTTGACGCTCAAGGGAAGGATATCATCAGATGGCAATCAACATACCATAAAGATGGATCTACCTACAACTTTCCCGAGACCTAATACACGTTAATATTCTCTCTCTCTCTCTCTCTCTCTCTCTCTCTCTCTCTCTCTCTCTCTCTCTCTCTCTCTCTCTCTGTGTCTATGAAAGAGAAACCTAGATAATATGTTGTAATTATTAAGGGGTTTCTTTGATCCTTTTAAATCTTTTTAACTCACTCTTTAATGATAAATACTATAGGGATCTTTTAACTACACTCTATTATTTGGAATATAGAGAAGAAATCTAAACAATAGACTAGAATCATTAATTATGGAGTTTCTTTGATTCTTTTAAAAAACTTTTTGACTATCTTTTCAATGCCCAATTGTTACAGGAACCTTTTAACTATACTCTATTATTTGGATTTTTATTACATTGACATCCCTATGAATCTTTATTAAGTTATAATTTGATTTTCATCTTCTATTTCTACTCATCTTATACATAATTTTTCTTATTAAAGTATATTAATGGATTTATAGTTAATCATTTACTCACATGACATATCAATTTAATGATTAATATAATTAGACTCTTTATAGGGATTTTTTTTCTAGAGTTATTGTTACCAATTAGAGTATTGTGGTAGTAATGTTATTCATTTACATACATACATACATACATACACCTGTTGCGGTTCCAGTGTCAATTTCCCCTTGAAGATGATGTGGACTTTCCTCATTATTCCTCCATTTGGGTCCTTATCATGCAAGCCTTCGACATTTTTTTTTTTTTTGTATAGGCCTATTAATTCGGTAATGTGGGATAGACTGGATGACTAAGATATTTCTTATAACATATTTCTGTAATGTTAGGAGCACCAAAACGAGAAAAATAAAAACAGATCTATATTTAATTTGATAAGGGCAGATACTACATTTCATCTCCTATTATTTTTTGGTGCACCTAAAGGACTATTATCTGTTGGGTGAAGACAAAAGACCCAATTTGTTTATTGTTAAGTCCAATAAATTCAAAATGACTTATTTTGAGTGTTTTTGTCTAGAACCAATGTCATCTGAAAGCTAATATCATATAGGTGCAATAATTTATTGAATAAAATTTTTCCATAATGTGATTAAAATTTTATGGCTTATGTACTTGCTCAAATTCATAAAATAAAAACTAATAAAATTATAAAATGATGTTATTCAACAAATTATTATACCTATATAATATTAGTTTTAAAATAACATTTGTTTAAGTAAAAAGCATGAAAATGAAAAAAAAATAATTTTCAATTAATTCAATTTAATAGTTAACAAATTAAATCTCTCCAAAAAAAAATCCATTTACAATCGGATGCTTAGGGACCAGCTTCATATGAGGATGCTCACACATATATGAGTCCAAAGGTAACTCCCGTATCTTAAGCTGGATGTAGATTTTTTCTCGCTTAAAGAAAACTATTCGCTCTCTGGACTTGGATAAAATATTTGTTTAGTGCAACTGTACAAATGTTTTTATCATTTTAATATTAGGAACACATTAAAATTTTGATTCATAAATTAAAGAAAATTATTAACTTAGTCAACTGAATATAACAATATTATATTTTAAATTTTGAAAATTTTAAAAAGTGTTTCATATTTAAAGAATTTTGTGCAATAATATCAAATATGAAAGTACGGAAACATTACAGAAATTAAGTTTTCAATGAAGAGAAATGATAAAAATCGCAACAAACTTATATTTCAAATCAAAATGAATTTTTTCGACCAAAACTTACTATATCTCCTCTTAATAATCCTCAAGTATTCCTTTGTCACATAATCCACTCTATGAGCAAAACTTGCGGTTACCACCTAATTAAGTATGTAATTTAATAAAAACTTTTGATCATATAAATCTCAAAAACTTTTCCACTTATTACAGTTACTCTCACATAAAATCAAAATTTGCAATCATAACCTAGAATTATTAACTTCATCTCTTAACAATTCCAAAACTAATTCTAGGTTATGACTCTCTACCATGAAATATAACATAAAAAAAAATTAATTCTATTTTTTTACAGCTCGTAAAACTTGATTGGCTCTAGAAGAAAATAATGAAAGTGAAAATACTGCTTTAATGTAATTTGGAATAAAAAACAGTCAATTGCTAAGAATAAAAAAAAAATTATGTCCAGGTGGGAAAAATAATTATTGTGATCCTTTCAATATTTTGAAATTCTGGGACATATAAAAAAGTTGTTGCTAGATGTCCTATTTATTGTAGCATAAGAAACTAATTATATAAACCAAGAACATTTTGTTCCTCAACTTTTTCACAATTGACCTTTACGATAACGATAATTTTTTTTAAATTTTTTCATTATAGATACTCTAGCTATCCTTGAATTTTATGATTTCTGTAAGATAGAATTCAGGTACAAACAACAGTAAGGTAAAAAAAGCTAAGGTGAAACTATTAGAAAGTTTATTTTATCTTTCTTTAAAAAAAATTATGCCTATACAAGTTGGAAAACATTTACCAGATATAGACATAAGCTTTCTAGTATATATCCGTCCAAGTTAAAAAAAAAAAAACTTAATTGACAATCATTTTATGTACAAAGACATTTTCTATTGTAGTACAAATTTATGCCCTATCAATAGTTAAAATAATTAAGTTTAATGGTCAAAGTAAGTTTGCAGGCCAAAGTAGCAAAATAAAAAAAAACTAAATGCTAAAGGCATAGGGTCTATATTTCTTTACTTGAGGTCTTCTTTTATAGTAATATAGAATCCAGGATAGGCATATTTTTTAAAAAATAAACTTTAGTAAAAACTTAGAAGTTTTAGCCATTAAATATAAGATTATGCAAAAAAAAGAAAAAATGTGCATAATACGTGATTCTATAATATAAAATAAAGGACAGGCAATTTTATAGCAAGCAATAAACTATTGTAGCAACGGTTTTAGTGATAATTAAAAGGTAATATATAATAACGCATATGTGTGTCTCTCTCATTCATTCTTTTTTTTTTTTCCTCCTATTTCCCTTTTTAGTATTTTAGTGCTAATATAACTTCAATTAAATAAACAATGACAGGATCAAGTTTTATTAAAAGTACAAAATAACTTATAATGAAATAGAGGAATTGAGAGAAAGAAAAAGAAATAACATGAGTCAATCAGCTTTGTGTTATCAAATTGCTCAGAAACCTAATGATTAACAAATTATAACATTATGCAAAAATAATAATAATAATAATAATAATAATAATTTATCGTTTTTTTGTTACTTTTAAAAGTTGAACTATATTTAATCCATCAAATTCGAGAAACGAATTACCACTTTTACTAAAATTTTGTAACTAATTATATAGTGCAGGAATTGGTCAGGTGAAAAAAGGTAACAGACGGTGCCATGACGGATTTGCTAAAGGTTTAGTAGAAAATTGTTAGTACATTTAATATTACTGTGAATAGATTGTGTTCATTGAAGTGTGTAAAAAAGCTATTTATTTTTCCTAGTACTGAGAATTAACTGCAAATTTAAAGCTATAAAGAGCATTATGTTAAGAAAGAGAGAGAGGGGGGCGGGGGGAGGGGAAGGGGCGTGCCTCGAAAACGGTTAGGGAATGAGACGGGCCATGTCCCTTAGCATTGAGCCAAATTAACTAATTAGGGCCGGGGCCAACTTTCCTTTCCATAAGGGAAAAATCACGAGAAAACTACTAATGTTTCCGGTCCCATCCAATTCATCTATTAATGGTTTTTTTTAGTCAAATAAATCATCCACGTTTCTAATTCAGTCCCGATTCAGCCACACCCATTAAGATTGGCTGATGTGGGCTGAAGGACTTCACATCAGACACGCCATGCCATCGTTTCTTCACTATTTCCATTGTGCTTTTCGGTCATCATTTCCATTGCTTTCTTCCTTCTTTATCCCGAATTGCCTTTACAAGAAGTTTGAACAGCACATCTTCCAAATCAAAGAAGACTTGATAACGAGTAGCAAATTGGCCAAGTCGTTCTACTAGAATATTAGCTATTTTGCTAGCTTCTTCGCGTTGTTTGATCTACTCTTATACCCTGATCTAATACAGGTCTCTGAAATGCCGACAGTTCTTATATGATTGATTTGGGAGATTCAGATGAATAACAATTGCCTCATCGTTTTGACGAACAACAACTTGCAATTTGGGAAAGTAGACTAAAAATCCAAAGATAAGCTAGGCAAATTTTAGTCTAATTGCATTCGCTCATAATGAACCCATGGTAGAACGAGACTCTCTACAGAAGCACTCAAACCTTAACCATGGTACAGAAACCATTAGCAGGAAAAGGCTCCAATCCTCCATGTCACAACGTCAATATGAAGGATAATGGATGCCAAAGCACAAGTAAGATGGGGAAAGAGCAAAAAATCAAGATGAAATCGGAGAGGAAAGGTTGATAAACAAACAAGAAACCAGGACCAAATTGCAAGTCTGGGAAAAACGAGAGAAACAAGTGATATTATGCAATCAATCACCAACGAAAAGCACAACCAAAGGAATTGTTTAACAACACAACCTGATGAAGCTAGACAACATCTTATCTTGTCACATACCTAGCAAAGCAGGCCAACTGCTCTAATTCTAATGCTTATGTGGCTCTTTATTATCCCCACAACGATATTGCGAAGACAAGTGGGTTGTCTGTTGGATTCTATGGCAGCAGCGGAGAATCTGATATTGAGCTGCAGATACCAAAAAAGGCAATGGAAGAGGAGGAGAGGTGGACCAGCAATTTCATTAAATAGATTTTACTCTCACCACATAATCACCCACCCAAATTTTATTTTTACCACATAATCATCATTTGATGAAATTTTTTATTACCAACAGTTAGAGGTGTTCACCAGGGCCGGTTTAGCCCGGCCCAGGACCGGTCAAACCCGGTTCGGCACGGGCCTGGGTAAGGCCCGGGTGAAAGAGGGGCGGTTATGGGCTTAATAGAGGAGGAGGTTGGAAGTGAGCTTGGCACGGCCCGATTTGGAAAATGGACCCGGCCCACATTAGGCCCGGCCCCGCCTAGCTCAGCCCAGGCCCGAGTTTTTTTACCTATAGTTTGCCTAATATATCCTAGTTTATACAATATTTTTATTTACACTTTATTACACTTATCAGTTTAAATTAGTGTTCTCAAATTGCTGACAAATATGTTTCAAGTAGCTTGTTTGTCCCTATCATGGAATCATTACTTTACTATTAACCTTTCAATGCCTTAAGGTCTAATAATTGTGACATCTATTTCACAATTTGTTTACAGTATATTTTATTTTGATGGTTACTTGCATTTAACTATTACTTTTTACGTTTTAAATTTTTTGTGCCATTTCAGTTTTTTTACTTAAATTTGACTTAAGTCTATTTATAATACTATTTGCTAAATTTTTTTAAAAAAATTATATTTTAAAATTAAAAAATTTATAGCTAGCTTTTAAATATAATTTTTAAAATTTTTCATTGGAGGAAATTGTTTGCTTAATGAAACATGACAGATATGCAAGTGTCAAAACTTGAAAATGAAAGCCTTGTGAATCCACCTGAAGGTTTAAGTAGTATTAATTGTAGTGCGTAGAATATAACTTAAAATGAGCTATTTATAGCCTAGTGAAAACTAGGCGTAAGCAAAATTTTGATTATATATAAAATAAGCAAATAACTAAAGAGAAATTTAATTTTAATAAAATTATTACTCTAACATTTTTTAGAAAAAAAAAATTATTTTACAAAAATTAGGAAAAAAATAAAAAAGACGGGCCTAGGCCCGGGTTAGGACCGGCACGCCTATAGCCGGGGTGTGCCCAGTCCCTTTCAACGCAGGCCCAGGCCCTACCGGGTTGGGCTGGTCCCAGGCCGGGTAGGCCCACTGTGCACCTATACCAACAATATATTCGCTTATTTAACCACTAGTAGCCTATTTTGGCTGATTTTAAATATTAGTGGCTTACTTGACTGAACAAAAACATTAGTTGGTGAATCAGGCCTGACGGGAAATATTAGTGATTTATTTGTGATTTGTCTTTTTATAAATAGACCATCCGGTTCTTTAGTTCTCCATGTGAACAAACACCATTAAGCCTTTAGGCATGGCTTTCTCCGCCTATCCAAAATGCGTTGCTAACGACTTGATAAGAACGCCGGGCATCGCCGTCGTCAGCAACAAGAAGTGCCCTCCCCCGCCGGCGGCTGACGCCAACCTGGTGCGATCAACCTTCTGGCGCTACGACACTGACCGCGACGGCCGCCTTAACAAGCATGAGCTAGAGGAGGCTTTCGACAGCTTGGGATCGCACTTCCCGTGGCTGCGCGCCATCCTCGCCCTTCACCACGCTGATCGGAACCACGATGGCTATATCAGCCAAGACGAGTTCGAGAGGCTCCTAAGTTATGCGCTAAACCTTGGTTACAAAATAAGAACGACGTCGTAGACTGCGCATGATCGACTCTGGACGCAGTTGCAAGTACGTATTAGGTTATAGTTCAAGGCATAGACTACCTTTAATTTTGTGGTCGAACTAATGTATTATATAATCGACTGCTGATTAACTAAATATTGCCTTGAATTTCTACCATTGGTCTTACCGATCCACTTTTTTTGTTATATTCCTCATATGAATCATACGTATTGAGAAAGAAATAAATGTGCAGAGATAACTCATAACTCTTAGTTATTCTCCCTCGATGAGCATGAGGATTTTCGTTTAGGCCCCGAGTTCCCAAGATTACCAGATGTTAGCTGGTACACGAGGACTGAGATGGTTTTCTTTTGGGTTTTTGTACAGCCTCTCTCCTGTATGCCAAAAATAAAATGGCTAACCACTATGTATATGGCCTAAAAAGCCTTTCACCTTGTGAACTTTACCAACTTGGACCTTTTATTCTCTGAACTTTGACTCGGGTTCATTCACTCTCAAAACTTTCAAAATGAGTATCTTTTACCCCCTTAGCCCACTTAAATAGTTATTTAACTTATATGAGGACCGAAATGAAGATAAAACAGAATATGAAGGGTTAGCTAACCATTTGACTCGAATTTTAACATTATTTCAATTATTTGTTTCAATTTTTTCAATTCGAGCAATTCACATAATCATCAACCTTGCAACAAAATATGGTTTATTTAATTCTAGTACTCAACTTGTTCATAGAACTAGAGTTTTAGGGGGTAAAATAACTAGTTAGTTCTTCATCTTCTGTTTTATCTTCCTTTCAGTTGTCATATAACCTAAATAGTTATTTCAATGGGTCAATGGGGTAAAAGGTACAAATTTTCAAAGTTTGAGAGGTGAGTAAATCTGAGTCAAATTTTAAGTTGTAAAATGTCTGAGTTGGCAAAATTTAGGAGGTAAAACGGGTTTTAAGCCCTACATATATGTAATACTTCTTTCACCACTGAAGATGGGGAACTCTATTGTTTTGATGCATCCTAATTCAGTTTGTGCCAAGGGATGCCGGGGTTCAAATCTAACTCCCTGAAATTAACAGCCATTTGTGTCTCATTAGCTTTCTGGGTTTTGAGAAATAGAAAGTTACTCTGCACCATTTACATCTTAGCATAATACCTTTCCCTAATACTTGCATAGATCTTCTTAGTGCGAAGAGAGAAAACAAAAAAACATGGTGTGACAAATTTAGGGATGATGGGGAAAAAAAACAAAGTTTGAAGAGTTTTGGAGTGATGGATATGCATAAAACCCGCAACTAGGAAAAGATAATTGATGGTTATATTAGCAACGACTAAAAATAGTCACTAATTAGGGACGGCAAAAAGTCACTAAAATTTGGGTAAAGTTTAGTGACGACTGTATGTCACTAAAATTTAGCAATGGCTTTACTTTCACTAATTTAGTGATGGCTAGACATGTCTAATTTAGCGAGGGCTAATGATGACTTACTTTCCTAAAATTCCAAAAATTAGCGACAGTTAGCCTTCACTAATTCTTGGCAAATTTTTGTGATACATAGCTCTCGCTAAAAGCCAATGAAGTACCTACAATTAGTTGTTACTAAAGTATGCCCCAATGAAAAACAACTTGCCTTCACTAGCCGCATAGGAGCTCTCACTAGTTAGTCACTTTTTATGCCAATTTGTCATCTCCTTTCACCTGAAAAATCTTTTCTAATATATGTAATGCAATGAAGATATGTACCTAAAAGTCTGAAAAGAGTTTAGCGATAGCTGTCTATCGCTAAATTTTAGTTACTGCTGACTTTCACTAATTTAGTGATAGTTAGCCGTCGTTAAATTTAACAACGGTTTGCCCTCACTAGTATCCCTAAAATCAATGACGGTTAGCCTTTGCTAAGTATCTAAATTATTTTTAAAAATTTACGTTAAAAAATATTTATTATAATTTAGGTTAACAAATTTATTTATCTCAATTATTTTTCTAGAAAAGAAAAAAGAGAAGTGAGAATCTACTAAATTTTAACTGATTTTTTCACTAGAATTTGGGAATATTAAATTGTTGATTAATAATCATAATATTAGTTATTTGTATACAGAGAAGAACCTTAAATAAAAATCACACTTTTTATTAAAAAAAAAAAAAAAGAACAAAGCTTTAAAAATGATGGCCAAAGGTAGTGATGACTAACCCTCACTAACTTAGTGAAGGCTAACTATTACTAACTTATAGCTAGACTTAGTGATGGATTGCCCTCACTAACTTTGCGAAGGCTAGCCCCCACTAACTTTGCACCATACTTTGTGACAGCTTATTTTTGCTAATGTAGTGAAAGTTAGCCGTCACTAACTTATGGCTAAACTTAGTGACCGTTTGCCCTCGATAAACACTACTAAAAAAAGTAAACTTTATATTTCTTTTTATGGCTAAACCAAGTTTATTTTGTGATTAAAAAACATTGTACTTTTTTATAAAAAAAATTCAATGAACAATATAGGAGTTTTAGTGATAGGTAAGATATAACGACGGTTAACCATTGCAAGGTGTAATGACGACTAAGTCATCATTAGTTCAAAAATTTTTAAAATCCCCTGCCCTACCCACCCACTAAGATATTTGCAAGATAGAACTCACGCTTTTAAACTTCACTGCTTGCATAGTGTGATCCCTCCACTTTCTCTTCCTCTCTTCCGCCAAGGTAACCCACTTGATCTCTGCTCTAATTCGTTCAACTGTGATAGATTTGCTGCTTCAATTTGCTCCTCCAATTCATTTGCTACTTCAATTTGCTTCTTGGATATTATTGGATTGTTTGAAAAAAAAATTTATAGCTATCGACTCTAGTTCAAATTTCTTCTTTTCACGATTTAATTTTTCCTGGTAATTGTTATGATCTATTCTGGTCTTCACTTGGTGTGAATTAGTCTTGCCCTGGTAGTATGGTATTAGTACTATAATGTATGGTATGGGAATTCAAATCTCTTCTTGGTTAAGCATTTCGGCAAACAATTTGTGGGCATGAATGGTTTCAGCTACTTCAGTTTCCTCTCTTGGTTGAGTGTGAAATTAACTGCCAAATTGGTAAGATTTACTTGCTTTTCATGTTCTTTTCATTCGTTTGCTTACTTTATAATCAGGAGCTCACGTGAAGGAAACGTAAATCCATGTTTACTTGATGGTAGATGTTGTAACTTTATCTAATTTCTTTAAATTTTAATTGGTGAGAACATTTTATGGTAGTAAAGGGCTTGAAGAAAAATCTTGCTGCGCACTGATAGAAACTGCTCCTCAAACAAGTCCTTCTACTTTTCTTTGACTCTCAATTCCCACCAAGTTTGTGCTAATGTGTGTCAGCCACAAAAGACTCTTTGCCTAGTTAGTCTCACTAGTAATGCATAGTTGCTCTATAGATTAATTCACAGAGGCAGAAAAATACATTTGGAAACTATGGTCATAAGTTGGTACACATCTTTGACTAGTTGAGGATGCCTTGCCAAAGATAACTAACTAATAATAGTATAGTCACAGAAAATCTTATCATTTCTCATATCCAACTTTTCTATAGTAAATGTATAATAAAAACTTGGCATACCATCATACTTTGATGATTTGGACTTTGTAGTTCAGAATATTTTCTTAGAGGGGGTAATGTTTTTTGCAATGCCAATGATTATTACTATTGCGTTGGTGCATGATCTTTGTTGGTGATTCTGCTTTACAAAAAAACAAGCCAACTATATAGTTATTTAAGCACCTTATCCTTAAGCATGTGATTGCAAAGCATGAAATCAAACAAAGCAATAAATCAAACATAGCAATATGTAGATTAAACAACAAAAGGCTAACAATGTGAATCAACGACATAAGGACACACACCAGTAGACAAAACCAACGGTATCAAAATTCACTAGGTTATTATTTGGGCAACTTTCATTCATGGTCCCTAACCTTTTCGCATCATCCTAAACGGGTCCCTAACCTTTATTCTATCGTCTTAAAGTCCTTAACCTTCATATTTTTGTCCAATCGTGGTGTTTCTGTCATTTTCAGGGTTAACTTTGATAAAATTTTTATGAAAAATGAAAACATTGGTCCTACATTTTCTTATTCCTACTCAAATTACCCCTAGGCTAATAAATTTCCCACTACAACCATCATCTCTCCCTCTCTCTCAAAATCTCCTGCTGCCATGATCCCAGCTCATTTACCTGAAATCACATCCTTGTATCAACATCCCCATTTGTTACCTGAAGTCTTTTCCCACCTCCAGAACATCCTTTCCTTCTGCCGCCAATCGCTACCCTATCTCCCTCAACAGTTTTTCTGCCCATATTTTAGTCCTCTACTCGCGAGCCATAGGGCCAGCAAGCACCAGGCAGTGGTGTTCTTCACATCACCTTAAGTTTGAGCTGTCTCTGCCATAAGCTTGGCATTCCTCAAATCGCCACTGCCAATCTAGTTTGCAAAAAGCTCACATTTTCTAGTCTTCTCTCAAAGCAAGTTCATCCATGGAGGCACGAGCATCGATGATCAACTCTGGTGGCCTCACTAAGTAACGTAGATCTAGAAAAGAACCCACCGAGTTTAATGAGTGGGAGAACTCAGATCTAGAGAAGAACCTATGAAGTTGTCCATGGAGGCACATGGGGGCAGGAAAAGCTGAGATGAAATTGAATGGGGTCCGATCTGCTTTTCTTTAGTAAGTCACGGACAAAGTCCAATTAACTACAACAACCAGCCATGGTAGCTTTGTGGTTCACCGGATGCTACAAATGTGGTCAGAGAGAGCCTAATCAGAGGCTAGCAATCGATTCAAGGCATTGTTTGTTTGTTTGGTCGAATTTTTCTTGTTTGTTCTTTTATTTTTTGTCGTTCCTATCATTCAATTCAATGACCAAATGGAACTAGGTTAATGGATTCGGGTTTATAAAGAGAGATTTGGATTTTGAATTTGAACTTTAATCATTCTTTGTCTTTGTCTGATCTAGATTAATCTTGAGCGAACCTAGACAAATGTAGTGGTAAATTGGCCGACTTCAAGTAGCAAATGGGGATAAGGATACAAGGATGTGATTTCAGGTAAATTGGCTGGGATTATGGCAACTGGAGACTGTGAGAGAGGGAGAGAGGGAGAGAGGGAAGATGGTGGTTGTAGTGGCAAATATATTAGCATAAGGATAATTTGAGTAGGAATAGTAAAATGTAGGACCAAAGTTGTCATTTTTCATAAAAATTTTGTCAAAGTTAACCCTGAAAATGACCAAATGATCATGATTGGACAAAAATGTGGACGTTATGGACTTTAACATAATAAAGGTTAGGGACCCATTTAGGACAAATGAAAATGTTAGGGACCATAAATGAAATTTACCCTTTATTATTTATTTGCTTGCTATTTGTGATAGTCTTTTGCAAATTTGAATGCTCTAAAAATGATGAATTGATGGACAGAGTGTGATACCATGGAGATTGGTGGAGGTGTCTTGTCAAATTAAGGAGTTGAAGTAAAAAAAAAAACAGTTTTGCTACTTCAGATTTTGTCAAGAAGGAAGCAAATATGGAGGCTAATGCGTTGGCAAAATACGGATTAAATAGGGTACAGCCTTTGTTTGTCTGTTTCCATTGTTGAAATGTCTAGTGTATAACTGATGAACAAATGTATCTAGATATTGTAAGAGCTTCCCAGAACAATTCATAAATCAGTTTTTGTTGGTCAATGAGAGAGGTAGATGTTGAATTTATTCCTTATATGTATCATGTAACACTACTATATTGCAGAGCTATAATAATAATAATAATAATAATAATAATAATAGTTATTGACAAGTGAAGGCCAACTGTCACAAATTTAGTAATGACTGGCCGCCGCTACATCTAATAAAAGCAAGCCGTCACTAATTTAGTGACAATCAGTCATCACTAATTAGTGACAGCTTGCCTACGCTAAGTCTGGCAACAGTTAGCCTTCACTAACTGTCGCTAACTAAATGAAAATAGATCGATGGCAAAAAATTAGTGATAATAGACCGCTAAATTATTAGCAGTAAGTAAATTAACTGTAATACATTTAGCGATGGCTAGCTATTACTTAATTCAATTTAGCGATGACTAGCTGTTGCTAATAGCAGTCAATAAAGTGCTTTTTTTCAGTAGTAACTGAAAATGACCGGCTTTAGCACTAGCTCAATCTATAGTTAATTATGGGTCGAGAGCTAGCCCATACTTAACTTATATATTTCAACTAAAGATTTTTGGTGAGTCGACGCACCGGAAGAATCAAAATCCTATAACGGGTTCACATAGATTCTAGTCATTGAACAACATGATCAATGGTTATCCATATAGAATAAATTTAACGAGGCAATCCAAATAGTATATATATAACATGAATATGACAAAAGAGAAAAAAAAAGGAGAATAGGAACCTCTTTTAATAGAATTTTCTTTTATAAAAGAGACAAGGACAAGCAATTCACCAGCTCAAATCACCGCTATATATAAATCTTTGGTTCGGCAATAATCGGCATATCAACTGACATCGCACAAGTATCGACTGTAGTGCATAAATCATGCCAATCATGTCCACTACTCCTTTGGTCGTGCCCAAGACGGTGGACACACCGTTACCTTGGGACGAAGCGCAGCTGAGGGCGATTCTGAAGAAGCACGACATCAATGGCGATGGTCGCTTGAGCAATGCTGAGCTGAAGAAAGTTTTCCAGACACTGGGCTCCTGGATCCCCGATTGGAGGGTCCGCCGTGCACTTGTCCATAGCGACGCTAACAAGGACGGTTTTGTCGACAGCGGTGAAGAGTTCAATGACCTTGTCAACTATGTGATCCGGCTAGGCTATCGAATCAATTGAAACCTATCTATTGATGATGCTCCAACGAAAGAACTTACGCATACGCGTGTGTTTCCGCTTCTCAAAACTTACTTTTGTGAAGATCTGCAATAAGAAGTGCCGTTTGTACCAGTTTCGAGTGCCTGCAAATATCTTCTAATAACCTTTATATTTAGTGGTAGTTGCTTCTGATTACCAAAAATGTAAACTAGCTAAGTCTCCGCTTGTGAAGGCAATATATATGGTCTGTTAATATAATACTGCTCGTGTCTCCTCAAATGTTTCGGTTTGTTTTCATTGTTTGCCACTCTTTTTTCTTTTTCCTTGGTTTTTTTTTTCTTTTTCCCTTTTTGCCTCTTGCTGGGGCTTGATTCCTTAACTAATGTACTTCTTAATTACAAATTTACAAGTTACAATAAAAAATAGAAAAATCAAATATCAAGCTATCTAATTTTCTTTTATCACTTTCCTTGTCAATTGCGTTCGGCATCTATATATGCAGGTGTCCTTTGGAACTTCCTTCTCTTCGTTTGGTGAATGCTCCGTTTAGAAATAAGATTTGTGACAGAGTTTTGAATAATTTATTTAATAATAGAAATGAAACCGTCAAAATTAAATTCTAAAAGCTACATTAGATAACTCTAATTCTAATTGTTGAACGCTGACAGTTTTTGTATACATGGTATTCTTTGGTTGCGTTTAGATTGTTTGGTGCCTGTTTTGCTTTTCTTTTCCTATAATTTGGTTTTAGTTATGAACTTCTAATTGATCTTCCCTAACGTCCTTTCAGTACTTTCTCTTAACAATTTTTTTTCTTGGCCGCTGGAAAAATATGTATATCTCAAAGCTTCATCCTTTAACCCTCGAAAGCTTTGTATTAAACTTCTAGAATTTGATCCAATAAGCTACGAAAATTCTTTTTCTTTTTACGTTCTTTGTCCCTGTCTCTTTTTTCTTCTTGTTTCAAGACTCCCTGAGCATTGCGAACTTCTCGAAATAAACACAATAGGTATTTCATGTAATATAAAAATTAACAAAACCTTTCAAGTTTGAAGAAATGAAAAAAAAATCATTATTGAGTTTTGACATTCCTTTGAATATTTTATCTTAGTATTTTATTCTTAACACGAATAACTACGAACAAATATTCACTTGAGACTTTACGTGCATGTCATGATAGTTATCTTTATCAGCCAAAGAATAAACTTGTGGCATGATATAGTTTCACATTATAATTAAGATTATGACTATTAATTATTATTAATTGTACATACAATCAGTAACAAACGCATACGATTACAGAATTTGAGACATACATCCGGAATCCTGAATGCTTAGTAGAACTACACCGATCTAAATATGCTCCGGCCGGGACCAAATCCTATATATATCTTATTGATCTTTATAAAGAGCTTCAACATATTTGGCCCCTCAGATATTCAAATTCTCACATGAATAGGGCTTGAGTTGAGCCTAGTTGCGCATCCATCTAGTTTAATTAAGCACATGACATTTGTGAAGTATTTTTCTAGTAAGGCATTTACAGAGTGAAGATTGTCATATGAGTAGGGATAGCAATGAGGTGGATTGAGTACAGATCCGCCACATCTATCACTCGCCTGATAAGGCTGATAGGCAAAAAATAATACTCATACCAATCACCCGCAGGTCACTGGTGCCACGGATTACCCATGAAGATAGCAACCCCACTACTTCTCAAACGTCTACAAGAAATTATGCCTCCAAAAACTACCAAAGTATATGATTCACGGAATTAAAGAACTTTATAAACTCTCTTGAAGCCGAGGCACCAATAAGCTAAGACAAGCGAAGTTGAAAGGGTTCGTCAATGGGCGGTTTTGCAGCAGAAAGGGAAAGATTGGCAACGGCTTTGGTGGGTGATTGCATGGTGGACTACGCGAGTGATGGGCACATGTGTTTGAAGAGAGAGACCCAATGGAGAGTTAAAGGAAATGAGGTAGAGAATGAGGAAGCAAAGCAAGAGGATGGTGGTAATGGAGGAAAAGGGCACGAAGATGGAGAAGGATGGCATCAAGAAGACAAAAGGACAAGCGTCAGTGGCTAAGTGTGGGAAGAATTAGGGTTGGGCCTATATTATTGGTTAATTTTGGGTTAAGTGCATTTTTTAGTCCTTTAATTTTATTAGCTTTTACAAAAAAAATGTCTATTAGATTAAAATTTAACAAGTAAGCCACTCCTAAATAATAAGAAATCTCACGGATCATGGGTTAGTGGATGGAAATAACTCTAAATCCGTGCCCATTTATGCCTGTCAGACGAGTGGATTTTTATCCAAATATCCACAACCTACGAGTGGATCTGTGATTTGTGGGTTTTACATGATCCACTATCATCTCTATATATGAGCATCTTCAATTGCGTGATGGGACAATTGATAATCTGTACAAAATAACATGAATATTTTTATTTAACATAAGAGCATAAGAACCCAAAAATGACTTTACGATTGTATTTCTCAAGGAATTTCTTAAGATTTTTTTATCCATGAAAACAACAGAGACCACCCTTTGATCATACTACCTTAGCATCTCAGTTCCATGATCAACATTATAAAAACAGCAACTTTATGACTATATCAACAGATAAGAGAAAGTGTTGATTCTACCTACTCTAATACCACCTAACATAGTGAGTTGTATGACTAAAACTAGTATTGTAACTGAGCTTTAAGAACATGGGTAGAACATAGCTATACCTCCGAGTATAAATTAAGTAGATTCTTTCTAAAAACTCAAAATTTTTAGAAAAATCTTAATAATTTTATTAATTAATGGCTGGCTCTTTGTGGTACATATACATAGCCTTTAATTACACTACAATAGAACTAGGTTTTGGTGACCAAGTATGGTGACCAATCAAGCGATCAAGAAGCTTTCAATCGCTAAATTGGTTAGAAAAAATTGGGGTGGGAATTTCCATAAAAAGGACTAACCAGCTAGTGATTGGTTAAGTTTCGATCACTAAGGTTAGTCAATAAGCAGTCAGTCACCAATCATTGACCAATCAAGTGAGCAACTTGATTTGATCACCAAAAGGATTCTATCACCCTCTTCATAAATATGTACTCCCCTTCACACTTCTTTTTTTTCTATATATCTTTCTTGCTCTTGTTGTTTGCTATCTTTCTCCATTGATCTCCTTTGTTTGAGAAGAGAGGAAGTTTTTACTCCTCTCCATATTGAAAGTTTCTACTCATCTCCTCTATTTCGTCTCTCCCTGTCTTTCCTCTGCTTTGAATTGTCCCCATTCCTCACTCTCTCTATGCCTCTTCTCTACTTAGAATCATCCTCACGCCTCACTCTCTCTTCAAGCTGCTATTTTCACCAATCGATCAGCCTTGGCTAACATCATCTCAGCTTCCAATTAAGTCCCGTCACCACCTTTCCATCAATTCACTACACCAAATCCGTCATCAGTGGTTCCTTCAAAACTTGAGCTTGCAAATTTAATCAATTTACTTTTTTTTCATGAGTCAAATTAAATTTGTAGTTTAATTTGATTCAAAGCTATTCATGGGTTTCTATTTTTTGCTTCTATAGAAATTTTTTTAGGTGTGCTTTCTTGCCATGCTTCAAATTTAATGATATGTTCCCAAAAAGATGATTCCATATATGAGATGTATTTGCTTGCCATGCTCCTCGTTGTTCCAACCAATGGAAGGAACTTGCCTTCCCTGAACCAATATTTGGATGAAAAATATTGAAAAATTTTAAATCTGTCTATTTGAAAAATTTTGTAAATGCGTCCAAACATTTGGAATTTGAATCTAGGTAGGCCATTTAAATTCTTGAAAGAAAAAATATGGTAACTACCCCAATCGGTCACTATAAAGCATATGGTATCCGGTTGACAAGTTGGTCACTTCCCATGTTGACCAATGTTTTAACCACCGATTAGTGATCAATTATTTCGGTCACCAAAAAATGAAATGGTGACCGACTACTGACCAATTCACACTACAATGATGGAGAATATTTCATAGGACAATTTTTTACGAAAAAAAAGCGTAGGAAAATTATTCGCAAGAAAACCGTCGGACAAAAAATTATGTCTGACGGTTTTCATGCAATAAATCTATGACACATAAAACCGTAGGAAAATTGTCAGAGTAAGATGGCGGGAAATAATGGCGTCAAACCTTTTGACGCTTTTGATGCGAATTAAATGGGTAGGAATCACATATGCAGGAAAAGCGTTGGATATGTTATCCGATGTTTTTCCTGCAATTTTTTTGTCCTATGGTTTTGAGACAAAAAAGAAATGGGCGTTTTGTTATCTGACGCTTTTCCTGCAATTTTTTTGTCCTATGGTTTTGAGACAAAAAAGGAATGGGCATTTTAAAAATGTAGGAATTTTAATCATTCACTTTTCCTATAATTTAGTTTTCCTACATTTTTTGGACAGAAATTACTACAAATTTCCTACACTATTCTAGCAGTTTAACTTTTCATATATATCCTACGATATTGCTATAGATTTTGCTTATAAATACCTCCCCAATCCCTTTTCTCCAGTTCATCTCTACCACTATTTCGGCATCCATTTTCACTTCCGCTTCAACATCTTCTTCAGCTCAATCGAGGTATTTTAAATTAATTTAGAGGTTAGTGATTTAAATGGTAATTATTTAGTTTTTATAAGATATACTTATGTTGTTTTAGGTTGGTGATTTAAATGGTAATTATTTATTTTTTATAAGATATACTTATATTGTTTTAGGTAGCTAACTTATCACAGCATGTTGTTGCATAATAAGTATTTATTTATTATATCTTAGGTTCTCCATCCACGAATGTGTTGATGACAAATATAATATTGGTCTGATTCAGATTGTTAGCAAACAAAATGTATTGGATTAAGTTATATTTGCAATTAGCATAATTATGGACTGTCCAAGTTGGACAGTTGAAAGTTGCATACGCAGTATTGCAGTTAATGTGTTCCTGTCGTAGTAGCAGTTTGTGAATTTTGGTAGAGTATTTCCCAAATTGTTTCCATCATGTGTTTCTCAATAAGTTGATATTGTTGAGAAACACTGTGAACGGGAACTAAAGGGAAATACTGCCGAAATTTACATAAAATGCTACTAACATGGAACAGTTAAAATGTTGTACTGCTTATGCAACTTTCAATGAAGTAGGGCCCTCACATTAATGGAGTAGATGGTTCAGTTATGGAAGGTTGACATGTATGCATGACATATGTAAGCAATTCATATATATACATTTTCATTATATTTATATTATATGAAATATAATAAATTTATTACGTATTTATGTTGAGGGTTTTTACTGTTTATTTTACAAGGAAACCAAAATGGCTGCTAATGGACGTGAGTGGATGTACTAGAGGACAGATACAGATGGATATATGAATTCTGGATTTATGACTGGTGTTAATGAGTTTTTACAATTCGCATATAGTGGGAAGGAGTTAGAAATGATTAAATGCCCTTGTCGCAAATGTAATAACAGATTTTATAGAATAGAGCCGAAAGTGAAAGAGCATTTGTTTCGATATGGATTTACATCAAACTATTACATATGACACTGTCACAATGAACAATATGACGGCAATCTGCACAATTTCAGTATGGCCAGTAGCTATTTTCCATCGCACTCATATGGAGGGATAAGTGGAGAATCAAGTAGTGTAAATGCGTATGAACAAATGGTACGTGAATCAATAGGTCCGTTATCATCAAATGTAGGATCTGGAAATAGTGAAAGAATATTGTTGGATGAAGAGTTTATCAATGCTGATGTCGAAGAAGCTGATAATGGCAGTGATAATAATGAAAATGTGTTCGATGTGTCTGAAATTAGGGAAGGGTTACCTAATCTGACTGCATAATAATTTTATAATTTGTTGGATGATGCAAATGCACCGTTGTGGGATGGGTGCACTAAACATACACGATTGTCTGCAATGACCCAATTGTTAAGTTGCAAAAGTGAGTTGAATATGATGGATCGTTGTTTCGATCGAGTACTGGCCCTTATGAAAGAAACTTTGCCTGAAACTAATAGACTCTCATACACACTGTATAATGCAAAATAACTTACAAAAGGACTTGGGTTACCATATATAAAAATTCATGCATATGAGAATAATTGTATGCTATTCTATCGGGAAGATGAGAAACTAACACATTGTCGTGAATGTGAGAGCAGTAGATATAAAGAAAGAGTAACATCCAGACGAAATATGTTGATTCCCAAGAAATTGTTACGGTATCTACCATTAACCAACAGATTGAAGCGCTTGTACATGTCTTCAAAAATAGCGACTCATATGACTTGGCATGCTTATAATAAATCAGATAATGATGAAAGTACGGGTCATCCATGTCAGCCTGAAGCGTGGCATCATGTAGATCGAACGTTCCCAACATTCCCTGATGAAATAAAAAATGTTAGGCTTGAATTGTGTACCGATGGATTTAGCCCGAATAATGTTATTAGTGGAACATACACGATATGGCCAATCTTTATAGTTATTTACAATCTTCTGCCGTAACTGTGTATGAAAGAACCCTTCATCTTTATGACTCTTCTAATTTCTGGTCCTAGAGCACCAAGACGCAACATTGATGTATTTTTACGACCATTGATTGAGGAGCTCAAAACTTTATGGTCGGAAGGAGTTGTTACATGGGACAATTATCGACAACAAAATTTTGTTATGAAGATATGTTTATTATGGACAATTAATGATTTTTCTGCACTAGGAAACCTTTCAGGTTGGAGTACCCATGGTAAGCTTGCATGCCCATATTGCATGGATGAAATTGACACATTTATGTTGAAGA
This sequence comes from Aquilaria sinensis, assembly GCA_005392925.1. Lineage (NCBI taxonomy): Eukaryota > Viridiplantae > Streptophyta > Magnoliopsida > Malvales > Thymelaeaceae > Aquilaria > Aquilaria sinensis. Next base: position 400,166 of record SMDT01001729.1, on the reverse strand, counting down.
AATGCAGAAAGCCACGTTGGTTTGATTGCCACAGGGCTTTTTTACCGCATAATCACACATTCCATTCAAATGTAACATCGTTATCCCAGGGAAGAAAGTCAGTGTTGTCCCTAGTCCATATAAGTCAGGTGAGGAAATTCATGATATATTGGTTAGGTATTGTTTTCCTCCGTTTGGCTATTCATATGATAAACACCGAGTTGCGAGGTTTGGAGAGTGGCATAATTGGTTAAAGCGGTGTATATTCTGGAAGTTACCGTACTGGAAACATTTGCTAGTTCGCCATAATTTGGACATTATGCATATTGAAAAAAATTGTTTTGAGAATATTTTTAATATTGTTATGGATATACAAGGGAAAACAAAAGATAACTCAAATTCTCGCCTTTCGCTAAAAGAGTTAAAAAACATACGGCGTGAACTACATTTACGAAATATTAAAGGGCACTGTGTGAAATCAAAATCATCTTATACGTTGAGTCGGGAACATATAAGAGAAGTTACTCAATGGCTCCGAACGATAAATATGCCTAATAGGTATGCCTCGAACTTGGGCCATACGGTTAACTTGATTAACGGTACATTCTATAACTTCAAGAGCCACGATTGTCATGTGTTTATGTAGAGGTTTCTTCCTATTACATTATGTGGGTATATGCCATGTCTTATATAGGAGACGATTTCTGAGTTTTGCTCATTTTTCAGAACATTATGCACAAGTAGGATTCGATTTGATGACATACAATAGTTGGAGCAGAATATAGTGGTTACCATATGTAAGCTAGAAAAGATATTCCCTCCTGCCTTTTTTGATTCGATGGAACATCTTGTCATTCACCTCCCTCATGAGGCAAAGTTGTGTTATCTTGTTCAATTTTGATGGATGTATCCATTTGAAAGGTAATTTTTTTATTTGCATTCATATTTCTGCTAATAATTTTCATATATTATATGTCAATAATTTTCGGATTTTATATGTCAGTAATTGTTATTTCTTTTTAACTTGGTAGAGTAATGCAGTCATTGAAGCGAAAGGCCAAAAATAAAGTTGCAATTGAAGGTTCAATTGTGGAAGCATACTTGGGGTAGGAAATGTCTACATTTTGTAGCCATTACATTGAACTAAATATTCCTATACGGTTAAACAGGGTGCCATGAAGTGATGACATTGATTTACCTGTGGCTCATGTTGAGGGTCAATTGTTATCTATCTTTAATACAAGCTGTCGTAATATACCTAACCGTAGGCAACAACGCTTACTTGATCCCATTGAGAGACATCAAATGCACATCTACACTTTGCGCAATTACAATGAGATTATACCGATTGTCAAGTGTGATGTATATAAACAAATGTTTGTGATTTTCTTTCAATCAGATTGTTTTAAAATATTATTGACTACTTATCATTTCATGTACTTTGACTCTTATATATCAACAAAATTTCCCCAATTCAATGAAAGTCAATTACAAAGTTATCGAGATGAACATTTCACCCAATGATTCTCATCATATGTGAATATCATTGTGTGATAATTTTAATGTACGTAAATGTGTTCTGTTTATATTTAATCTGCAGTTATGTTATTATATTAACTATCTATTTTTAGGTGAACCATTTCAAGGATAAATTAGATCCTCGTATTGTGCAATTAGCCCATGGTCCTATTCAAGTTGGTCGTTCATACAATGGATGTATTGTGAATGGTTTTTGTTTTCACACACAATCGTACGGCCAAGATAAAACGACACAGAATTATGGTATTTGCGTGAAGGGTGAGACATGGGGATCAAGTAGGTATGATTTTTATGGCATTATTGATGAGATTATACGCATTAAGTACCACGGGAGTGGGTATGAATTCATGACGGTATTCAAATGTACTTGGTTTGATCTGACACATGGTGTTCAAAGTTACATACATACCGATGTTGTTGACATTAAATGAAAGTCTAGATTATCACCACCTGAGCCATTTATCTTTGCGTCACAGGCTCAACAAGTTTACTACTGTGAGTACCTTAACAAGACTCTTCATCAGTGGTGGGTGGTTGTTAAAACGAAGCCCCAAGCTTTTATCAATTGTGCATCAAATAATGTTAGTGATCGGTCTGGGTCTGAGGACAATAAAGAAATGTCAGATAAGCAAACACGTGTGAACAAAACCACTGACGAGCCGTTCCAAGAAGCGATTTTAAGTGAAGTACCAATGGTAACAAGTGATGGCACTGCCCTCGATGAGATTAACATACTTGTCGATTTCACGTGCTATACTGAAATCTTGCAACACATTGATCAAAATATTGATGGCACAGAATCCAATGGGGATACATCAGATGATGACACATCGCTCATTACTTTAGAGTCAGATGAAGCCGAGGATATTTGATTATGGTTCTTGTTAAACACATCAGTATGTTTTATTTGAAGGCGTAATATAAGTTTAAATGCATATGCGTTTTCGAGTAAAAAGATATTAAATTTCTTAAATTTAATCATGCATCACTTATATAGTTAATTAACTACGTTGAAATGAATATATCAATTTTTTTCGGAACACAAATTTATTTTCATTTTAAAAAAAATGTTAGTAATGTTAGTAAATTATGAAAATTTAATCTAACCATATACATTAAATCCATACATTTAAATTATAGAATATAAATATTTTCATTTATTCTTCACCTAAAAAAGGTGAACCAATTAAACTTCCAAACATAGTATTTAATTAGTTTATACAATATATATATATATATATCTGACGGTTTTGAGTTAATATTATAAATAAGTAGGAAAACCGTAGGACAAAATTAGCCATAATCGTCAGAAATGGAGTTGGAAAATGGGATGCTTTCATTTTTCCTTTCCTACGCTTTTGAGGTATTTTTTGGATTTCGTAACAAAACTGTAGGAAATTGTCCTACGGTTTTCACATAATTAATTTTTGTGTCAGAAAACCGTCGGACTAAAAGCGGGAAACGAATTAAAAGCGGCAAACTTAAATTTTTCAATTCCTACGGTTTTACTACATCTTTTAATTTTTGTAGCAAAACCGTAGGACTATATGCGTCAGAAAACCGTCGGACCAAAAGCGGGAAACGAATTAAAGGCAGCAAGTTTAAATTTTTCACTTCCTACGGTTTTGCTACATCTTTTAATTTTTGTAGCAAAACCGTAAGTATATTTCCTACGATTTTCATACAATTTTAAAAATTGAAGCAAAATCGTAGGAATAGTTGGGAACCTTAACTCCTGCATCTTCCCTTTAAATTCGTAGGAGTTTCTCAATTCGCTCACACTTCTTCCCTGCGCTTCTATAACGCTCTCTTCCAAACCCTCACCCAAACTCCCTCCAAAGATCTTTCTACCAGGTATTTTTAATTTTGTTTAGCAGTTTTTTCTTATATGATTAATGTTTGTTATTATAATGGTAGTTTACATAATGCATGTATTGCATGTAAAATTTTTTACTTCCGTTTTTCATATTATATGTCTTAAGTAATTTTTTATAACAGTTGTTAGTAATATGTACGTGGTTAGTTATAAATAATTTTTAGTATAATAATGGTAAGTTATATTTATACAAAAGCATGTAATATGTATGTGGGCAGACACAAAAAACTATTACGTCAATAATGTTAGTGTAATATTATGCTTACTTCAATAATCTTAATGTACTCTGTTAAACTTAGTATGATAATGTAACCAGTTAATGATTGTTTAATAATTTTAATTTATAAATACGTTTTAGTCGAATAATTGTTAATTTATAAACATTGTTACAGCATAAATGATGTTGTAAATAATGGTAATTTAAAAATTAATTATTTCACTTAAATAATTAAATTTAATAAGTAAATGTTATTGCAGTAATGGTAATTTATGAATAAAACACTGTGATAAGTAATGGTAATTTACTATTAAAAATTTATGTAATAACGATTTTTCAAAAATTAAAACAATTTTTCAGCATAAATGGTATTGAAACAATGGCAATTTAAAAATTAAGTATTTTACTTCAATATTTAAATTTATGAAGTAAATGTTATTCTAGTAATGGGAATTTATTAATAAAAGACTGTGATGTAATGGTAATACTGTCCTAAATATATATGTAATAATGGTTTTACAATAATTAAAAAAAAATAAAAGCATGTTACACTATAATTTTAGAATAATTCGCCCTAGACAGTCAAGCTCGGGCAAATGCCCGGCCAAGGAGTTGCATGACCCGCGACGCACTCGGGGTCCACGACCGCCTACTGTGACACCTTCACAGGTGTCACAGACTCAGACGCAAACCTAGGTGCCAGAGACACTGCTACCACATACACAGATTCAGACTTCAGTGGCACAGACCCACGTGCCTCAGCAGTAGGTGCCTAGATCTTATGTGCCCCAGACCTTTGGCGCATCAAGCTCAACGTTTCATTAGTTGCGAGACACGCAGCTTGATGCCTATTACCCGGATCTGAGCGGAATATTCGGGTCATCTCACTATTAGCATACAGGGATCGGGCAACCCCCATGGGAACTCGATCCTAATGCATTCTTTGATCCAGATGACATTGGTATAGCCACTCATCCACCTGCCCTACACCCGACTCACCATCAGCAGCAACAGCCGCCTCAGCAGCATCAGTCGCCTCATCAGTAGCGGCCGACTCAGCAGCAACCATATGATGGAGGCTCAGCCGTTGCACATGACACACAGCCAGCTCATGGTGCTACCCCCCTAGAGGGCGAGGCCCGCTGGTAGTTGACTAAGCACCAACTCCACCTCCGCAAGACCGTCCGATTTTAGTCCCTCGAGAGTAAGTGTTACTGACTCCTACAAATTTCATTGTTGATATAATTATACGTTATTTTTAATTACATCACTTAATATATATATATATAACTATAATTTAAATTTGTTACAGCTTATACACTGATCAGTCCGTTCGTTCCACCGTAGCCTCAATTCATGTAAGGTTGTGGGACGAAAATTGTGTTGCTTGGTCACATGCATCTCAAGCTGCACGAGAGGAGCACGTCACCCAGCTAAAGGTAATTACTTTTTGTACATTTTTAAATAATACTTTCTATATCGACTAATTCATATTTTGTTATCTCTTTTGATATTGCAAAACTACTATAGATGGGACCCTAGAGACTTCGTCCACATCCGCCGGTTTGTGTTCGACTTCTGTTCGTGGTCCGTTCGAAACCGCGTCTATCATTGGAGGGCCGTTGCAATTCAGAAGATCCCCAACTTCTTCGCCAATCCTGACTACAATTTACTACAGCCACATGTTCCATCCCGCTACAATCAGCAGGTATGGAACAAGTTGTGTGACCAGTGGGAGCAGGAAAGATGGAAGAACCTATCGCAAGTTGGTTCTCATGCCAAGCACATAGCGGATACCTCATACGTTGTTCCGACACACACGATGGGGTCAATCTAAGGCGAAATGCTCTGGGATCGTATAGTACCAACTTATCCCTTCCATACATTATAATTTTTTTTATGATTTATTAAGTACTTAAATTTTTAATGATATCTAAAATTGTGCAGACAAAAGCCCGAGATTGAGTTGAGCCATCATTTGATGAATGGTGGTCTCATACTCATAGATGCAAGAAGAACGGTCAGCCCATCGATCCGATTTCACAGCAGCTACAGGTAATAAATGTTCATTTATCACTACTAACAATGTTTTAAAAATATATTAACTGTCTTAGTAACTCTAATTTCTTTTTCTTGTAGGATGGATATGTCCAGCAGATTCAACAAAAATAGAAGAATCCAGAGGACCGCCTGTAGTTCGATGCAGAGGTATGGAGCGAGGTACGAGGGCCGCCAAAAAAAGGCCGACTACCTGGTGTTCCGCTCTGACTCGCTGATCCCCACACTTTTATACCACATCGGGTATTTTTCATTTGTAATAAACTTAATTAGTTGTTCTTATTATTTTTACATTGCTAATTGATACTTATCAAAAAAATTTAGGCTACACGTGTTGATTCGGAGGAGATTGCTCAGCTAAAGGCTGAGAACACCCAGCTACGGAGTGATTTTAGCCAGTTACAGACAGATGTTAGCACTCAGGTCCAGCGACAGACCGATGCTGCAATAAGCGCCATGCTTAACAGGTTGATTCAGCAAGGGATTTTACCTACATCAGCTCTCTCAGATGGCCTATGGACCGGATCCTCCTCTCAGCATCATGACGACGATCATAGCCAGCGAGATGACGATGATCAACCCGGCACTGCATCCCATTGATATTATATTAGACCTGTAGTTATTTGTACTTTACTTTTCCTGTGACATTTGATTACTTTTATGTATAGTGAATTATTGACTACTTTGATCAATTGTAATAATAATAATAATAATAATAATAATAATAATAATAATAATAATAATAATAATAATAATATATACATATAATGCTAGATAATATGTTTTTAATTTGTGTATAAATTAATTTAATAAAATCTTTAAGTTATCACAAAACCGTAGGAACAAAACGTTTATGTCAGAAAATCGTAGGATACAGTTTAGTCAAAAAAACATAGGAGATTTATGTCACAAAACCGTAGGATATAAAATTGTCATAGAAGCGTAGTACATTGAAAGTCACAAAAGCGTAGGACACATGGGGTCACAAAAACGTAGGACTAATAGGGTCAAAAAAGCATAGGAAAAACTTTTATTGGAAAAGCGTAGGGATTAATGCAACTCAAAACCGTCGGATAAGCTGGGGTCCATAGGCATCACAAAAGCGTAGCACAATTTTACTCTTATCCGACGGTTTTTATTTCTGACACTACTTTTTCCAGAAGTTTTGTCTGACGATTTTAATTGTAAAAAATGATTATTTTCTACGGTTTTCCTACATTTTTTTCCGTCTTAAATGCCTTATTTTCTTGTAGTGTCAGCGGCACCGTTAAAACCTAAAAGATATTAGGCGTAAAAGACCAAGAAAAATAGGAAAGACATCCAAATTAATTCTAGGTATAGGAAATCAAAATTCTATCTAACTATGATTTCAAATAAAATAAGAATGGTAAAATTAAATAGGCTTGTGCCCCTAGCAGTTTGGAGTCGACAAGTAACATGGATGGTAATCCATAATATAGAATAAGAAAGAGAAAAAGAACCCAAACATATCTTCTTCTTCTTTTTGCTGAAAGAGCAGGAGAGAGAGCGAGAGATCAAAGACAAGCAACAGGACACATAGACGGTAGTATATAATAATTAAATCCATATATATATATATATATAGCTGAAGCTCATCAGCTTCCAAACACCCGCCCATAGCAGATATATAATAAATAGATTGATCCATAATTATGCCTCTGTATGTACCTAAGACCTTCGACATGCCCTTAAATGAAGCCCAGCTGAAAGCCATCTTCAAGGAGCATGACAGCGACGGCGACGGCCGCCTGAGCAAGGAGGAACTGAAGAAAGCTTTCGCCAAACTGGGTTCCCGTAACCCTGGCTGGAGGGTCTACCGCTCACTTCACCATGCTGATGCCGACAAAGACGGCTGTGTCGCCGGCGAAGCCGAGATCAATGAGCTCGTCAAATATGCCCTTAAACTCGGCTATCAAGTTCCTGGTCCCTCCAATAAATAAGGAGCCTCCCCACTCCAAGAAAAACTTATAGTGTATGTTCTGCACCTACATAGACATGTCTGTGTACCTATACATATATATGTTCCTGGTTGGGTCGTCGAGATTATCAGAATATATGTATGTGCTATATATATGAACTTGTTTCTAATGAAAATCAGGCAATTTGTTTTTGTTTGCATTTACGGCTATATTAAATCAAGATAATTAAAGGGATAATGAAGCCACGAATCTTAAACCTGTATGTTCTTTAATGTTAAATTTCCAAATCTTTTGAAATGTTCGTACAAGTTCTAAAATTTTCAATTTTTTTTGTCAGTGATAGTCGTATTAATCTGTGACTACAATCCAATTGACAAACGTAAAAGTCTATATTTGATATTTATTAATTTTTTTCAACTATATTATATGAAAATAATTGTGATTGAAGATTACTTTGTATAAAAGTTAATTTCAGTACTATGTTAAATGCTGTTAAACTAAATAGTTAATACGTTCGTAATCATATTTTTTAAATTTGGTAACATTTTTGTAAGGAAATAATAAATTTTCTGTAAAATTTAAAAGTTTATAGTGTTTATTAAGTAAAAAACATTACTATATAGAAATTTTGGGGAAAAAAATGTTTAAATTTTTCATGCTTCTTTCAACACTTCAAAAAAAAATTATATTTTATAGAAAATAAAATTATTAGAATTTAAATGTCAACAAATTTTAAGAATTTCGGTAACTTTATCCCCATAATATGTCCAGTAGTCTTTTTCCAATCTTATTAACGTATTCATACTCGTTAGATAGATAAATAATTTTTTTTAATGATAGTTCAATAGTCTGGTCATTGAATTTTAAAATTTAGGAAACTTTTAAACAAAATTAAAGGATGAGAAGGAATATTTTCGTTTATCCATGACAGAGGGAAGGAGACAAAATGACCACCGGCCCAAGGAATCACTTTACCATGTTTCTTAGTTTAGGAGTAAAATCCAAATATGATGTTTTCTTAAAGTGGTTCCTATTTATTTTCATTCTCTTAAGGTGCTCTAATTCAACTAGTGTATGTGTCCTATTTTGGTTTTTGTCATTAATTCAGATGTTATTTTGGATGGAACTTTTTTACGTGGCACTTGCTACCCTAATAGTGTGCCCCAACTGCTACTTGGATGATCATACTACAATAACAAAAACTTCATATTCAAATTAAAATGGCGAAAGAGGTAAATTTTCCATTAAAGTATAAAGCTCAAAGTAGGTTTGTATTAAAGTTTTATTCCAGAGAAATTTGTCACTAACATTTTCAAAATGGACATATTTGCGACCGCCGTTAATGACATGTCAATACATGTTGACAAAGAGATAATGTGGCAGTATTTTATCGATGTGGAGGCATAAGTGGAAATGATAGAAAGAAAAATTTATTATATAGTCACTCAAGTTATATTTTTTTCTTATTTTTCACTTTAATCTTTCATCTCTAACACCAAAGCCATCATTTCCAACTTGTCTTCCTTACAACTACTTAGAAATGGAAGGCACCGCAGCAAGTCAAACTCATGGATTTGCTCAACTCTAACAGCATTAATTACTGGGTAATTATTGTTTGTCTGTTGTAATTGTAGGCCAATTGTTGATTATCATGTCTAGTGCACGATCTTTCATCAATAAACAACCCCCCCTCCCATTTCGTTTGCTCTTCCTGGATGTCGCCACCATCATCGGTGTCAAAATTTGATGGCAAATATGTCAGTTTCAAAAATATTGATGACAAATATGCTACATATTAACTGATGTAGCGGCAGATTATCCAACTCACCCCTACTTTGACGGAATATTCTCTACGATAGCAGACTATTTCTACCATTAATTGTTATAGTGGTAAATATCCTCATATTCCAAAACTTTGATAGCAAATATGCCCATTTCAAAAAGGTTAGTCTGTTGTAATTACTGGGCAATTATTGTTTGTCTGTTGTAATTGTAGGCCAATTGTTGATTATCATGTCTAGTGCACGATCTTTCATCAATAAACAACCCCCCCTCCCATTTCGTTTGCTCCTCCTGGATGTCGCCACCATCATCGGTGTCAAAATTTGATGGCAAATATGTCAGTTTCAAAAATATTGATGACAAATATGCTACATATTAACTGATGTAGCGGCAGATTATCCAACTCACCCCTACTTTGACGGAATATTATCTACGATAGCAGACTATTTCTACCATTAATTGTTATAGTGGTAAATATCCTCATATTCCAAAACTTTGATAGCAAATATGCCCATTTCAAAAAGGTTAGTGGCAAATTTCTCCAAAATAAAACTTTAGTATCAAAATTACGCTATGCCCTATACTTTAGTGGTAAAATTGCCCCTTTTCCCAAATTAAAACAAACAAATAATCATAAGGATTTAAAATGTAAATTTTCCGAGAATCATCTTCTTCGGCCTTCCATTTCAAAGCGTCCTCTCCTCCATCGCCATCTCCGCTACTTACGCTTTCCATAGCATGCAATGACCCCTCCTTCTCTTCCCCTCCCAATCACTGGCTCTCGATTCTTTCCCATCCTCTCTCTATTCTCTTATTCCTTCAATTCACACCCCTCCGTCCTCTCCCTGGTTTCATCGCTTCCTTTCACTGCCCCTTCCATTTCAGATCCTTTCTGGTCTCGCTTTTTCCACATGTCCAAACCCACCTTCTCCATCCTCCCCTCTCTCCTTTCTCTTTCCTTTCCTCCTTCTCTGGGCCACTCTCTTCCACCTCATGCACGACGCCTTCGTCGACTTCGTCACTCATCACTTCAATCGTGGTAGGTTTCGCCTCCAATTTGCTTATCAATTGCTGTGGGGCTTTGAGTTTCGGGAGGTTTGGCATTGACGGTGAGCATCGGGGCTCAAATGGGAAAGTTCTAGTTCAGGCGTTGGTCGATTCTTAGGGCTCTAACTTTTAGATTTCGTGTTTGCCGACGGCTTCTTTACTCGATTGAGGGAGGGATTTCAAAGAAATCAGCGAGGCTCGCCTACTATGGACTCATCATCTCCTGGGTTCTCAAAGTTAACATAGAGAAGATATGGGGATGTGAATATTTGTGGCCCTCTTCTGCTCAATCGAAAGCCATCATTTTCCAGTTGAAGTTTCACGAGCCCCATTTCTCGATCGAAACCATGCCTACCACTCTGGATCTTTATCACGAGAGAAAATTTGGGAAGACAAATGAGTCTAGATCATATGTACTTCAACTCCCCTAAATTATGTGTTTATGACAGTTGGAGTTTAAAGTTTCATTTTTATACAATATGGTCATAAATTTAGTTAAAGAAAAAGTCACATGACAGTTTAGGACACACCAAAGAGGTAGCAAGTGTCAAGTAAGAAAATTTCATCCGAAATAATGTCTGAACTAATGATAGAAACTAAAATAGCACAAATAAATTGAGTTAAGGACTTCAAGAGGAGCAAAAAGAGGTACAGAACCACTTTAGAATGACTCATAAAATTAGGGAATCATATTTGGATTTTACCCCTTAGTTTAGAGACACTTTGCACTAGTGATATATGGTTTAGAGACTATTGGTACAATTTACCCTAGACCATGCATGTTAACCTACCAAGAAATTCTACAGCAACCCTCCCAATGGTAGGATGTAGGATATCAATACCGAGATTGTAGTAAAGCCAGTAATTAACTGTCAGATTTATTTAGAACAATAGGTTTTGCGTGTACCTGGTACATAATGTGTACGATATTTTTTTTTTATCAGATTGTATATATTATTTTACCAGATATATTCTTTTATGAATTGCTATTTATTCTTTTTCAATTACTATATTTTTTTTATGTCTAATTTATTCTAATCTTTTCTATTGTTTTATCATCAAACACTATCTATTATTTTATTCTAAGATTGATTATTACTTGCTATTTGTTCAATACGCCATTATCTGTAAAAAGGACATATGTGTAGTTTAAAAAAAAACATATACTTAATGCAAAAGATTATATCCAGTGTTCTATTCATTCTTAAATTACCAGCTCTCATGCTCTTTTCTTTATGTTTTTTTAAATTCCTATATATTTTTTCAATGTATTGTTGTTTATTCTCTTATAAATTTATATTTTTCTTATATGTTCTTTTGTTTCTGCTCCTTTTTAGTTCCTATCTACTTTTTTATGTATTTTTATTTGTTTTTTTTTCAGTAGCTATATGTTCTACTTGATGTTTGGTTTATTTTTGATATTGTCATTATTTGGAGGGAAAAAATGGAAAATGGAAAAAAAAATGATTCGTAAAAAAAAACCAAAAGAAACTGAGAAAAAACAAAAGAGAAAAAAAAACAAAAAATAATAATAAAAGAGGGGGGAGGGGGGAGAGACAAAAGAAACAAACAGGAAACTAAAAAAAAATGAAAGAAGCGCTAAGAGCATCTCCAACAGCTTTCCCATTTTACAGTTTTTTTCCATTTTAGGGAATATGAAGCCATTTTTCACTCTAACAATTTCCCCATCCTATTCTCCAAAATGGAGAATGAGATGAAAGAGAAGATCTCATTTCCTATTTCTGCAGAAACTCTAAAAAAATTTTGGGAATGAAAAATAATATTCTCTCTTTCTTGTAAAGGTTGTCCAATTTATTATTCATAATAATTAATTCATAATTTTATTTTTTTTAAAATTTCTTATAGAAATATAAACTTTTTATATGAAAATAATATCTTAAAGACTCTATGTTATAAATTTAATTTTTTTAAAAAAATTATAGTATAAGTTAATATGAATATTTTTAAGCCAGACTTTAGTTAAAAAAGTTAAAAATAGTCATTTTTTGTGAAACAAAGGTAGTAAATTTTTTTATTTTGCACAATATTTAATTATACAACAATTATTTCATTTTTTTTTTTTTCAAAATTTCTTATAGAATTATAATTTTTTTATGAAAATTGAGCCTAAAGATTCTATTTTATAAACATAATTTTTAAAATTTTTTATAATATAAATTAATATAAATATATTTAAGTCAAATTTTAGTAAAAAAGGTAAAAGATTCATTTTTTGTAAAACGGAAGGAGTAATTTTTATAAATTTTTAATAATATTTAATTATACAATAATTAATCTAGTCATTAATTTGAATTTATTTTAAATCCATAATATTTAATTGCTATGTAATAAATATAAAATTCTACAAAATAGAAAAGCTGTTAGCATCTCTAACAGCTTCCCCAAAATTTCTATAAGATGGGGAAGCAAAAAGTAAAATCCCTATAATTTTTTTGCTTAAACTCCAACAGCTTTCCTATTTTGTAGAATTTTATATTTATTACATAGCAATTAAATATTATGGATTTAAAGAAAATTTAAATTAATGACTAGATTAATTATTGTATAATTAAATATTATTAAAAATGTAAAAAAATTACTCCTTCCGTTTTACAAAGAATGACTCTTTTACTTTTTTTACTAAAATTTGACTTAAATATATTTATATTAATTTATATTATAAAAAATTTTAAAAATTATGTTTATAAAATAGAGTCTTTAGGTTCAATTTTCATAAAAAAAATTATAATTCTATAAGAAATTTTGAAAAAAAAAATATGAAATAATTGTTGATAATTAAATATTGTGCAAAATATAAAAATTTACTACCTTTATTTCACAAAAAATGACTATTTTAACTTCTTTAACTAAAGTCTGACTTAAAAATATTCATATTAATTTGTACTATAATTTTTTTAAAAAAAAATAAATTTATAAAATAGAGTTTTTAAGATACCATTTTCATATAAAATTTTATATTTCTATAAAAAATTTAAAGAAAATAAAATTATGAATTAATTGTTGTAAATAATAAATGAAACAACCTTTACGTGAAAGAAAGAATGTTATTTTTCATTCCCCAAAATTTTTTTGAGTTTTTGCAGAAATAGGGAATGAGATATTCTCTTTCATCTCATTCCTCATTTTAGAGAATAGGATGGGGAAACTATTGGAGTGAAAAATGACTTCATATTCCCTAAAATGGAGAAAAACTGTAAAATGGGGAAGCTGTTGGAGATGCTCTTAGAGTTTAAGCAAAAAAATTATAGAGATTTAACTTTTTGCTTCCCCATCTTATAGAAATTTTGGAAAAACTGTTAGAGATGCCGTAATGGGTGGTGATCGAACGCTTCCCCCACCCACGTCCCCTCAGTATCTCTAGCCACTTCCCGAAGAGTTGTTCAAAACTAACAAAACTTCTATAATAACAATCCCTGTCTGGGTGCAAGCATCATTCACGCAAGATTCTTTCTTGTTGGAAAGTTGGGGACAAAAGTATTAACGTTTTTTTTTACTCAAAATCCCTAATCTTCAGGGTTTAAGGGTATTAGGAGGGGGAGGGGAGATTAGAGGCTCAAACCCGAAACCATAGGATTGTAGGAGCTCATGCCCCTTACACTTTCACCAACTGAGCTGGCTATAAGGACAAAAATATTAATGTCATAGGTTACAACTATACTATAATCTATATTAGTATATGAGACGCACGTGCTATAATGAATACTTTGGGTTCTATATTCTGAGTCGAAATTTAGATAAAAAGAGAATGATGATGTCTAATTATTTTTTAAAACATATTTTTATTTATCTTGATGTGGATTGTACATACACTGAAAAGGAAATTCTGTTTTCTCGCAGAAGTTTGATTATTTTAGCCAAACTCCACTCGCACATTTGTCCTTGTAAAGTTTGATCCTTGTCCAACGTTCAAAAAAGCAGATGCTTATCTCTTGTGTCTTCCTACTTTGACGAGAATCACAATTAGTGGGAGAGAAGAAAAAGGAGCTTCATAAAATAAATCATTGTGCATCGTCCGGCGGACGGGATTTTGGTACCGAAATCGCTGATCATCTACCCTAACCAATCGACATGTACGTTAAATTATCCTTGGTTTGTATTTCCGCTATATAGCCTTGTTTGATGGCCTGATTACAATTTTAGTCGAGTTTAATTTGGTTGGCTAATTGGTGTACAGGTAAATATATTGTACTCTGTAATTCTAAGGCATATCATATGATATATCACATTTTATATTATTATTGTTTTCATAAAAAAAATATTTTAAAATTAAATAAATTTTATTACACATTTTTACAAATATTTTAATTTTTCTTGTCATAATTTTTTAAATATAAATAAAATGTATATGAAAAACTCAACCCATGAGTACCAAAAAATTCAACCCATGAGTCCAATCATGCATCAACCTCCTTCAAATTTCTTGTTCTAAATCCAAATCAGAAGATCGATTTCCTTGGAACTCAAATCAAAACGCTTCCAAGCTTTTCTTTCTCTAAACGTTACCATTTTTCTTTTCTTCCTTACCAACATGAGTTAATTTAAATGAAAGAGACCTGCCGCTTTACGCAAGGGATCCCAAGTTTAATTTAGACTGTGTATTTGAAAAAAAAAAATTGACAAAGCGAGATCTCAGCTTAAGCAAGCACCTACTTATAGATCAGAAGATTAATACCTTCCCTCACCGGATTGATGAGACTCCAAGTGCGAAAAAAAAAAAAAAAGCGTTTTTCTTTATATTTCCAAGATGATATTCGACTTGCTCAAAACTCGACGAAAAATAGATTCGATTCTCGACTCGAGTGGCTTTTCCATGTTTTTCTCCACCTACGTTGGAATTTATCTCACCTTTCAGGTCGGCCTTATCACAGTTCTGGTAACAATTGGGCAAGTTGAGTCAAGTTTAGTCAGATCATTTGTAACTAAGTTTAATGAGATTATGATAAATTTAGATCGGGTAAAATCCAAATTTGATCCCCTAACTTTAAAGGTCATACTAATGTGGTCCCTTAACTCAAAAAGTGACTATTAAAGTCCCATAACTCAACTCACCTATCCTATTTTAGTCCCTACCGTCAGTTCAGGCGTTATTTCAGATGAAAATTGCCTACGTGGCACGTAAACCGCCACATGGCATCCTATTTTATGGCAATAAGTGATGAGACTAAAAGAATAATAAACCTTAGGTTAGATTTGACACAACAAATAATTTCAGGGACTTAAAAAGTTGATAACCCTAATTTCATCTTCTTCCCCAACTCTCACCGTCCACCGCCGATCGGTTCCTCGTTTTGGCCGTCAATCTCCAGGTCCCCGGAAAGGATCACCACAGCGCAGTCTTCTACTTCGCCACCGAGGAACCGATTCTCGCCAGTTCGCTTCTCCACCGGTTTGTTTACGGCGACGACGCGTTCCGGAACCAGCGCTTTAAGATTGTAAACCGGATCGTGAAAGGGCCGTGGATCATGAAAAAGGCGGTGATTTGCTGGAATCCCACCGTTTTCGCCCGCGATTTGCTTCCCAAGTACTTCAAGCACAACAATTTCTCCAGCTTCGTCCGCCAACTCAATACCTATGTACGCCGGTTTCAATTACTTGCTTGATTCTTTCCGTTTTCACTCAGATATGCTTCGGATCTCTGATTTCGGTGCCTTTTGCCCTTGAATTTGCAGGGATTCAAAAAATTGGTTTGCAATCGGTGGGAATTTTCCAACGAGTGTTTCCAGATAGGTAAAAAGAAACTCCTTTGCGAAATCCAACGGCGGAAGGTATCGACTTCCGTGGCGGCGTCGACGGTGCCTCCAATGATTATGTCAACAATACCTTTTGGGAAGCCGATTATATCTCCTTCCAATTCAGGAGAAGAGCGGTGAGAGATTCCAGACGATGAAGTTACCGGAGAAGTTGATCGAGGTGGTGAGGATTTGCCAGATGGAGATGTCGTCTTGTTCACTTCCGCAGGCAAAGATTTGGGGAAGAAGACGGATTGTTGGCTAATATACATTTAAGTTCCTAAGGTTATTAGTTTGGGTCAATTCTAACATAAATTTTTGTATTCTTCAAATGTAGTCATTTATTGCCATAAAATAAGATGACATGTGGCAGTTTAGGTGCCACGTAGGCAATTTCTGTCTGAAATAACTCCTGAACTGACGGTATGGACCAAAATAAGATACTTAAGTTGAGTTAGGGGACGTTAATAGCCACTTTTTGAGTTAAGAGACCACATTAGGACGATCCTTAAAGTTATGGGACTACATGTGAATTTTACCCAATTTAGATCCAAGTCAAGTTATTTGAATTCAAATTAAGTGAATTTTTGGTTTGGGTCAAGTCTAGTCAGGTTTAATTAATTTAGATTCAATACATATCAGGTCAATTTCAATCTCAGATAATTTTAAATTGGATTGTTAGGGTTACATGTCAGATTATGGTTGACTAATTTGGTTTATTTGAGTTGAAGTCAAATTTTATTGGGTTTAGATACCAAGTTGTTTCAAGTCTAGATCATTTTCAATTTATGTTATTTAAGTTCAGATTTTCTTGGATTTACACTAAATCAAGTTCAAGTTCGAATAATTAACTTTTCTAATCAAATCATGTTAGATTTGACTTGGGTTCAGATAAATTAGACCAAGTCATTAGATCAAGTCCAAATTTAGCATCCCTAGTTTAAGCCTTTCAAAAATAACTTACGAGAATGAGTTGAATCTAATATTCAATTTTTAATCTTTAATTATCTTTCTCTATTAGTTCTTAACCTATTGATGGTTCTATTTTAATCATAAGCCTGTTAAAATAGATTTTTAATAGATTTAGAACCAAAACAAAACTTTTTTAATCGAATCAGGACTGGCTTTGTTTCCAATGTACAAACATACAAGAAGAAATTTAACTCGAGACAGCAAGACCTACCAGAATTCAACAAAAGAAGCGGACATATCTTCAGATTCTCCTTAGGTGATACTAAATATAAAGTTAATCAGAATGAGTTTCGTATAAATCGATTACTTCAAACTAGTCGCAGGGTATGGTGTGAAAGCAACCTATAAAAGTATAGAAACACAAGGAAAATGATGAACTACCTGTTGTAGTCATTCAGCCCTAAATCCCTCAATGCATCAGTAGCTGCAGCTTTGCAGCTCTCGTGATTTTCCCTCGCAGTCCTTATCAACTTGTCAACGCTGTTGCCAAGCAGAAGCGTTCTGTGCATTGAAAAGCTCATTTCAGGTACAACAATGGCCCAGATTGATTTCAAGATATCAATCAAAATAAGAACAGATGAAAACAGCAAATTGCCTAGTGTGTTTTAAGACGAACCAGTTGATACATTTTTTTAAGTGAATTGATGTGAAAAAAGCATAGCTCAAAATGCGGGTTTAAACACTCGCCTGTTTTCCGGGTTTCTTACAACTAGATTACGGATCATTAGACAGGAACTTCTCTGCATTTGCTGTGCAGCTGGAAACTTCTTCATGGCTTGGATAGCCAATTCCCCAGCTCCAGCCTCCATAGCTCGAGCTGCATTGTCTGGTGATCTCAAGCAGAGCACAGAAATAAATGACATTACCTGAAAATGTTACCCAAAACGAGGATGATTATCTGCAATCAGGGCATTAGTTGCAAAACAGATACAGAAGCAAACATAATTACTTTTATTTTCTGATTTTCAGGTTGTACAAAAGAAAGGATGCACCAGAGTTCCTAGTAACATGTATGCTATGCTGCGCCTAAACTCCTAAAAGATTGTTGAAGTGATGATTCAACAATTTATCAGATGAAGACTGACAGTCTTACCTCCTGAAGGATAGAAGGGTCATCGGAATATCTTTCAGAAAGTTTGATAAGCCTGTCCAAACCCCCTTTCTCAACAATAGCACATTTGTTGGAATCACTACCTGCCAACTGAATGAAAATAACAAGCATAATTGCTGGGCCACGAATTGGTTTCAAACCAATTAATCAATCAATCAATCAATTGAACATCCCAACTAGTTCATTTGACCATCCTTTTTATAAACAAAAAAAATCATCATCAAACCAAGTAATTTCTCAAGGACATGCAACATCAGAGTTCCCAATTTCCCACTCAAACAAATTAAAAACTAAGGTCCATAACAGTTCATGCTATATGCACAAGAGTTGTGCACATTGTGTACATAAAAATGTCAGATGAAATTTAGATACATAGGGCCTAATAGGATAACTTTAAGCAGGCTTAACTCAGCAGCTTAACGGAGGCAGGTCGGCTGAGTTCACGGGGTTGCTAGTTTTTGCATGTTTTCAGATGCCATGCCCTTCAACCACACGCCTGCATTTGAAGGTCTGACCTAAAAACCCACCCACATGTTGTCTGTCTCTCTGACCTGACCCTCAGATTCCTCTCCAGAACATCTCCGTCGTCAGGATGATGATAGATTCACTGTAGTGCTTCTTGCGGGAATCAGTCAACAGCCGGAATCCGGTGCAAAGAATCAAGTGAGCTTTTGCCTCTTGTGGATTTTAGCCACTCAGAGCTTCGCTTGGTTCATGATCCTCTTGTGATTTCCTGTTTCCCGTTTTGTCTCATCACCTACCCGTTTCAGTCTCAGTCCCAATTCTCAAGCCTCTCAAGTTCTGGCCTTTTTCGCTCAAGACTGCAACTTCATAACTTTCAGTAATTGTGCTTCCGTTCCTTAATCAGTTTCTGCAAGTTCTCACAAGTTGGTTCATAATTAGTTAGGTTTTCATGAATTGGTGTACAAAGAAGCGATCTCTTATATTACATCCCATTACCATTGACTTCGTATTGTAATTTTTGCTTCTTCCTCATGGGATGATGCAAGGGTTTCTGAACATTCAATGATTTTGCTGTGTCCCACGTGCCTTAGCCCAGTGGTTAAGGTGTGAGGGGCACCTAGCGGAGGTCAGGGGTTCTAACCCCACCTTTGCACTTTCCCCTTAAATGCTGCATGCGCTGGTTCAGTGAACTTCTGGGTCCCAAAACAGCAGGTATCCTCTTCCCCTTTGACATCTATGTACTCTCTCAACGCTATACACTTGTACAAACGCTTCTGAGTAACAAAAAGAAAATAATTTTGCTGTAAGGCTTTGAGATTGTTGAGTTGCTTGCAATGGTAAAGTTGTTTATCCATTCTGGCGCCGAAAGATCAGATGCACATGGTCTCCTGACAAGATTGCCTCAGCAATTCATCAAATCATCATCAACAGAGCCACTCAGCTCTCTGCCACGCAACTGATCCCGGAGCCTCCACCTTCAGATCCAAACGTTGTAAAGGAGAAGTCGATTACCATCAGGTGATCCAGGCAAGGACCATGACGACTGGGTGACAGAGAGGCCTTCGAGGGTGTCAGACTCAGACTAATGGCAGGGGGAGAGCTGAGGAGCAACAAGGAGGAGATGGTGAGTGGGTGGCTCTAGGTCAGAGCTTCAAACGCCGGCATGAGGTTGAGGTGCATGGCATGTAAAAACATGCAAAACAGGGGGCATTTTGGGAGGCGTCTAAGTCCAGTCACTCACGACATGTGACATGACCTGACTCAGACAACTTAATCAACCCTCTTAAAGTGAATTAAAGAGGGTTCCATTTTCAGTTCCCAAGTTATTGATTGGTTAATGTCCATAAAAAGCTTTCAAAAGCTTTATGTTCCACTTAACAGAAGCACAGAATAACTCTAGCAGAATTCGCTTGTTTTCCAAGACATTCGAAACACGAATCACTTAATCTCAAGATTGAAACACACTCATTTCTATGATAGCATATGAATTTTTTTTCTTTTTTTTCTTGCAAAAAAAGCTCACGTATGAGGTATGTTTCTCTTCAGTATGTCAAAGTCCAAAACAATGAGGAAAAGGGCATAGCAAAAATCTCATTGCATGCAACAGCCAACATGTAATATGCCTGAAAAGCAGAAAGAAAAAGGAAATCTAAAAACCTAAGCAACACTTCGAAACAAATTCACTGGATTTATAGGTAAAATCTATACCTTAGAGAGCAAAGAGCAGCAGGTTTTAGCAACAGTTTTGTTGCCATGTTCACCACTATCATCCATGCACTTGAGAAGCACATCAATACCACCACCATCAGCAATAGATTTACAAATTTCATCCTGCAAGCAGAAAACTCGTGTGATTGGTCTTCCCAAAATTTCAGATTTCTATCTGTGAAAACCTAGATACAATGGATTGTTTAACATGATCGTTGCATGTTTTGATACTTATATTGGCAAGGCAAGCTTATGTACCATGGAATCTGTACATTTGAAACAACTGCAAAAAGACAGCATATGCAAATAGGCACTTATGACATATTCTAAGGTTCAGTTACTTTGCTTCCCAAATTAAGGGTCTTGACTTCATTAAGAAAGTGGTTATGCTTACCCGCAAAAACCAGTGAAAAACACACAACTTTGGGAATTTTCTTCAATAATATTGCTGCTAAATTTTCTTTATACAAATGCGTTATGTGACATTAACTTCTAAAAGTAACAGATATCAGAAAGATATTAATGTCAGCATTATCAGACGGACTTACATTCACAGCAATAGCCTTTAGTGCAATACTAGCAGAAACTAGCTGAGAGGTTAATCCTCCTTTAAGACAATCCACAAGAGCTCTATCAATTCCAATTTTCGCAAATCTTCTTGCATAACCATATACCTGAAACGTGAGGTCACCATCATTATTAGGAAAATATGCATATAAAGCTGAGTATGCCACATTTCTAATTGGAATGATGTGGTAGACAAGAAAGACATTGATAACCATTTGAAGTTTGCTGGATGAAAACCCTAGCTGATAACTTTTAGCTTGTAGAGATTCATAACAACCCAATCAAGATAAGGGGATAACCCATGACAGTAAAGGGAAGTTTAAAGAAATTCAGAACTTACTTCTGAAGCTACAACACGATTATCGTCAGATGTTAATAAGACACGTATAGCATCATATAAAGTTGGAATGCTGCCTTTATTCTCTCCAATTAGCATTTTCAGAACAAGCACGTCAACCTTCAGTTCCATAAATGATTGTTTGACAACTTCATTACCAGTTGAAGCTTCAGCAACAACTGCAAACCCGCTATTTAGAACAGTTAAATCTTGAGCACTGTCACTGAGAATACGAATCACAAGCTCTGGCCCACCATTGCTTCTAAAAGCCTCAGTACTCTGAATGTCTGAGAATTAACCAAATACATGAATAGTCAGTTAAGGTATGTTTTACTAATGATCATATCTCCTTTGGATCATATCTAAAATCCTTTGGATAGGGATCACGGTATGAAATTGAAATATGCAGAAAACAGAGAGTTTCCCCTTTTGTTTTGCACACACTATTTTAAACCTTCTCCATATTTTCATTTTGGTATAGAATACCATATAGTTCATCCTGTACTGTTAAACCAACAGTACCTCAGTCCCTGGATACAATATCACCAACCACATATATGATAGGACATGATTCCACCCAATAGATCGCTAATTCAGCTACATTTTCCTAGTTCTAGTGCTCACATACCTCCTCTATGATCGCAAAGTTTTACAACTTTATATCAGACTGGATTGGAAACTGATTATTCATCTCAGAAGAAGAATCCAAAATGCGAATGAGAAAGCAAGCATGAAATCCGATGGTTGTCAAGAAAAAGAAAAATATTTCAAAAGAAGCAGTGCACAGACAAATATACAGGGTGGTGAAGAAACAACATATGAATCGGCCATGTATATGTGACGTAACATACCATGAAGTAATGTTGCCATTGCTCTCAAACATGAAACAATAACTTTTTTCGATCCAATTGGAATCCCAGAACAGATCGAACAAACCGACTCCATGGCACCATTTTTTGTCGCAATGGCGGCATTTTCCGATCCTTCAACCCCACAAAAATCAGTCAACTCATCAAACAACCCCACTAACTCACTCAAATCTTCACCAGCGAACTGATCCTTCGCCTCGGCATTTATCTGCTTCAGCCGGTCCAAACACCGGATCACTGGATTCTCCTTAATCCCACTCCCACCCTCTCCAGGAACAGCCTTCACAATCCCTGCCAAGTATACAAGAGAAGTTCAGCTGCATTCTCTCTGGAAACAAACATAGGAAGGAAATGTGGGGGACTGACCGGAGAGATCGACTCCCTGAAGAGAAAGGGTTTGGATGGCGTCTTGGAGAGCTTCGGCCTGGTCCATACCCAGGTCCTCCATGTTCTCCCTGACAACTTCATCGAACGCCTCTTGCGAGATTGTACGGACGCTCTTGGCCGGACCCATTGCCAGACGGCAGCGGCGGTGCTCTGCAAAAAAATGGAGTAGATTTGAAATTTTGAACTTCCAGACCAGAACTGAGTGGGAGCTGAGACTTGGCAACCGATTTTCATTTTTACCTGCTAAAGTTGGATTTGCATAACAGCCCCTACTTTCAGCTGGAACTACCGATATGGTCTTTATACTATGTTTTCAGTTAATCTAGCCCTTGGCCAGATGTTCTATGAGTAGGGGTGTAAACGAACAGAACGTTCGGTGAACCGTTCGTGAACCGTTCGGGAAGCGTTCATTTATGTTCGTTTATTTAGTTAAACGAACGAACACGAACATATTTTTCTGTTCGATAAGTTAAATGAACGAACACGAACAAGGTCCCGTTCGTTCATTTACGTTCATGAACCGTTCGGTTATTGTTCGTTTATGTTCATTTATTTATTTGTTCGTTTATATTGATTTATTTTTTTATTTATATATTAACTATTGTTATATATGTTTTATAGATCATGCATTTTTATTATTGTCTACCTGCTCAACTTACGTGATTATGCTCTAATCTTTCCTAAATTAATATATTATTTTTGTTTTCCCAAACATAAATAGTTATTTTCTTCATAGCGTGAACCTGCTGCGGCATCAAACTGAGCCCCATTGCCATAACCCATAATCTCTCTTACTATCGCCTATTGCCCTGTTGGTCATTCCTAGACTCGCTTCAATTTACATTGATGATAGTCATCAGGTTTAATTGTTCGTGTTCGCGTTCGTGTTCGTTTATTAATAAACGAACGAACACGAACAAAGAAGTTATGTTCGTTTATTGTTCGTATTCGTGTTCGTGTTCATTTAAACTTAAACGAACGAACATGAACATGGCTTGTTCGTGTTCGTTCGGTTCGTTTACAGCCCTATCTATGAGCAAGGAAACAGTTTGCGGAAGAACAATTCACAAAATTATCCTGAACTAGAAACTTAAGAAGAATATTTGGGTTAATTACAATTTGCCCCCTGAGGTTTGGGTAAAATTACACTTTACCTCTCATATTTCAGAAATATATCCTACCTTTTTTATACAATCTGACAATAACTTTTGAAATATTAATTTAAACTATAAGGTAGTATTATTCAATTAATTTCAATCTGTATAGTAATTTTTTATAATTAATTAATATTTAAAAAATATAATTTTAAAAACTGAAAGAAATACTGACAAAAAAACTAATAATTCAAAATGTCCATTAACTATAAGAAAGTACCATACAAATTAAAATTATTAAAAGATAGCTACTGTAAAATATCTAAATTAAGATTTTAGAAGTTATTGTAGAACTGTATTAAAAAGATAGAAGGAAAAGTGTATATTTCTGAATTACGATAGGTAAAGTGTAATTATATTTAGATCTTAAGAGGTAAATTGTAATTACTCCAAAATTTTTTGACAGTCAGAAATTGTAATATTAGAAAAACTTAAGTTAACAAGAATATTTTTGGCCTACAGCCATTTCCAGCCCTTGAACTTGCCAGACCCCGAACACTTAACATCTTCAACTTAGACTCGGTCTAACTCGCCCTCTAAACTTACAAATATAGGACACTTTAACCCTTTGCCCCCATATGTGTATCACGTGCTTAATGCCGCTTGCTTTGTCTAAAACCTCTCGTAAAACCTCTCAGCTTGCTCATTCAGGCATTTCCACAAACACTTTTTATTCCTAATCCTTACAGGAAATATAGGAGATTTCTTGGCTTGATCTTTGTACATAGCAAACAAGATCAAAGTTTTGCATGAACTATAAGAATTGAAGCAACAAAACAGTCATAAGAAAAAGTCCGAGAAGATGAGAACAATCCTTCATTTCAAAAATCGTCGCCTGTTAAAACAAGGAAAAAAGGAGGTAAGAAGGACCACAAAGCCCATTGAATTTAGCATTTCTGGGTAGATATCAAATTCAAAATTTTCATTTGATTTCTCGTCTTGTGCAAAAGCCCTAACGATTTTTTGCTTGATTTTGACCCCATATGCCAACAATCAACGAAGACTAAAGCGTGCAAGGAGATGGCTTAGACTGGCTGGTACAATTGCAACAACAAGCTTTTTGGGGTATGGTGCCACATAGTAGAGCCAAAGGTATAGGGGATCAAAGCAGAACCAGATATGGGTGAGGAGAGAGAGCAGAGGACAGGACAGAGTGGGCAAAGGCGAACAAGAGGAAGGAGAATGCAGGGAGATCGGAGTTGGCAAAAGAGCTGAGGTCATCGTCGAAGGGTGGGTGGTGGAGAGGGAGAGCTGGAGGACCAATGCAAAGAAGGGAGCGACCATAGGGCATGCCAAACTGTTAAATTAGGTGATACGCACTTGGGACCAAAAGGGCTAAAGTACCCTGTGTTTGCAAGTTTAGGGGGTAAAGCGTCCGAGTCTAGTGAGTTCAAGGGTTAAAAATGGCTTTAGGCCAATATTTTATAACTCATAATGTCCAAAACTTTTACTTAATGATCATTATAAAAAAAATTATTAATGTTCAATCTCCTTGCTCTCAGTAACCTTCCTCCCATGTATGTACCAAAAAGAAGTGACTCACATCAATCCCTAAAAATTAGAAAAGGTTGTAATAATGTCTATCAACTAAAGAACTACTAAAATTACATCCTTAAAGCATTGATCTATTGGCTATTGCTAACACCATATGATGCATTGTTAGCTTGACTACATCAGTTGTTAATGAAAATCCTACATGGCTTTAATGTATTGCTTGGGGATATCCTTGTTAGCATGGAAGTCCTCTCGGGTGAGATACAATACATGGACGAACCCATTGCATCCTTATTTTGAGTAGGAATTTGGCACCTTTCTTTACTAAAAAAGGAGAAGAAAATTTGATAGCAAGATTATGTAGCATGAGCACAGTAGACCTACAATTCAAAGATGTAATTTTGATGATCTTAGTTTCAATTATGACATCGCAACTACACCTGAAGTTAAGGACCAATGGCGCAATGTGCTAGCCATACGCCTATTTCAATGTTCAGAAAATGACTAGGTTATCAAAATAATCACTGCACAATTGGAAAGCTAAGTGTTGTAAGGATTTAGTTTGCGAGGTGACCAACAGCTAGTCTCGTGTCCTAAAACCTCATTAATTTAGAATTTGACTTAAGTATAGGGTAAAATAAAAACCAAAAACTGTATTCCTAATAGCAACCCCTTATCCTATAAGCTTATATATCTGCAAGCCTCCATCTTTTGCACACTCAACTAAAAACCTGCTCTCACTTCTCCAAAATAAGTATGTCCATCATTTAGCAATCACCAAATTCATCAAGATCTCTGAACCAATTTTTGGAATTCCTCTGAAAAGTGATGAGCAACACCATTTAAATTGTGTTATATTGATTCATATTTTCTAGAACAGAACACCATAAGCCAAAGTTATGTGTGACTAATATGGGTGAGAGTTTCGGGTTTTTGGTCGGGTTTAGGCCGAAACCCCAAATAAATGAATTTTTTCATAATCCAAAAATGTCAGCCCAAACCGACCCAACATTGAGAGAAAACCTAAACTGACCCTAAACTGAATTTTTAGGGTTCGATTTAGGTTAACCCGAGCAACCTGTTTGTAATGCGATGGCTAGTGGTGAACGGCAGGCAAGGTGAGGCAACATGTCTAGGAGGAGGAGATTGACAATGAGGCAAGCATGGTGACAGGTGATTGCGGCCAAGGCAATGCGAGGCGTCCAGAACCAAGGCAAGGCAAGGTGTCTGGGAGAAAGAGATCAACGGCAATGTGAGCAAGGAAACAGGTAATGGTGGCCAAGGCAAGGTAAGGTGCCCAAGAGGAGGAGATCAACGACGACAAGCGAGCAAAGCGAGGCGAGGTGAGACAGCCCGACAGGAGAGGACTAGGAGAGAGGAGGTGATTGTGTGAGGCAAGGCAAGGTCGAGGCCGTGTGATGGAGGGAGGACTAAGGAAGGAAAGAAGGAAGAAGGAGACCATGTGACGGAAGGAGAAGGGAAGAGGGGCACCGACTGCTCTGTGTGTGTGTGTGTGTGTGTGTGTGTGTGTGTGTGTGTGTATTAGCTTTTGAGTGTGAAGGTTTTGCGAGTTAGTGGGTTAGGGTTAACTTTATGGGTTGGGTTAGGCTTGGGCTAGTGAATAAGTAAGTTTATATAATTTCAGGTTATTTCGGGTTACTCTAGTTAGACCCGAACCAACTTGATTTTTTTTACTTTATATCAGGTCCGATTCAGGTCAACCCGAAGTGCACATTTCCCACTTCCTGATCCGACCCTAACCCAATATTTTGGGCTAGATATCAGGTTATGGTTATTTACTTACACCGCTAGTGCTGAGGTCAGTCAATAACAAGTTTTATATTTATTTTTGGTACAGAATGCCATTAACCAAAGTTTATGTGTCACTAAGAATGCATAGCAAAAGTATCTAGGAGTGACATGTGTAGCAAATATTTGTTTGTGTATATGAATCTTTTAGGTGTTAAGGTTGTGAAATGTAAGCACAGAAAGTTATATGTAGTCTCAGGTTAGTGGCAAGTAGATAAAATATAGTACTTAATTGACACTTTTGTACAAGATTAGCGACTAAGGCATAATTGACAAAAACGAGAAGGATCCAAACCCGCTGATTGTCTTGGATGCTGAGCCGAATAGTGTTGGCTTGTGACCAACTGGGCATTAAAGTGTTTGAACAGCTGGGGAGTTATCACGCTACTTGTTTTCGACTTAAGAGGCAAGAAAAATAATTGCCATTGTTTATGAATTCAGTTCTAAACCCGAAATGGTATGAGAAAGCTTTGCTCTTCTTAAGCTTCTATTGACTTGCCTTCAACCTTCTGAATTTTAAGTGAAACTTCTTTTTTATTATTGTGTAATTATCCATTATGTATTTTAAGACTTGTTAGAAGAATTCATCACGTGAAATAGGCATCAAAGCCAGTTTGACCAATAAAGAACTTAGGTTTCAGTTTTTACTTTTCAAGCTTCACTTTGCTTTTATTTTTTATTTTTTGATATAAGCATTTTGCGATAGTGTTAAGACTTAAAAGTATATATGAGAGTCTGCAAAAGTTGAGGATTATTTTCCATCTCTTCTCAAGATTTAAAGGACATTAAGTCACTTTTTCAATCTCGTCTTCAAATTGCTTTGCTATTCTTTGTAGGACTTATGAAGTGTTAAATTCATGCACATTTAGTCCAGCCGTTAGATGTAACAGTTTTTATATTCAGTATTCTAAGTAACAGGTATACAAAATTAAAATCGTATTAGTGGCAACTTTGTGGACTGTCACTAAGTCGAGATTTAAAGTACGTTCTTCAACTAATCATGTGAAATAGGGTTGTTTTATTTGTCACTTACTTGGAGAGTAAAGACTAGAAACACAGAAAATAAAGGGAAGACTGTGCTGCACTCTAGCAGTTGTAACCCAAGTGTAGGTTGTCATAAGTAATAAAATCTTGAGAGTCCGAGTGTCGAACCACAGGGAAGTGAATTAAAAAATACAAATCAGAAAAGTGAAAGAAGGTTTTTGTGAAAGGTGTGAACAAGTGTTAATTAAAAATTCAAATTCAAATAAAATAGCTAAGGTTAGGGGATCCACTTTTAGTATATCGATTATGATTAATTTTAACTCATCTTACTACTCAATTGATATCTACACATAAAGGAGGTCCCAATCGGGGAATTTAGTTAATATTAACTTTCGTTGATCTTAAAACACCAACACTTGCTAATGAGTTCGAGTATCCATCATACGAACCTTTGTCGACAATAACTCAAGATTCCAATATAGCAGGCAGAGCCATGTTCTACAGAGGAAATCAAGCAGTTTTTGTATCAATGATTGACTATGATGAATCAAGACTTCCACTTAACAAAGAGGGAGGTTAAATAGATTAAGGAAGAAAATACCGTTAATGTTGTGATCCATTCAATTCAATTATAACTTTTATACTGAAAGCTTCACCCTTTCACCTTAGCAAAAGAAAGATTAGTTAGCTATGATAAAAGTAAACAACATATAAAAAGAGAAAATGAACATGAATTGAAAGGTTAAAGGAAGAACAAGAAGAAGAACGAGAAAACACTTGGACAAAATTTCGGTATTGAAAACTAGAACAAAACTAAAGAAGAAAAGCTAAAGATGATACAAGAACATAAAGGATGCCTAAAAAATGGCATGGATTCGTCCTCCCCCCAAGGTGCCTATTTATAGAGTTTTTTTGGTGGGTGAAATGGTAAAATAGTAAAATGTAGGTAAATATAAATCAATAAAGGCAGGCAGCAACTTATTTTAATTTTTTAACCATTGTAGACATTGAATCAGCTCTTACTCAAAGCACAAAACTTGTAGATCTCTTCTTTATCTTCGAATCGATAGCTTGCTCATTTAAATCAGACATTCGTAACTCAAGTTATAATTTTTCTACCGAAACTGCTCTTCAACATACGAAAAAACGAATTGTCTCATCTATAATGAGATTTCGGCAATGAAAATGATCAAACTAGCTCGCAGAAGTAGAGTTGAAGATTTATGTGTTGTCTTTTAGATGAATTTGAAGTCACTCAATTCTGATGTCTACAGCTCCAGATATAATTTTTCTCGTAAACGGCCGCCAAATGATATTTTTATCTACATAAAAAATATAATTATTTAATATATATATTTTAATATTAATGAACAGTAAACCGCTTATGTACACTAAATACGCATATGAACAGTTAGTCGGTGAATAATGACTTTAAATAGTAAAAACGTGTGTGAATAGTAAAAAACATGTGAACAGTAACCCGGTGGAAAAATACTCAGAATATAGAAATTAATCATACTCAAAATGTAAAATGATAATTAAAACCCTTAATAGCAATACACTTATAAGTATTCATCACACTCCCCAACCAGGTTCTTGCTAGTCCATAGCAAGTGTAATCTAAGAAAATAAATAAAATACATAATCTAACAACTCATGACAAATCATGCTATGAATATATAACAATTGTAAACTTGACTTGCAAATAATTAATGAAAAGAGAAAAAGTTAAGTTCTTATTACCAGAGGTAGAAAATCATTCCCTAAGTATTTGCACTTATTTTAAGGTGGGTTTGTGGTGGGTTTATGAACAGCTTACTTTGTGTTTCTCAATTCGGAGCTTCCAAGAGGATCCAACTTTACCCTCACTAGATTCTCAAAATGGGACTGCATGTAAATTTAAGTCCAATGGTCTTTATACAAGGTAGTAATGAGGCTGGGTTTGGTGAAAGCGGAAATCGGATAGAGGCTTTTTAATGGTGGAGTTTAAGAGAACTAGTAATACAATGAACAATAAATATGGGCACCTAAAACACTAAATACCCAAATCAACCCTAGTCTCCAAATCCTCTCCAAAACACAATTCCTTATCAACACATGAGTTTAGAAAACAAATATTGTTGAGTTTTAAACTTATTGAATTTAATATTTTTTTTTTACCTCTCTCCGTTTCAAAATAACTTGCCTCATTTGACTTATATAAATATTAAAGCTGAAGTTTCTTTTTTCTCTTTTCAAAATTGTCCCCAATGATTATACGTTTATCTGTCATAGAAAAATAAAAGAATATGTCTTTCACCTTTATTTTAGTATGGATTCACATGGGTATGAGCATATATAATTTTATTTGAAAGGGAAAGAGAACAATTTTTTTTTTAGATTACCATAAAAGAAAAAAAGGCCAAGTATTATGAAACAAAAGAGTTTTTTTTAATATTTTTTTAACGTTATTTTGCAAGGGCTTTTTCTTATGGTCTCGTTTTTGCATTTTTCTATTATAAATAACAAATCAATATTTGTTTAAAACTCAACCATCCAATGATACACACTTAATTTTTATTATTCAAGCTCAATTCACCCCAAATTTTTCTACTATCACAATTTAAGCACAAGGTAACCCAACATATTCTGAAGTATGCCTCATATTTATTCTTTATTTTACCAAAAATAAAAAATTTATTTTAATTCTTTAAGCTCATAATCACATAAGAATCACTAGTTCCAAGGACATTAAAGAATCAAAATGAAGTGGAAACGGTTAAACATATAGGGTTCAAACAAAGAATAAGGCTATAAGGCTCAAAGGGGCTCATTAAGGGATAATGTACAAGGTTAGCCTTTTGGTAAGTAGTTGGCCCTAAAATGTCATCTTCTTCCTTAAATTTACATACAAGAAGTGAGGTTGCATGGATCCTTAAGACCACTCATTCAAGTAAGGTCTAGCTCAAAACACAAAGTAAGCACTCTCAATAAAGAAATTCACACATCCTAATAAACAGTAAGGGCTCAAAAGTGCTCACCGGTTATTTATTTTCCTTAGGTAACAAGCAACATACTTTAACTGATTTTACAAAATTAACAACCATTTCAAATTTACAAGGTATACATCCAATGATGATATTTCCATGAGTTAAGTTCCTAAATGCAAACAAACAACCTAAATTCATGCTAAATGTTCCTACATACAACTATTTATGCTTGTAAAAAAAAATGTTATGCATGTCACATAAAATATGATGCGTCTCAAAAGTGAAAAATTGCTCTTTACTCAGTCATCATAAACTAAGTGCTTTGTCTAATAGTTTTAATATCAGCATAAGAGAAACTAAACTAAAAAAAAAAATCAAATATCAATTATCCTTCCCCTCAACCAGATTAAAACATTGTCCCCAATGTCAAAACATAAAAAAGAAGAGTGAAGAAGAAATTACCTGAAATGGTAGTTATTGAAAATGAAAAACCTGAAATAACTTAAACCAAAATAAAGAAAATGCTGATAATAAAACTAAAATGCAAGATAAACAGATCCACAAGTCCGATTGCTCTTTTTCACAGTGCTTTATCACTTATTAAGGATTGACAACCTGTAAAGAAAAAAAATAACAAAAATAAAATGGTATTAATGTACAGTAGTTGTGATTGTGGCTCACATCTTCCACTGGTTTTACGTCCAGTAACGGCTTCAATGCCTTCTATGAGTCGGAGATATACTTCCCATCCAGTTTTTTTACAAACTAGCAAACAGGGTCATTTTAAGTCAGATTCGCAAGACTGTAACGCTCTCGTTCTTTATGAAAAGCCCTCCATAAACCAAGAATCTCATATTGCACTATTCCACAAGAATGCGTTTCAAAAGTCAATTGGATATCATCCAAAGATTCCTTACGCAGGCTATTCTTAATGAATTTTCTTTTATCTTCTCGATTATTAGACATCATCCCTAAAGAACGACATTTAGTATCACAATTCCATCGACCACAATTGTAACAAATGCATAACTTTTTTGCTCTTTGCTTTGTGACATAAGAGCTTTTGCCTAAACCAGGCATGCGGGACATAAATGCATTTGGAACTTCACCAGTTAAATGGACCTTGGCTTCAATTAACCAATGCACTTCTTCAGGAATGCATTTATGCATCAAAACTCTTAATTGTTCACATCTAACTTGGTAAATCCTTTTAAGAACATTTATTGGGAGAAAGAAAAAGTATTTTCGTAAAGTATAAAGAACAGAATCCATTGGTGAGAAAAAATTGAGAGAGGAGAGAAAGAAATCAGTTATTATGGGAAATTGAGATAACCGACTTAAGAGCCACGGAGTATCATATCCGCCACTTAACCGGAAAGAAATGGATTCTAATTTTTGATAATTTTCAAAAGCTTTGCAGAATGCATACGCGTCTTTAAACAAAGTGAGCCAATAAAATTCAGACTGTAAAATTTTTACAGCTGTTTTTTTTTTTTGACAAAAAATTCCTTCCACACATTTTAAAATGAGAAAATTCAATAACACGTTATCCTCAGGTATGCATCTCATTAATATCTGGTCAAGATAGTATTTGAAAAATGTAAGAGTCATCCCAATAAAAATTTTTCACCTCATGTAGAAATTTCTTCTTATTTTGGGTACTCCATTGAGCTGGTATACATCTTGTTACCAAAAAGTTGATAATATTAGCAAACCAAGGTACTATAGTGACAAAAAATAGAAATTTTTCAGGAAAACAAAAATTTATGGGTGCAGCCTCAATTGTTGAATTTGTTGTCAGTCTTGAAAAATAGTCAGCGACAATATTTTTTGTGTTATTCTTATCCTTGATCACAATGTTGAATTCTTGGAGCAATATAACCCAGCATATCAGCCTTGATTTAGCATCTTTATCTAACATTAGGTACTTCAATTGTTTAGGTAAAAGCTTCAACTCAATTGTGTGAATTTTATTTTGCTCTTCAATTTTTAGTTTCCAACATGTGTTTCGCTTCACCTGTGAAGAATCAAACAATGAATACACGTTAGATGTATCCTGATCCATTTGTATAATCGATTCAAATGAATTAACCAGATAATTTTTTAGAAGATCAGAGATATTCCTTTCTTTTATGTGGTTTTTCCCAACAGTGTTAATGATGTAAATTTCCTCACTTTCATCTTTCTTTTCTGGAGGTTGCTTAAGCAAGTTAAAAAATATTTAACTCCAATGTCCTATTTCCAAATGACAACTTCATCAGTCAATTCCTACAATTAATCAAAGCATTAGAGGTTGCTAAAAATGGATGTCCCAAGATAACAGGTATTGAATTCTTGATTCCCACTAGTGGTGTGTCCAAAACAATAAAATCCACAGGATATATGAATTTATCAACGTGGACTAACACATCTTCAATGACTCCTCTGGACATTTTCACTGATCTATCAGTAAGCAAAAGAGTTACTTCAGTTGGTTTTAACTTACCTAAATTTAGTTTTTGGTAAATTGAATATGGAAGTAAGTTTACACTAACCCCAAGATTAAGTAATGTTTGGTCAATTTTATGTTCTCCAATGAAACATGAAATTGTTGGACAGCCAGGATATTTGTATTTTAAAGCAGTGTTATTTTGAATAACATAACTTACCTGTTCGGCCAAGAAGGCTTTATTTTTCACATTCAGTTTTCTTTTAACAGTGCATAAATACTTAAAAAATGTGGCATAAGAAGGTACCTGTTTAATAGCATCCAACAATGGGATATTGATCTTTACCTGCTTGAAGATATCAAAAATTTTAGGATTCTTATTCACTTTCTTAAGAACTGTTAACACTTGAGGAAATAAAGGTGTTGGTGGAGATTCAATTTATTCTTCACTTGGTATAGGTTTAACCCCTTCTTTACTCTTAGAAGTTGACTCATCGTCTTCTTCACAAGGATTAGGAATGGATTTTTCAATAACCTTACCATTATGGAGTGTAATGATTGACTTCACTTGATCCATGGTTTGACCTTTGGGATTCGCTTATGGTTGAAAAGGAAATTTTCCTTTTTCTTGAATGTTGAATGCAGATGCAAATTTTGCAAGAATATCTTTCAAATCAATCATGGCTTGACTTGTTTAAACATTGATAGGCTCTTGCTTCTCAATGAATGAATGAAATATATTTTCAAGATTTTTCCTAAAAAGAGGAACATATAGTACATACCCTTGAGATTGTTAAAAATTTTGTTGGGTATGCAAATGTGGTTATGACAGTTGAGCATAATTATCATTTCTCAAACTGAAATTTGGATGATTCCTCCAACCAGGATTGTAAATTTGCGAGTATGGATTTTGGGTTAGCTTCTTGAAGTTGTTCAATGCATTAACTTGGTCATGGAGACATTCTTTAAAAGAAGGTAAGGTTGGGCAATTGCTGGTGGGATGGTCATTGGTCTCACAAATGTGACAAACAATTTTTTCAACAGATTTTAATTGACCATTTTTCTTCATTTCTAGAGCCTTAACCTTTCTAGCTAAAGATGCAAACTTTACTTTAAGGTCATTATCTTCCTTAAAATGATATATGCCTCCACTAGATGCAAGGGTTTGAGTTTTACCTAGAGCCTTATACGTACCAGCGGTGTCCCAATTCTGTGCATTTTCTACTAGCAAGTCTAGGTTATTCATTGTCTCGTCAGGATCTTTATCCTCAAATGTTCCATTACATATCATTTCTACCATTTGTCTTTTCCTAAGTGACAAACCTTCGTAAAAATGTGAAACTAATCTCCAAGTTTCAAAACCATGGTGTGGCATGTATTAAGTAAATCTTTGTATCTATCCCAACATTAGTAAAAAATTTCTCCTAGTTTTGGTGTGAAAATGGTGATTTGACTTTTGAAAGAATTTATTCTATGGGCAGGAAAATTTTTTTTCAAAAATTGTTGTTGCAGCTCATCCCATGAATTAACAGAGCCTGACCTAAGATACTGCAGTTAAGTTTTAGATTTATCTTTTAAAGAAAAAGGAAAAAGCTTAAACCTGATGCTGTTCATGCTACAGTTTATGTTGTTATATGTAGGACATACTTCCTCAAATTCTCTTAGATGCAAATAAGGATTTTCAGAATCAAAGCCATGAAAAGTTGGTAAAAGTTGAATAATACCTGGCTTAAAGTTGAAGTGACATGCATCAATAGGAAAAATTAAACATGATGGTGTGCTATTTCTTATGTGGTTCATGTGTTCTCTAAGTGTCCTAGGTCGATCTTGGTCATTATGAAGAGAATGATTATCTTCTTGTTCATTAATATGTTCAGCTATGTTTGAAAAAGATGAAGATTCTCTTACTAGTCTACCACTTTATGTACGTGACCAAGCTTTCATAAATAAACAAAATAACAACAAGAAAAATAAATATCAATAATAAGTTAGGTAGGAGGCTCAGCCTTCCATATAATAATAATAAGAAAAATAAATAAAAAGAAAGCAATATGAACAAAAAATAAAAGATATGAGGCTTAGCCTACCATTCAACAATAAAAAAAATAACACAAAATAAATAGAAAATAAAATGTATGAGGCTCAGCCTTCCATTCAACAATAAAGAAAAATAAAAAAAATAAGATTAACACAAATTAAGAGGTAGAAGGTTCAGCCTACCATATGATGAAAAAAAAATAAAAAAAAAAATTAAACTTGTACTCTAATTTTATTTCCCCGACAACGGCGCCAAAAACTTACTGCACTCTAACAGTTGTAACCCAAGTGTAGGTTATCGCAAGTAATAAAATTTTGAGAGTCTGAGTATCGAACCACAGGAAAGTGAATTAAGAAATACAAATTACAAAAGTGAAGCAAGGGTTTTGTGAAAGGTGTGAACAAGTGTTGATTAAAAATTTAAATTCAAATAAAATAGCTAAGGTTAGGGGATCCACTTTTAGTATATCAGTTATGATTAATTTTAGCTCATCTTACTACTCAATTGGTATCCACACATAAAGGAGGTCCCAATCGGGGAATTTAGTTAGCATTAACTTTCATTGATCTTAAAACACCAACACTTGCTAATGGGTTCAAATATCCATCATGCGAACCTTTGTTAACAATAACTCAAGATTCCAATATAGCAGGCAGAGCCATGTTCTACAGAGGGCATCAAGCAGCTTTTGTGCCAATGATTGACTATGATGAATCAAGACTCCCACTTAACAAGAAAGGAAGTTAAATAGATTAAGGAACAAAATACCATTAACGTTGTGATCCATTCAAATCAATCATAACCTTTATACCGAAAGCTTCACCTTTTTCCCTTAGCAAAAGAAAGATTAGTTAGCTATGATAAAAGTAAACAACATATAAAAAGATAAAATGAACATGAATTAAAAGATTGAAGGAAGAACAAGAAGAAGAACGAGAAAACACTTGGACAGAGCTTCGGTATTGAAAACTAGAACAAAACTAAAAAAAAAAACAGCTAAAGATGATACAAGAACATAAAAGATGCCTAAGAAATGGCATAGATTCGTCCTCCCCCCAAGGTGCCTATTTATAGAGTTTTTGGGATGAGTGAAGTGGTAAAATAGTAAAATGTAGATAAATATAAATCAACAAAGGCAGGCTGAAAATTATTTTAATTTTTTGACCATTGTAGACATTGAATCAGCTCTTCCTCAAAGCACAGAACTTGTAAATCCCTTCTTTACCTTCGAATCAATAGCTTGCTCATTCAAATCGAACATTTGTAGCTCAAGTTATAATTTTTCTACCAAAACTGCTCTTCAACACATGAAAGAACGAATTGTCTAATCTATAATAAGATTTTGGCAATGAAAACGATCAAACTAACTTGTGGAATGAAGCAGAGTTGAAGATCTATGTGTTGGCTTTCAGAAGAATTCGGAATCACTCAGTTCTGACGTCTACAGCTCCAAATATGATTTTTCTCGTGAATGACCGCTAAGTGATATTTTTACCTACATAAAAAAAATAATTATATATATATATATTAATGAATAGTAATTCACGTATGTACAGTAAATACACGTACGAACAGTGAATCGGTGAATAGTAATTTTGAATAGTAAAAATGCAGATGAATAGTAAAAACCAGTGAATAGTAATTCGGTGAAAAAATGCTCAGAATATATAAATTAATCATACTCAAAGTGTATAATGATAATTAAAATCCTTAATAGCAATACACTTATGAGTATTCATTAGACTGCCACAACTTTTAGAATTAGAGATCTACAGGGAAAACTCCCAAACATCTACAGGGAAAACTCCCAAACCCAAGTGCCCTTCCTTGTAGAGCTTTAAATTATCTTAAATTGAAAAGATCCTTACGGTTGAAGCAAAAAAAAAAAAAAAAAGACTATAGTATACACAGAATCCAAAATAATCTAAGTCTTTGCCGGCGGTTTCTACAATACCCACCCCGCAAAGGGGGGGCACCAATGCCCACCCATCTCCCACCGTTGATTCCAACTGGTGCTGACTGGATGGCCTAGTGTATGGATAAGGAGAGGGAAGAGAAAGAAAAAAAAAAGGAAAAAAATTATGTGAATAACTAGTGAGAAGAAAGAGAGAAGGGAAAAAATGGTGGGCAAGAGAAGAAAATTGAGGGAAAGGAAAACGGAAGCTAGATCCGACAGCGTGGTTTGCCTTAATTCAATCGACGGCGGCGTCTTTGGAATGATCGAAGGACTAAGCTTTAGTCCCGACGATCACAACAACGAATGGCATGTGGAATGACAGCGGGGGATGGTTTGGGCGAACTGCTGAAATGGGAGCGAGGCATGGTTCTCCTTCAGTTCAGCAAGTATGGCGGAGAGAAGCATGGATGGACGGTGGCGGTGAGGGACGGATGCGATTTGGCGCTACAAGTAGAGGCCGACTTTTCTTCTGGAGAACCATCTGCAGTAACTCGAGTGATGATGACAGC
The DNA here is from genome assembly GCA_005392925.1 of Aquilaria sinensis. Taxonomy (NCBI): domain Eukaryota; kingdom Viridiplantae; phylum Streptophyta; class Magnoliopsida; order Malvales; family Thymelaeaceae; genus Aquilaria; species Aquilaria sinensis. The sequence continues at coordinate 362,221 of SMDT01001729.1, read as the reverse complement.
ATAGGCTGGGGTCGACAAGCAGGGGCGCTAACGACGAAGCTTGCGGTGGGCTGGCGACATGCAGCTGGAGACTAGAAACTTCGAGCGGCAGTAGGGATGGCCCCAAAGATGACGGTGGCAGAGACAAGAGCTTAGGGTTTTTGGGGAGTATGAGCAAAAGATCAGGGGGCTAGGAGTGCAATTTTTCATTTTCTTTCAAGGCAGAAGGAAATGAGGGGAAGTTATATTGTCCAAAAATTATAAAAATTGGGAAGATATTTTTTAAAAAAATAGCGCATAAATAAAAAATTTCAATTATTTAAAAATAAATTTATTGAATTATTTATAAAAAAATATATAATTTAAAATGGGTGGAACATAAAGATATAAATGTTGCAAAAATATAAAATGAGTGGAACATAAATATATGAATGTTGCACAAATGGAAAACAATTTACAAATTTTTATGGTACATCAAGAGGAAGGTGAATGATATTGAATCTTGAATCTTCTCAGTACAAGTAAAAACCTTAACCACTAGGTCAAAGGCTTAGTTGCTTGCATAAAATAAATTTAAAAATAAGCATCAACACCGGTGACAGGTTACTAAGTTAGGTACCTAACACATCTTAGTTACGGAAATAGGTGCCAGCAATATTACCCAATCTACCGTATGAATTTTGGTTACCTAAGGTACCTAATGTGTGACCGAGTCACATTGAAGATAACCTAAAAACGCCACCGGGTCACGATGAAGGTACCTAAAGTGCAATCGGGTCACATGGAAGGTAACGTAAGAAAGTGACCGGGTCACGTTGAAGGTACATTTGTTGTGACCGGGTCACTTTGAAGGTAACCTAAAAAAGTGATCAGGTCATGTTGAAGGTACCTTCGTTGTGACCGGGTCGCTTTGAAAGTACCTTCAATGTGACCCAGCCTTTTTTTTAGGTTATCTTCACTGTGACCAGGTCACAATGAAGGTACCTTCATTGTGACCTAGTCACCATTTTAGGTTACCTTCAAAGTGACCTGGTGTCCTTTTTAGGTTACCTTCAATGTGACCCGGTTACCTTCAATGTGACCCGGTCACATTTTTAGGTTACTTTCAACATGACCCAATCACAATTAAGGTACCTTCAACGTGACCTAGTCACCTTTTTAGATTACCTTCAATTTGACTCGGTCACACTTTATGTACCTTTAACGTGACCTGGTTACCTTTTTACGTTACTTTCACTGTAACCCGGTCACACTTTATGTACCTTTAACATAACCCGGTCACCTTTTTAAGGTTCCTTAAGTATGACCCGGTCACCTTTTTAGGTTACCTTTGATGTGACCCGGTTACACTTTCGGTACTTTCAAGGTAACCCGATCACCTTTTAAGGTTACCTTAAATGTGACCCAGTCACCGTTTTAGGTTACCTTTAAGGTAAGGGTTAATGTTAGATATAAGGTTAATGTTAAGGTTATGGTTACGATTTAAGGTTACGTTTAAGGCTTATGGTTTAAGTTAGGTTTAAGGTTTGGGTTTAAGGTTTATGGCTTAAGTTTTAAGGTTCGAGGTAAGGTTATGATTTAAGGTTTAGGGTTTAAGGTTAAAGGTTTGTGGTTTAAGTTTTATGGTTGAAGGTTTAAGGTTGGAGTTAGTGTTAGGGTTTAAGTTATGGTTAAGGTTTAAGCTTATGGTTAGGGTTAGGTTTAAGGTTTAAAGTTTAAGGTAGGTTGAAGGTTTAGTTGGGGTTTTGAGGTTTAAGGTTTGAGGTTATGGTTTAAGTTATAATTAAGGCTGAAGGTTAGGGTTAAGGTTTATTTTATAGTTAAGATTTAGGATTAAGGTTTAGGCTTAAGGTTTAGGTTAGGTTTATTGTTTAAGTTTTAAGATTGGTTAAGGGCCTAGGGTTAGAGTTAAGGCTAAGTGTACCTTCTAAGTTTGTGACCAGGTTTAGGGTTAAAGTTTAAATTTTTTTAACTTAGGGTACTAAAAATTTAAGGTTTAAGTTTAAGTTTTAGGGTTTAGGGACTAGGTTTATGGTATGAAGTTTAAGGTTTAGGGTTATTTTAAGGTTAGGGTTAGGGATTTAGGTTTAGGGTTTCAAGTTATGCTTTAGTGTATAGAATTTAGGATTGTGGTTTGAATTAGAGTTTGGGGTTGGGTTAGGGTATGGGACATAGGGTTATTATTGGTGCTTAATTTAGGGATTAGGACATTTAGCATTAATTTAGTGTGTTATTGTATATCATTCTTATAAAAAGTGATTATTCACCCAAATTATAATTTTATTGGTAATTTGTACTTCAAGAAGTCTAAAAAGTAATTTTTAAGATATTTTTTGTCCAAAGTAATTTTGTTGTAAATTTTTAAGTTAAATAAATTGGGATGATAAAAATTAATAAAAAATATTTTATTTTCATAGAAATTTTAAATAATTTTTTAGACTTGTTTAAGTTTAAAATCTGAACAAATTGATATTTTTTGTCCAAATTAATTATTTTTTGGACTTCTTTAGGTTTAACATCTTATTAAATTGATATTTTTTTAAATAATTATTTTATATAAGAATAATGTATGATAATGAATTAAAATTACTACATAAAAAACTTGATTTTAAATTCCCTTTATGTTACAATTACTTGAATAGGTAAAAATATCTGCTCCAATGTAAAAGTTGAACTTATAGTGACGCAACTCAATAACCCTGTGACTGTTTCGCGAATAAGAATTGTAGCTGTATTTTTCCAAGTTGCAATTTATTTGCAACTGAATCTCGATTGTAACAAGCAATTAAAACTTTCAGTCAAGAATCAGTCGAGAAACTTATGGGGGACATAAATTTTGCAACTGAATATATTTTAATTAGTTTAATGTTTATTTAATTAATATTGTATAATCTAATTGATTACTTATTTCATTTTTTATTTATTTGATAGTTACATTAAATTTCTATGAATATTAACTTATTTAAATTATCATTAATAACCAAATATTCAAATAATGAAATTAAAATTTAAATAAAATATAACTAGATTAATATGAAAGTCAAGGTACATACCAAATATGCATCTGTGTACATACATGAATATAATTACAAATATGGTACAATCATAAATATATATAAGCTCATAAATTTTCTCCATATACATAATTTTAAAAGTTAAAATTAAGAAAGAAATTATATCATATAAAGAGAAGTGAGAACCAAAAGAACACTTCTCATATATTAATAATTAATTAGACTTTAAACATGCAAACCCTAAATTAAACCCTAAAACATAAAACCCTATACCCCTAACACCCTAATTTTATATCCCTAAATCATAAACATTAAACCTAATTATATACCATTAACCCTTATCTCTAAACCCTAAATTCTAAACCATAATTAAGCCCTAAAATAGATGCAAACCCTAACTAGATACATATACAAAAACCTTAAACCCAAAATCCAAAACCATTATTAAACCCTAAACACTTAATATAAACCAGAATTAAAACCTAAACCCTAAACCCTAAACCCTAATTAAAACCTAAACCTTAATTAAACCCTAAACCGTAAACCCTAATTAAAACCTAAACCTTAATTAAACCATAAACCTTAATTAAACCATAAACCCTAAACCCACTACCATTAACCTTAAACCCTAAATACAAACCCTAGTAATTAAACCCTAAACACTAACCCTAACTACCATTAACCCTAAACCCTATTAATTAAACCCTAACCTTAACTACCATTAATCCTAAACTCTAAACCCTAAATACAAACCCTAATTAAACCCTAAACCCTAAACCTAACTGCCATTAACATTAAAACCTAAGTCTTAAATACAAAGCCTAACTATGCGTCTGTGTACCTTTAAGATGACCCGATTACTTTTTTAGGTTATTACCTTCAATGTGACCTAATCATAATATGATCCGAGGAATATAGATGAAATATGGTTATAACTGTTTGGAGGCTAATATAGCTATACAAAAGAGAAACAAAAAAAAAAGTGAAAGAGAAGAGAGAGAAAAAAAAAAAAGAAAATTAACATAGGGCCATTTAGGGAGGGATGCATAATCAATAAAAGTAACAGATAGGAATAATGTACCTGAAGGAAGGAGAAAGAACTAAATAAGTAATGAAAATTGTTGTTGCTTACTACTAGGGATATACAGTTGCTTCAAAGTTGTAACTTGAAAATCTTTTGGGTTCTACTTTGTAAGTATATAAAGAGAAGAGATCGCTGGGTTATTATTATTATTATTATACACAGAAGCATATATAAGATACATCTATACTTGGTTATACTACTATTGCTCAATCTTGGGTTTTGGAAATTTAGCATTAATTTAGTGTATTATTTTATATTATTTTTATAGGAGGAGATTATTTGCCCAAAGTATAATTTTATTGATAATTTTCATTTTAACAAGTCTAAAAAGTAATTTTTACATATTTGTTTTGTCCAAATTAATTATTTTTTGTAAATTTTTCACTTAAATAAATTAAAATGATAAAAAAATTTACAAATATTCTATTTTCATAGAAAGTGTAAATAATTTTTTGGACTTTTTTAAGTTTAAAATCTTAATATTTATATAAAATTAATGTATGATAATGAATTAAAATTACTGCATAACAAACTGTATTTTAAATTCCTTCCTATGTTACTATTACTTTGTAAATTAAATTTCATTTTCTTTACTAAGTTGATCAGTATAAACGAATTTTATCTTTTGAGTATCATTGGTGTATTTATAAAATAATATTTTAATAAGTGTAGTATTAAAAAAAAATTATACCTTTAACATTTTCAAAAGTATTTTTCTCATTTTTAATAAATTTACTTATGAAGGATTGGCCCATTAATTATTTAAGTGTGCACCAAAAAAACAATTGGTATCTAGTAAAATACATTCTTTTATTTTTTTTCCCTTATATTTTCTCCCTACTACTTTTCTTCTATTTTTTTTGTCTCACCTCTCTCCTCTTTACCTGTTTTCTTTTCTTAATTTAACTAACCAAAAGGATAAGAATTAGAAAGGAATATTTTATTCTCATAAAAAGTGTTGACAAATTTTTTTGGACTTCCCCCATTTTAATGTTAGGGTTGGGTATAGGGATAAGGTTAAATTTTAGATTTTTGGGTTCTTCCAACACAAGTAACCTTCCATATGTTGAAACTTTAATGATTTTGATAGGCAAATGTCAATTTTATAACATTAATATCCAAACTTTTAAGTGCAGTGTAATAAAATACCTAAAATTTAATAAATTTAAAATTTTGACATTTTCACCCAAAATTTTGAAATTCAACAATTTAGTACCATGGGCGATAGTCAATTGGACTAGATAGGAAAAATTATTAAAGTAACTTGGCCAAATCGGCCCAAATAATAAATATTTTAAAATTAAAGAAAAATATTTGACACAAAACAATGAGCCATTTTATTTAAAAAATAACTATTTTACAAAAAATTAAGTCTTGAGATGATGAAAAAATTGTATATTATTCTTATATGAAGTGATTAAAGGTTAAGGGTTAAGGGTTTTAGTATATTATTGCATATTATTCTTATATGAAATGATTATTCACCTAAATTATAGTTTTATTGATAATTCACATGGCAAGAAGTCTAAAAAGTAATTTTAATAATTTTTTATAAATATTTTTAGTTAAACATACTAAAAGATGGAAAATTAACCCAAAATAAATCACATAAAAATTGAATTATTTATTTTAAATTTTTTGAAAAATCATACAAAAAGGATATCTATTAGTCATTTAAGGTAGTAACCCAAGCAAAACTGGCTATAAACCTGAATCTGGCAAAAAACTAATTGAGATTGAAATTCACCTGCCCTATTAGACCATTGAATTTATGACCTCTCTCATATTTAGGTATCTCATTTTAAATTATTATTTTTTTTACATCACAAAAATTAAAAAACTGGTCACTGTTAAAATTTATTATTATCCTTGCTATTCTACAATTACTTTGTAAAATATTTTTCATTTGCTTTACTAAGTTGATCAATATACACATATTTTATATTTTGAGTTCCATTGGCATATAAAATAATATTTTATTAAGTATATTATTTTATAATTAATATTTTTTACACCTCTAATATATTAAAAATTATTTTCCTTATTTTTAAAAATTTTATTCAATAAAATACTTTCTTTCATATTTTTTCTCTTAGTTTCCCCCTTTCCCATATTTCCTATACTTTTTCCCCTTTCTCCTGTTACCATTTTACGCTTTTTTCTTTTTTTTTTCCTCTCTACTTATTTCTCTCTCCTCCCTCCTCTCTCTTTTTTATTTCTTTCCCCTCCCTCACCTGCTGTGCCAGTGAACCGTTTCCCCATGCTCTCAAAAACCAAGATCAAAGGTCAAGATGGGGGGAGGTGGAGGTGGGGGGTACGGGTGGGTAGTATAGAAAGGTCCAGTCGTTGCCACCTAATAAGCACTAATTAAACATATCTAATCTAGGAAGACATGTGTTTTCGAATCCAGAGGTTTTCAAACTGTGTTCTGACAGTGAACTCGATCTCAACTGGCTTCTTCTTCTTGGGTGTTGTCGGGTAGAAGCATGCATATAAAACGAGTTGCATCCACCCAAATAATGCTCCAAGGCCATTGCTTATCTGCAAGTTTGAGCCAAAAAAAAAACAGATTAGTTACTTAGGACCGCAGTTAAATTGCATCGCACTTGATGAAAGCGTAACCAGTTCAGCTGTTTATTACTCTAATTACCAGGATGAAGGCATCAAACTTGATGAGAGCATAAAAAGTCCAGCAGAGACCATTGGCGAAGCTAGCAACTGAGAGCCAAAATGGCATGAACTCGACGCTCTTTGTCGTCCAGACCTTTTTCTGCACAGAGAAGAAGAGAGGAATTAAGAACAAATAGTCGCACATTGAATCTCAGTTAAGTTAACAACAGAAACAGAAGTCAGATTAAGAAAGCTTTACCCAGATGGCAAGAGGAGAAGCATACATCATGATGTTGAAAACATCACAAATGACTCCAACAAAGATGGACCTTTTACTGAAATCAAAAGCCAACATCCCTATCAAAACAATTATCGCAACGAAGACTGCTTCTCCAAAAAGGACGAAAAGAACTCGAAGCTGTAATTGATTAAAAAAGGTGTTATCCGGATACATATAATCATCAAATAATTCAAAAGCCAGTAAAGGTTTAGAGGGTGATATATACCCTGTTCTTCTTGTCAATGTAGGTGAAATAAATGGCCAAGTAGATCAACTCAAGTGCCAGACCAACACTGTTGATTGTGAGGACAAGTATGTTATCCTTCTTCACAATTGGGAGCCCATAGAATATCCAGAACAGACAGTTCAGAACTGTGCAAAGATATGGGTAAGGCTGAAACTCCTCCACATCCTTCTTCTTGATGATACGGTAGAATGTAGGACTGTTAGCAAGAAATCAAATAGTAACACATTTAAGCAACTCCACCAGCCACATTAATTAACTATACTCTGGTTGTTTGACTGCCAATGTAACCACCAGATTTGATTGATAACTTCTACAAGCATGAACAAGTGACGGAGCTATATTCATTCCTAATTTTGGATCAATTTTGTTTACCGAAGAACCAGTATAGATCATTACTAAATGGAGAAAAGAGCCACGAACTATACTAAAAAGAAGTAAAGAGGGAAAGTACTTACACAGGCGAGAGGAAGAGACCGAAGGAGATGACATTCCCCGCAAAAGAAGCAAGAATAGAATGAATTTAAGTTCACAGATCAGGAAACAAAAAAGTTGTTGATCCGTTGCAAGTACGGAAAGCAGAGTTCTGATCAGCAGTAAGAATTTAAAACAATAACTCGATCAAATCGAATCGCGACTTAAAGCTATTTCATCCATTCAATCTACAGAAACAAGCGATTGCTTGCACTAGTTTAGCTCAAATTCAACAGATTCAAAGTGAGAACAAGCTCTGAATAACTTGAACGAATTCCAATCAGACATCTCAGACGCAGAACGTTCTCCATCGCAAGTTTCTTCCATTCAATCCAAAGAAGCAGGTAATCGCGTGCAATGGAAGTAACTCCAATACTACCGAAAGAACCGACTCAGAGACATAAACGAACTCGAATCAGATATGGAAGAAGCAGAAGGACCTCAAAATGCAGGAACAATATTCTAGTCAAATTTCCAGAAGTAGTAGCCGCATGCAGTAACATGTGCTTGAAAAATCAGTTGAATCGAAAATATTACCGATAATGCCGCCGGTATTGTGGAGTGCCGTTCTGCTCACCATCTTCGATTCGTTCTTCGTGTGCCAAATTTCACAGAGAAGAGAGAGAGAGAGAGAGAGAGAGAGAGAGAGAGAGATGGAGGAGCAAAATAAAAGGAACTCTTGCTGTAGGAAGACGAACAAAGAGCTATTCATGTACAGGGAAATCAACGAGGACCGAATAGATTTCGAGTGAATTTTATTTTCTTCTTGTTTACCGAATTTAATCTGAAAACGAATTCCAAATACTAACCGTTGTTGCAGAAAACTACCATCACATGTTTTTTGGGGCTGCTTATTTAATAAACCTTCCAAGGTTTTGTATATAATACATGTTCCCCTTATGATTTCAGAGACGTACATTTTATGCTCTAATGTCAGCGTTTTGTTTACATTATCAATTCCTTGCTGACACCAACTTTTGAAAATATAATTAAATTACTCTCTTAGTATCTTTCTGCATATTTAAACTGTCTACTAATTTAGTGTAAGGTTTAAAAATACTATAATTTCCCTCTATGGTGCAAACGGTGCTCACGATTTTAGAATAGTAAGTTCTGGTTCCGGGATAGTAGGATCAAACTGTAGGACTCTTCCTGTAATTTACCCTTGCCCGTATATCATTAATGTTACTTAAACTGAAATTGTATAGTACATTTTATGCATAAATTTTGTGCGTTATAAATTGAGTAGGAGCAAGAAATTAAATTAATGAATGCCACCTGTTTGATTTCTATTTCATGGTATCGCTTACTAGTGTTGTATTGAAAACCAAACTAAAATATTCATACAACTTCTTTCAATTATTAGTTAGAGAGAACTTATACATGTGAATGGGAGGGTTTCTAAAGTATGAGAGAAGAAGCTACAGATTTTTCTTCTCAGATATGCTTATATATCAGGCACAGTTTTAAATTTTTTATCCAAATTTAGTGCAATCATCTTTGAATTTTAAAAATTACTCAAAAGTAATTGTGTTCTTTATCGAGGGTAGTTTTGAATAAATATATATATATATATAACATACTTATGTGTATCAACAGTGTATGCTCCCCTTGACCTCCCTATCATGTATAAAAAAATATATATTTATAATTTAAAAAACTGGAAAGTGAGAAACAATCTTTGTGTGGAGGGTTTTAGTTAATTCAAATTTACAGGTGTCACGCACATGTCTAAATTAATGCTAATTATTTTTGTTACAAGGATGTGAATTCATAGATTTATGTGTTCGTTTTGGTAATAAAATGTGATCTGGGGCTATTGAACACTTAACTAATCTTGATAAGAGAAGAAATGTCCATTTCAGAATGTTAATTTGGAGTAATAAATTATGTTCTTTAGCAAAAAAATACATTCTTAATTTCAGGGGAAAAAAATTATGTTCTTTTTCATTTATTTTATTTAAAAAGGTGTTTTATTTTAAGTTTCAAATTAATATGCTCTTTGTGAGCATAAAATACCACTCCATCCCAATTTACTTGCAATATTTGTTGGGAAACAAAAATTAAGGTGTGGAATTTTTTCTTTCCCTTTACCACCATGAAAATGGCAGTAACTAAACTCACTTTCCAAGCTTCAGTAATTCACTTGAGAATCATCAAACTTAAGTAACAACTGAAAAATCTTATGGAAGTTTAGGCATCATTTTGTAATTCTGAAAGAAACATAAGGGCTAAAATAAAGTGTTTGAAAAGTTTATTGAGCAAATGGCAATGTATTAGAAAAATAAGAGACTACATTGTAATTTTGAAAAAATAAGAGTGGTATAATTTCAAATTCCCCTAGTAGTTTGGAGAAAAATGAAATTACAATTTATCCCTTTTATTCTAAAAACATACACTTTGCCTTACTATAGCAGCATTGACATCAATAAGTAGAAATATTTAAAAGGTAGAATCCTACAATTCGAGTATTGTAGAGATATCAAGAGTATAAGATTCTACCAAAACTTATAATTGATCATCTTAACTATACTTTTTAATGTTTATTCTTATTACATTTAATTCATCACACAATAAAAACTTATAGGTAAGGCACTTTATAAAAATTTTTTTATCACAAATTTATTTTCAAACAAATCTCTAGAGTTTCTTTTCTTAAAAAAAGAAAAAATTGTTGGAGCACTGTGAATGAATCTCATTTCACTATTAGTCATATTTTGTTTCAATATTGAAAGGGTACCTTAGTTGCATTACGTTGCAATTCACTCAAATTGTGCTCGCCAATTCGAAATGAAGGATCATGGGACCTCACTTCAATGGATTATTACAATGCAACTAAGGAAACATGACAGCACATTTCCATACAGATACCTTGTTCCGTTCTACCTTCGCAAACCGAGCAGATCAGGCCTGAGACCGCCATAACTGGGGGGATTGCCAGGCAAAACCAATCAGTTCATAAAGAACCGCATACAAATCACGGCTTACGGCTGGCATCTCACAGAGCACTCGCGAAGGAACAAACATAATGAAACATAGAGAGAGAGAGAGATTATTTTCCCCAAGTGTCTGCCAAAGAAATGGTTACTGAATGGAAACTTCTTGTTAAAGAATAGAAAGAATGATATCCCTGTCTGAAGGGTAGTACAGTTCCATCTACAAAAGATCAGAAGTGCTTATTGTCAATGAGCTTTGTTCCCTTCCAAGGCAGCTCACAGGCGAAGGGGCAGAGTTAGGTGAGACGACATGAGATTAAGCAGAGTTGTTAAATCCTCTCTACTGCTACAAGCAACACTTTACCAAGCTAAATGCCAAATAAAAAAGCAGGCCATTCTATAATACCTGATAGGGGAAGCCGTAACGAAAGAGCCATGTTCCACTGTTTCATTTCACCTACTCACTGAGGAGGATGTTGCCCGTCGTAAATCACATTAGAACAAATCCATTGCAATAGAAGTTCTTGCCACATAAGTTGCCAGCAGATTCATAAACTTAATTACTCCATCTGAAAAATGTGCTAAAAATACACATACATGCATGTTTTCTTTCCTAAGCAATTTAATTTGAGGCTCATAATATAGATTTCATTCGTCTCAACCCTCCTAGGACCTTATCTCATGGACGCTGCATCAATTAAGGGAATGACAAGAACCAGTCGAAAGGGTATGGGGAATAGCAGTTACACACCACGGCCTTACGGTAACATGTAAAGTCGACTAAATTGCAAGACAAGCCAAACTCTCCGATTCATTTACTCCTAGCACAGATTATTTGAATCTCAACCAAAATCCAATCCAAGGTGATCCTATCCTTACTTCCATATGATTCTGGAAGTAGCGAAGCCCGAAGTGAAGATCGCTAGCGCTTCAGACGTACATATGCAAAACATAGCTCAGGAACATCAGCAAAACTTAGCTGGATTCAATCTCCTATACAAAAAGTGTTCTATGATGTTGCAGTGAGAACATTATGACACAATGTTATGAAGAATGGCTGGATCAGATACATCCTCACATCAAACAGACACAACACAAAGCTTACAGAGCAATTGATTTGACAGCAAGAACAAGGAAAATCCTATATTGGAAGGCATTTCTTTTCATTTACATCATATACACTTATGCCTTATGAAACCATATCATAGAACCAGCGAACACTTCAGCTTGATAAGGAACAATAAGCTAAAGAATGAAACCCCACCTCTCATCTCCTTTCTCCAGGTTCCTATTTCTACAAGAAGGGGGAAAGAACACTTTAGCATTACAAAAGTTAACTTAACTCTGCACATGTGAGCTCACTTATTTCTTTTTTTTCGGAACTAACACTGTGAAGTGCCATCTTCTTTACCTGTATTTGCAGCAAAAGCAAAGCCGTTATGAATGGGGAAGTTTTTTGGTATGGTTAGTTTTGCATGACAATCTGACAATGTTTACCTCTAATTTTTCTTCTTTAGCTCATGGCCCTCTGGAAGCAGACGAAGTTCATCAGCCAACTGAATGCACTCAGCAACATTCACAGTAGACAAGAAGTCCAAAACCACATTTACACAGGACTATGCTTGAAACAGTACCCACCAAAAAAAAAAATTACCAGTCAAGGGTCCATTCAAATATTGGAAATCTTAGTGTTCTTAGAAGCGAAAGGCACATAGGTGTAAAGTGTGCCAAGGTGCGGGCTCGGCACAAAGCTTACGCACACAACACAAAGAGGAGTGCAAATCTTTCAACGGTTTTAAATGAATCAGAGTAGAGCAAAAAAGCTACATAATGGTATCAGTTATTACAAAACACTATCTGCTTGTCTAAGACAACAGAAAATGTTCTTTTAATTTCTCTTTTAGTGACATCGAATGTTGGGCAGGAGATTGAAAAACTCTTTGGTTCTCTTCTTCTTTTCCCTTTTGCCACATGATTGATTCACAGTTTAGCTGAGGCATGCCCAGATGCACTACAGAGTTAAAACTGGAGTAGCATTCTTTGACACTAACTGCTTTATATAGAAATCATAAATTTTCTGGTGCTTGAAAATTATTCCAGATAACCCTACAGAGCATTTTGAAACTTCCACCACGAAGATGATTTCTTGTACATCAAGAGAAGCAAATTAATCCGTTTAGGTACCTTCACATTCCTAATCTGATATGGACAGCCTGCTGGTAATGGTGACAGCTTCTCCAACATGTTGCTCAAAACTCCAGGGTTCGATTTCTAAATGTAAAGGAAGGGTAAAAAGCTTCAGCAACATGACAGTCAGCTGTAACGAGAGAAGAAATTTGCCAGCTTTCTTACTCTGCTCTTCCTTAAGTCTCATTTTGTGATTTCTGTCAAGGAAGAAATTCTTATCGAGAACAGGATAAAATTAATTAGCATTAGCTCCGAACAACATGCACTAACTCACGTCTCAGGTCTGGACTCACATGTTCTTTTAAGCCATCTGCATGATGGAACTCATTTGAGTGCTTCGTTAAGTAATCCATTAGCTTTGGGACATCCTGGCGGCAAAAAACATCCCATTGAGCCCCACATGTTTGGAGTTTTCTCTGACAATATTTTCCATCTTTTGGTCAAGAGAATTACTACCAGGTTCCTTTTGTTGCAGAGACATTTTCTTTTTCATTAACTTTCTTATGTCATTCAGCTGTCCAGCAGAAACAGGAGCATCTGTTGTATGAACCAAGATGTTGACCTTTTTTTACGAGACAGAGAGAGGGAGAGAGAGAGGGAGAGGCAGAAAAGAGAAATGATGATCAGTCACATGCCTTCAACCATATTATAATAGAGACTAGATTATTGTATATACCATTGTATTTATTAATAAGTTAGTTTCATACATCAGATGATAGGGACTTAAAGACTTGTGTATTGGTGTATACATAGTAGATGATTACGGTCATAGAGGGATACAATAGATTTAGTTGAATTCAAAGGACATATATATATATATCTAAAACTCCCTTTGTCCTATAATAAATTTCCATTTTGCTTTTTTTTTTGTAAAATTGTAGATGCTGCGCCATATAAACATATTAGATATGTTTCTCAAATGTTACCCCTTACTAAATGTCATAATCACGGCAATAAGCATTCATGGGCTTTATATAGTGGGAAGTGTGCATTTTGGAACATGATGTATAAATATGGAGAAGTGATATATTTTGGGACAGAAAAACTGGAAAAGGGACATATATTATGAGACAAGATGAGTATCTAATTACATGTCATGCATCCAAAACAGTTGGTGGAGTTAAATAACAATATGATTAGTGTGCAGCCAAAAGTGTGCAAAACATTAATATTCGAGTGAACAGAGGATCATATTCTCTATCTTTAGTGTAACTTCGGTTGTTTATAGAAATTTGTGCAAATTTAGAAGTTCAAAAATTAGAACCAAACGTACCACATCACGTAAATCATATGATAACTTTGTCACTGAATCAGCCAGCATAGGAACCGTTAGAGTTGGTTTGCGTCCTCCACCGCATGGAATGTACAGTTCAGTATCGGTTTCAAGCCCATGGACATGCCTTGTTTCTATTGCAGGATGCCAAGTAGAGGTTTCGGCAGAACTATCTCTTTAGGAATTATTCTACCTCATTTTCGAAGGATGTGTTCACTCATCATGCGCAACTAGCATGGAGAAGGTTTATGGAGAATTTTCCTTCCGAGAATTCCTTTTACATGCGTGCACAATGCCCTTGTATCTGCCAATCTGGCAATTCTGTTCGCTCCTAGCATACTATTAGCACCATTTGCTGACCATTGTGGTCCCCCTTTAAGGAAAATGTGGCTCCACCTTGTTCATCGTACATTGGAAATGGCAGGTCCAGCTTTTATTAAATGGGGTCAAACACGGCCAGATCTCTTCCCACGAGATCTTTGCAAGAAGCTTTCTGAGCTGCACAGTGGAGCTCCTAAGCATAGCTTTGCATACACAAAGAAGAACATGGAAAGAGCCTTGGGTGGGAAGCTTTCTGAAATTTTTGAGGCTTTTGAGGAGGCACCTGTTGCTTCAGGAAGTATAGCTCAAGTACATCGAGCTACCTTGAGATACCGCTACCCAGGTCGACCCATGGTAGTTGCTGTCAAGGTTAGGCATCCCGGAGCAGGTGAATCAATTAAGAGAGATTTTGATATAATCAATCTGGTGGCAAAGATGTCAACATTCATTCCAACCTTGAACTGGTTGAGATTAGATGAGAGTGTACACTAGTTCACTGTTTTCATGATGTCTCAGGTAGATCTTGCAAGAGAGGTTGCTCATTTGAGCCGTTTTATCTATAATCTCCGCAGCTGGAAAGATGTCTCTTTCCCCAGGCCTGTCTATCCATTTGTACACCACTACACCCTGCTGTTTTGGTAGAAACATATGAGCAAAGGGGAGAGCGTGACTTGCTATCTTGATGAAGTAGAAGGACAAGCTCGGATAAAAGCTGCACTTGCTCACATAGGGACCCATTCGCTACTGAAGATGCTTCTGCTAATTCCTTTGTGCTGCTCTTTTTCATATTAAATATTTAATTCATGGACTTATGGTTTCTGTACCTCTCCTGAACCACGTTCCCTTTCTATACGATGTCAGAAGTAGTCTCCAAAACATTCTGGTGTTTTTCTCAGGTGGACAACTTTAAGAACCGAACAAGGTGTCTACCAGTCAAACGTCTAGTTCATGGTCTAATCAGTTGGATTGTCGGTTCAATCCTCTGATCCTAGCAAAGGCATGCACCAAACACTTAATATGTACCATTTGTTCAGTAATTAGAATTATTGAGAATTTTTTATTTATTTGTCTTTATATTTACATATATAATATACTCTCTCCGTCTCAAAAGTTTTGCACAATTTTTTTTTTTAGGATATCCCAAAACTATTGTACCTTTCCTTTTTCAACAAGTCTTTTTTATAGAAAATTCATCATACCATCCTTATTCTACCTTTTACTCTAATATTTACCATATCTCTAATTTCATCATCCCTAACCTGTAGCCGTAGAAACCATAAAACAACTAGATTCAGACGCAATTCCTCTGCTGTCGATGGTTTTTGTTTCAGTGCGATCGACAATCTCAATTCTGGCGCGATTGATGGTCTTCGATTGGGATAGAGGACGACGAACCGAGGACGGAGAAAGGCCAACAAATCGAGGCCGGAGAATTGAGGAGGGCGAATCAAAGGCCGCAATTGAGGCCGGCAAATCAAGGAACCGACAAAGGTGAGAATCGATCGATGAGATGAGGATGAAACAAATGGAGGAATGAACAGAGGTGAAAAGTGACGAACAGGCGGGTGAGGACTGACTGATGGATGAATCAAGGAGAGGACAAATGAGGACCGATGGACAAGGCAGGCCGAACAAGACAATTAAGAGGGGTAAAATTGAAAAATGCATGGAAAACAGCCAATTGCCTACATCTGCATACAATCTGAAATGGAGTAAAAAAAATGGGATAAAGGGAGTAATACTTACACAATAATATTTTACAGTTTTTTTATATTTAAACGAATTTAGGTCTATGTCCTGTGGTCTTTTCCAGTTTAGTGGTTTGAGAGTTTTCCCAACCTTTTACCGATTTTAACTAACCACCAAATGAACCAATAACTGAGCAGACAAGAGAACCGGTTAACGGTCGATCCGGCAGGCCCTGTCCAGTTCTTGCCACTATTGAAGACGGGTGCTCCTGTAGATCACCGCGATGGCATTCTATCGTGCACTTCAAGTTATTATGTCCATGGTGGAAGGCTTTTTAGCAGGGAGGTTTACCAGCATACCATTGAAACATATGTCGAACCATTGAGCTATATGTAGAATTCTGTGATCCATTGCGAGAGTTCTCAAACTTGCTGGATCAAATGTTCATGTTCTGCTATCCCGAATGTGTTGCCTAACTGTTGAATATCTAGAAAGCGAACGACTGACAACCCCATCTCCACCCTACAAGTGGCTGAATGGAGGTAAAAATATCCATTAACTGCCTAAGCCGTGTTTCTAAATTACACAACATCTAGTGAAAATCTCCAGCACAAATTTCAGCAACTGTTTTCACAAAGCTTGGGACTAACATCATTTATATGCTGAAGACCGACGCATGCTCCAGACCTCACCTGGTTTGCTTTGATCTGGCTCCAAAAACACCAGTATATCCCCATAAAGACAATATCATCCCAAAGCTGGACAAAGCCATCCGTATGATCTCCATATGTCATGTGGCAATCTCGTTCTTCATGACAACCTAAAAAGACCACAGTTTAACCAAGCTCACTTTAATTCATTTTGCAGAATATAGTCCAAGGATATTAACCTCCTTAGGAGACCGATTATTCGTGCTCATCAAAAGATCATCCATATCTGAACAACTAAGCCATGAAATGCATGTATGACCCAGCAACATAAAACCAAGTCACAGCCGCGAATTTCGGGATCTGTTTCTTCTGTACAACTTTAAGTGATTAAGGTAATTTTGAATCTTGATCTTGCAAGGTTGTCAAACAAGGGCACAATATCATCCAAAACCTTAATAAAAAGAAAGCTTACACCCCTTTCAAGATGAAGTGCCTGTTAGACAACCGCCAATTAAGAGTGAAACCTTCTTCCTCGAACTTATTCCATGGTCCTAATTGATCATCCATGCCACTCAAACCTAAAACCAGTCTATCTACTCTGCAGAACGCAAGCATAATTTTGCAAATGTCAACAGTCAGAGGTAGCAACGGGAACAGCTATACCTGATACTTAGGGTATCTGGCATGCAATTTACCATTTCCCACTTTTCTACCAAGCTAAAGCTCGCCATCTGAAGAGTTGCCTGGTGAAGCCTATCTTCAATTTCACCAAGCATCAAGGCAATCATGAAAAAGGACTTGTCTCTTAGCTGTGCGTAAACCATGTTTCAAACTCGTGCCCTATTTCATTAAAATCTCCCAATGCACCACAAAAATATCATTTGTCTACACAATCTGAAGTGAGATCCAGAACTGAACTCGTTAGCTTCATCAACTCCACAAACACCAGCAAATCTACATATAGATACAAACTAGGTATCATCGCAATCCCACCAGTCCTACACACACAACTGAGAAAATTTAACCCAAAACCACAGGGTACACGAACTTGCTCAAGTTTATTTCATCTAATCTATTCTCCCAGAGGAATTCAATGGATGCCCACCCTTTCTCAGAAGATCTTCTAGGCCATAGAATGTAGCAAGACCATCCAGATCGTAGCCGTTAAGAAAATATACCTTCCAACAATCACTGAATTCAAACCCATCTCAATCACAATTGAGATTATATTAGCATCAATGAGAATGGGTTGTGAACCCATGGCTGTGGAAATCTCAAACTTAACTGAGAAAAGCAATGGGGAAGAAATTTATACAAAATAATCAGAACCCTTTGATCCCAATCAATAGAAGCATGTTCAACAAAGAAAAAGACTGAATAGAATCAACAGAAAACACAAAGGAACTGGCAAATGAAGAATAATTAGTTTCAACAAAAAATCAGCACCATTGTAATATCTGTTGAGGATGGCAGATGGAATGGACAATTCTGATAAGATTGTAGAATATACTACAAAAATCAACGTAGGGTTACCCCCAAGCCATGGAACAAGCATAATTGACGACCAGTTTACCATCAAAGCCGAAATTCTTATACAGGTCGATAACCGATTCATCAGGGTTTGGTGAGAAGGCGCTGTTGACGTAGACAAACAGCGTGTCCCGGTGAAGCTGCCGCCTCAAGAAATCGATGACTTTGGAGAACTTGTCGGTGCCGGGAATCTTGAACTTGGCTTGCTTGAGGATTGGGGCGTCGCCGGTGGCTCTCAGATGAACGACGACTTTCGGGACAGAGGTCGGAGACTCGGCCGCCATGGAGATCGTGAAACGGGAGTGAACTCGATTTCGGTTACAAGAGCGTGCTCAACCACCGTCGGTAAGGTAGCACCGTCCGCAGGGCCGCCGGGAAGAGTTGGCTTGCGCTTCTGGCCAATCTAGAGTTCTGCAGAATCTAAATGAATGATTATTTTGGCCCAACGATACAATCAGTCCCTGAACTTTGTAAAACAGTATGAGTTAGTCCGTAAACTCAAAAGCCTTTATGGAAAAATGACAATATCCCCCCTTCATCTCTTCTAATATTTCAAGAGAGGCACTCTTAGTTAAAAAAATATCAACTTGAATCTCCAGCAATTGACCCACACTGATCACCTCCTCGCCCTCACCTTTATAATTGCACAGTCACCTCCACCTTCACCTCGATTGTGCCTACTCAACCCCAAGTCGACATTGAGGCAGCAAATCATCAATGGTTTCTATAATAGATATAAGAATTATATTATCCACTTGGTTTTTGGTCAAAGAAAGCATCTTATTATATATACTAAAGCGCTAAGCTCTTTTTACTGTTCCTGGAATAGTAGCACACAAAATTAACAATATGAGACAGTTGGAAAAAGCCCTAATTTTAGTAATGGGTGGCACTTCATCCAACTCCTTAACTCGCTGCTAGTCTTCATCCCTTGATGATGCATCTGCATCAGAAGGTTGCAATAATCAGAGGTGAGGTATAAAGACTGCATCTCCATTGATGACAAAGAAGAAAACATTTGGTAAACTTTCTCACTCTTTGTATTTTTTACTACAATTGTCATCATTTGTCGGGTTTTGAATATTATTGTCCATGGGTGAGTTAAAGTTTGTAGTATTTAAAGTACGAAAACATTTGCAATATCACCATGTGAAGGTGATGAGAAGTCTCGACCTAAATGTTTCATGCTGGAAGAGGTGGCACTATTGGAGTAATAAAGAGTTGATTAGTCAATTTGCATAATCCAAGAAAGTTAAGGATCAAGTTAATAAATTTTGACTAGTTGACTAAGTGGTTTAATAGTTTTATATTTTTAATAGATTGAGCATGGGTCAAGTTTCTAGTAGAAATGACAAACCTAAATTTTCATAGTTCCAAAAAAGTTCAAACCAACTTGAGAATTGAAAATGGAACAGAACCAAAACCATGGGAATGGATTTTTTTATTTTGATTCTTGGTGTTTTGGGTTCCTAACTAAGTTTCAATCCAAGACATATTGCTCCAACATAATAAGATATTTAAAACCTCTAAAACCAACCATCGCAACCTTCCACCCTCACCATCTTGACAGCAGGTTAGCCACCCGACATATTTCCACCCTCATCCTCAGATCCGACAGTAAGTTGCTAGTTCCACTGCTCGTTAGGTTCACTTGTTTCACTCTCCTCTACACAACAATCCTCACCATTCTCGAAGACAACAACTTATTGCACTATTTTTCAGTGTCCCATCACTCTCCTTAACTATTCAATGAAATGACTTCATCTTTGTCTTGATCCCCCTCCTAAGCCATCATTTGAAGAACTGCCTTTTTATCATCTAAGTCTGGCGCCTCTATAGTACTCCTTCTCCTAGCTCCGCCCCTATCAATCCCAAACCAATTCATCAGCTTTGATTACAGGCATGGGTTGAAGCCTAACTGAGGATGCCTGAGTGAGTTTGGGAAAGTTAGTGTTAGGTTTTCTTCCAAAGACATAAACACCATCATAATATAATTTTCAATATATAAATATATGGACAATTCAGTAATATTATACTCCTTTTGTCCCGTAATTTCTGCTTCATTTGGTATTGCACGTGGCTTTAGGCGAGCAGCATTCTTACGCAAATCTTCCAAATTTGCCACGACCTCTACTCCTTGCCGGTCCTCTATCCGCACGTTCTTCTTCCCATCTTCCCCCTCATCGGTCCTCTGTCTTTTGTCCTCGCTATGCCGTCGAACGTCGAAGTAGTGAGGAAGAGATGGATCGCAATCTCGTCCTCCCTCTGCCTCGCTGTCCTCGACGCCGTCAGCTGCCGATCAACCTCCCCAAGGTAGCTTGCTATCGGTAAGCCAAGCCCAGGTGGCCTTCCACCTCAGCGCCGCCAAAAGGGGAGAATCGAGGTCCTCGTTCTCCGTTGATCTCCCTCTGAAGCTAGCGAATTTTAGACACTCATTTGCCCCAAGCCCGCGTTGATCTCCCTTCTTTCGCCTCCTTCCTCCTCTCTCCTTTCCCTCATCTCTGCCTTCTTCGGATCCTAATCAAGTAGCAGATCTGGGCGGCCGATTGGCCATAGAAACAGCAGCCATGGTTCGTGCGTGGGTGGAGCGAGGGATCGAAGAAAAGGAAATTGAGGCGGTTTATGAATTTTTTTTTTCTTAAGTAAAAGAGTAAAGTAAAAAATAAAATAAGGGTAATGTGGTAAATTTATTATAAAAACTTGTTAAAAAGGGAAATGGTGCAAAGATTTTGGAACATCCTAAAAAAGAAAATGGTGCAAAAATTTTGGGACGAATGGAGTAAATCTTATAGTAAAATATTTACACATACATATTCGGGTTCAATTCGAACTCAGGTTGGTTCCACATAGAACCAAAACTAACCTTAAGATTGATGATTTTTTTCCGGCCATCAAACCAACTTGTGACCCATGATCCATTTTTACCCAACCCAATCAAACCTAGTAGGGGTCGTTTGGACTAAGTGTCGAGTTTACCTAACTCATACCCACCCCTAATTTTTAAATGAGTAAATATAGGATTACAAATAAGAAAGACGAAAGTATAAGTTCATGTAAACCTCATCAAGGTAATTTCCCATATTAATTTATCATCTAAATTGGGGAAAAAATGGCAAATCTGCCACTAAAGTTTATGGAGAGAACAATTTTCCCATTGAATTTTTTTATAGCAAATTTGCCATTAATCTTTTGAAAGATGCAAATTTGTCATCAACATTTTTTGTTGGAAGCAAACCTACCATCATCTGTTAAAATTGAGTATGATGCAAATGTGAAAAAATGAGAAAAAAAATTAAATCTCAGTTCCAAGTTATGTTTACCTAACACTATAGCCCTTAAGTTTCTAAATCTATCATTTTCATTATCATCTTTGTTCCAACAACTCCTATACCCTTTGTAACTTTTACCCTTTCCGCTACTGGCACTACCTCCACTCTTCTGCACATATTGGCAACACTTCTTAGAATAAATCCTGATCAAATATGGGTTAATTAATATAGGTGAGACTAAATCCAAATGCACTGTAGTTCTAAAATAAAGAATTAATGACAGTAACAGTTAAGTGTTGCTTGGCGATAATGTAAAAGGTGAAAACAATAAGACTCAGCGATGGAGGTGTGTGGTCATGCATAAGGTTTTGAATCATTTTGGGTGTTGTGAAAGGTTTTGGTAGCTAGGAGTTAAGGAGAAATTTTTAGGTACTAGTTTAAGAGTTATGTCATAGAATATTCTTTAAACAAACATAATACTCTTACCATTTAATAATCAATGACAAAATTGCCCACAACAAAAACATTAATGACAGATTTGCCACAAAAAAAAAGGTTCATTGGCAAAATTACTCTCCTCTATAAATTTTAGTGGTAAATTGGCATCTTTTACCTTTAAATTGGTCAATTTTGTGGTTCTCCCTTTGGCCTTGTTGGCCAATTGTATTGTCAAATTGCATAGAGTTAGTTCGTATGTTTGCCATAAGAGTAAATTGAGTTTATTAATTAAGATGGGTGAATTAGATTTTGCCTACTGTCATTTACACTAAATTACACTTTACCTCAGTCCTTAAGATTTCGAGAAATTTGCACTTATCTTTCTACTATCTCTTTTGGAATTTAAAATCAATGAAGTAATTACACTTTGAGACCTCAACTTTTAATTCTCTTTTAAGTTTTCTATTTAACATATAAATTGCTTCATTACTTGTCTTTTATCCAAATGACATGTTATATTTATATGTATTGTTCCTTTTTACTTACTTTATTATTGTTTTCCTATAATTCAATTTTTATTTACTTTTCATTATTTTTATTTACTTTATTTTATTTTTTATTTTTTTAATCACCTCTAATTGATTGTGTCATTTTGGTTTTTAAAATTAGTTGTTACTTTCTTTCCCCTTCATTTTTTTCAAAACATGCAATAGTAGTAACAATTAATAAAAAAAATAAAAGAAATGATAAGGCTTATTTTATAATAATATGGAAATTTTAAATTTTACTTTGTTCAAGTTAATAGAACATTTGATCATTTTAATGTAATTCTAGTTTTATATATTTATTGATGGATTAACTATTTTTTAAAAAGCTCTCATTTACAAAAATATTTCTTGATTTCCATAACTAAAAAAGATATTAGACCTCAGAGTAATGGTGACAGCTAAAAGATGGAATATAATAAAGAGGAGTGTCATTCATTGAATAACACCGTTTCTTGAGTGAGAACAATGACAAAAAAAGACTTTTCAAAGGAATATAAACATGAAGAATTGGTGAATCATAACCGAAAAAATAGTACTCCTTCCGTTTCACAAAAACTGGCCCTTTTATTATTTACAATAATTAATTTATAATTTTTTTTTCAAAATTTATTATAAAAATATAAATACTTTATGTGAAAATGAAACTTTAAAGATTATAGTTTCTAAATATCATTTTTTAAATTTTTTTTCAATACATATTAATATGAATATATTCAAGTCAAAGTCCAATCAGAAAAAGTAAAAAGGTCAACTAATGCAAAATGGATGGGGCAATCCTTTAGTTATCTCAATTTCATTTGACATCAACGATCAAGTTAAAGAATTATGACTGGAAATCATGTGAGCATTTGAGAAATTGATAAATAATTAATAAGCATTTTGTTGAACAAGACCTTCTTACAAAATAATTAATTAATAAATAACTATATAAGGCTAAAATTACAATAAAATGACTAATTACATATAAATTGAAACAAAAGAAAATTTAAAAATTTCATATTATTGCAAATATCAGTCTTATTATTTCTTTGATTTTATATTTAATAGTTATCATGATAATTTTGGAAAAAAAAAATAAGGAGGCGGCTTGTAAAACTTCTAAATACAAACAAATAAATAAATAAATAAATAAACAGTCAATTTTTAAAATAAAAATTATATCTTTTATTAGAGATATTTTAAAAATTTAAAATATAAAGATAAAAAAGGTACAGACAATGAAAAATACATAAAAACATAGTCATAGGAAAAAAAATAATTGGGAGATGATAAGTTGGAAAGGAACTATATATATAAAAATATATTATATTATATTATTCGAAGAAGGCAAGTAATGGAAAAATTATATGTCAAGGACAAACCTTAAACAAAAACTAGAATTAAGGTCTGAATGTGTAATTAATCAATTGGTTCTAATATTCAAAATAGATTATAGTTGTAGGTGTAAATTTCTTAAAATCTCAACAAGTTTTTAAGAGGTTTCTGAAATGTCAAGGGACGAATTATAATTCTCCCTAATTAAGATTTACCATAATCACGGTGATTCTCCATTAAATTTCAAACGGCCATTGGTTCAAAATAAAAATAAAAGATTAAAAAAAATGCGATAGTAATTGCAGTATGGATCATTAGTTTGATAAATAAACATATAACTAAAACGCTTACAAGCAAGCTCTTAGTATATAAGCTTTTTAGCCACAAGATACAAACCTGACAGAAAACAAGTGAAAAGCAACTTGAACATGTAAAGCACTTGAGTTTATATATACATGAACTACCCACAGTACAATCGCCTTGTCGAGGAAGCATTTAAATAGTTGGCGCCCAATTGCCCTCGAGCATACTTCCCATATATACCAACTTCAAGAAACTGTCTCCCAGCGTCAGCTTAAGTTAGAATATCGATGCGTGCCAGATTACTTATTACTCCTATGAAAATTCAGCAGTTGCCAAGTGCCTTACTCGCTGGGTGAGTCTTCGTCTGCGGTAGATGCCAACTAAACGCAGGATGAGCACAAGAGCAATAGCACCATAATCGAACATTCTTATTGTGCCCAAGCCACCTACGTAAAGTTTATAAGTCAAACATGATATAACTGCAAAAGCAGTAAAGTTTAGCCATATCTCACTTGGAGAAAAACATATGTAGAGCCAAGTACCTCTTGGAATAAAATCGAAGGGAGTTGCTGTATAAAGTGCACTCAGTATCATCTGCAAATGAGAATCCAGCAGATGAAATTAGCAGTAGTCCAGCTACTTAACAATAAATGCAACTAAGAAAATAGATATACATCAAAAGAAACTCGGTCTCCTTCTATTACAGGTTATTCTATGCTGCAGAACCTCAATTCTGAAGTGGCATCCTCACCTGCAGTTTTCTAGACCAGGACCGAACTCATTCATCCCACTTGTTTGCCATAGATCTATTATTACAGGAGGAGATCAACTGGACAATATATTTTACGCAACAATCTATTGACGTATAGCATGACACTACCGTATCCTTCTTTCTTGACATGTACTGTCCTCCTAAATGATGGCTCCTTGTCCTCTTGTTGTGGATAATGTGCTGTGATGTCTTAATAACCACACTGCTTGGACAAATCATAGCCAGTGTCTTTGAATTATAAAATGCCAAAGAGTCCTAATGTTCCCATCAAAATAATCATCAAATTAAACATTGTGGGCTAGCATAGTTTGAGCATATTAAAAAACAACCCTGTAGGCATATATGAAACAAGTTATGAAGCTCTGTAGTCCCTGAGTTTATAATTCATTCGTTGCCTCTATGGTTGATGGACTTACAGCAAAGATGCGCATTTCAGCAATATATGATTCATTTGTGTCCGGATCCATCATTCTGCAGAAGAACCTCTTGATCAAAAGAGGCGATTCAATCAGCTTCTGTTAACAGAGCAAGAAACAAGGCATTAATAGGGTTGATCATCCCAACCAATGTACATAAACTAGAATTACTTAAAAAACAACTTGAACTACATGCCCGTGATCCCAAAATGAGATTTCGGATTGCCTATGTAACTAAACGAATGAAATCGACCCCTAATTGCATATGTAATTAAAAGACTAGACAAGATTATATGAACATTAGAATAACAACCTGGAGAAATCCACGAGCTCCTCCGACGAAAAGAAGATTGTACCTCTGCACACTTTTTAGAATCTGCACATCCGCCTGCTCCTCGCGATGTTGCAGCCCTGCCTGCGGCATCAAGCTCACAATGCTGCAAGAGCACATTGGACACTTGCAAGGATTTGATGCAGAAGAGTAGTTCCAGAACTGCAAAATACAGCTACCTGCCAAAACAGCCAAAATGAAGAAAAATAAAATTGACGTCAATTCATATCAAGAGAATTTTACCCAGAAGACACCTAGCGGTCCTAAACCTAATTTGAACAAAACTTAGAGGAAAACATGAATTAATTGATTAAGATGTTGGAACTCAATTCAACTTCCGATTCACCTTTTCTTCAACCTAATGAGACTGGAAACTAAGAACACTCTAGGGAATCAGAGCTACTGAGAGGATACGAGAACAAACCACAAAACCAGTGGCCGCAATTGGATCGGCAAGGAACACTGAAGGAGCCGAAGCAAATTGGGCAGCAATCGTCGTCGGGAGGGCTCTCACTACGAGTCTTCTTCTCCGTGGAAGTAGAATCCGCCATAGCTGTCTTCGTTTCACTTCCTTCGGTTTCCATATTTGATCGCTCACTCGGTCGCTCAATTTCTTACGTTTTCCCGGTCCACCCCCGTCAGGACAAGGGTGTAATTTTACCGTTTCCAGAAGGACAAATGCACTGATACCCCTCAAACAATCAAGATTCGGCTGATTCATGAGCTTCAGCTAGGGGTGAAAATGAACCGCGCCGAGCTCGAGCCCATTGAGCTCAAGCTTGACTCTTTTGTAGTTTAGTACTACCTGAGCTTGAGCTGGAATTGCTTGGGCCCTATTTTAACAAGTTGGAGCTCGGCTTGAGGTAGGCTCGAGCTCGGCCAGAAAACCCATTAGGCTCGAATAACACATATAGATCTTTAGGTATTATAATTATAATTTAGATAAAGTATGGAGACTAAGTCTGTAATTTTTTTGATTAGAGAAGGGAAAATTTTATAACTTGTCCCAAGCTTTTTAATCCTTTTCTATTCTACCCTAGGTTTGTAAATTTAATGAATACATCATCATCTTCCTCATTACGTCGATTGAGCCACCACAATCCTCCATCCATTGTCGTGTCTACTTCTGGGCTTAGGAAGACTCCCCCAGCTTCATCCCTCTGCTAGCCCAATGCCACAAGATCGAACAATGTGTGATCAAAAGATCTAACTAACTCCTGAGTTGATTGGTCAATCGCCGATCGGAGCTACGAGCTTGTGAAGTTGCAGCTGGGGGCCAATTGTGACTTGCTATCCATCCATTTTGAATTTTTTGGTGCTGATGTTGGGCTATCATCATGGACTCGTGTGGGGCAGGCTTCGTCACGGAGTCACAGACTCAAATTGTTTGAGGAGCTTGACGTTATGCGACCGACAGCAGTGGAGATCGTTGTTAGATGAAGGCTATCGTCGTTGTTTCGTCGGTGTTGATGGTGGCCATCAACTAGGTAGGGCTATTGGTCTATTAACAAAGAAACTGTAAGGCTGATATTAGGCTGAGGTGGCTAGGAGCCTGGGAATGGGAACTAAGGGTTTTAGGAGAGCACTTAAGGGGCTCGAGCCCAATAGGCCCTCAAGCCCATAGGGCCGGATAGGTAAAGGCTCAAGCTCGGGCCCTAAATTTATTCGAGCTCATTTTTATGCTCGAGCTCGAAAATACCCGGCTTAAAAAGTCTTAATTCGAGCTTGAGCTTGAGCTACCCGAATTATACCCAGGCCCATTTTCACCCCTAGCTTCAGCTGATTGTAGAGTCCCACTTGTTGGTATATATATAATACTTTAAGGCAAGCATTTAGTTGATCGAATTTAGGATCGATTCAAACATAGTGATCCAATCGGCTTTTTGTTTCTATATAGTGTATCCAAATTATTCGAACTATATATCAAAGCCAATCCAAATCATATAGATTACATTCAGTTTATCCAGCTCTTTTTTCAAGACTTAATCACAAAGTAAAGGTAGAAATAATATAAATATTAAAATTTTAACCTCTCATGCCCAAAATTAAAGAAGGATAGACAATATATAGTTAAAAGTTAGTAGAAAATAACTTTATATGCATATGGTTAGTATAGATAATGATAAAGATTAATAGGAAATAATTTCATATACGTAAGGTCATTATGGATAATAGTAAAATATTTATCACTATTCGGTCTATTTAGTTTATTTGGTTTCAAATGTATAATCTGATAATTAATCTGATAACCGAACATGAAATTTGACTTTGATTTGAACCGACCAAACTAAAAAAGAAAATAAACCATTTTATTCGAATGTACACGGTTTTTTTGGTTTTTTTCAAATAATAATCACCCCTGTTTAAAGGCTAAGAAAGTTGGAGGGCCTTTCCCTCGTTTGGCCCAGTATAATCAATAAAATAT
This sequence comes from Aquilaria sinensis, assembly GCA_005392925.1. Lineage (NCBI taxonomy): Eukaryota > Viridiplantae > Streptophyta > Magnoliopsida > Malvales > Thymelaeaceae > Aquilaria > Aquilaria sinensis. Next base: position 334,134 of record SMDT01001729.1, on the reverse strand, counting down.
GATCCAATAAGAGCCCAGGACAACCAACCGGGTAGCGAACCCGATCCCTCGCCATCCGTGGCGGAACAAAGGCCGGCGGACGACCTTCCTCATTTCCCACGACGCAGGGCTCTAAGATTATTCGGGTTATTTTCCTGCCATGGAAACGGCTTGAAAGAGCGAGAAAAGGAGAAGAGAAATGAGCGTGTTCGGAGGAGACAGTTGGGCGAGAGAGGCGCAGTACAAAAAACGAAGGGTGGACGATTTCATCGTCGAAGGGCTTGATGGGTCTTCTTACAAGAAACTCTCCGGTGGCAAATTCGCCTGTCTTGTCTGTCCTCAGAATCCGGTCCTCGATTCCCCTCTCATGCTCTCTGTATGATCCTCCCTCTTCTCCTTCATTGCTGCTTTTCACTTTGTTCTTCGATCTGATGGTGGATAGATATCGGTGGAATTTGGGTAACCCATTTGATTAATTAAGATGAATCTGCTGCTTGTTGAGCTTTTAGGGGAGCAACAATAGAATTTCGTTTCTGGATTTTGATTTCTTAGTGATCTTCGAATGACTATAGTGTAAATGTTGCTTTGAATTCGTGGCAGCAATTATATTTGCTCACGGAAATCAAATCCATTCAACTAATACTTAATCCCAATTCCAAACTAGTTCGGGCTGGTTACATTCATCGTGTCTCTAATTCTTTGAATGGCAATTTGGATGAAAATTTGGTTGATTGTTATGTTGTGAGCTTTACCAGTTCACGGTCTTGTTCTGAAATGGTGATTCTTAGAGCTTGATGCTCTCGCGCTTTGCCTCATTAGACAAATAAGAAGCACTTTAGTTGCTTGCTTCACATGTAAATCTTGAGAAACGGATTTATTAGCAGGTCCGAACATGAATTACTACGTAAAACTTATAATTTCAGTTTGTTTACTCTTACATTCTTTTATGGGTGGTTTAATACATTTATGTTTCCTAAAGCAGCAAATATTTTAAAGGGTTTTGTCTTTTTATTTTCAGAGTCGATGGTTATGTAATTTGTGGTGGGTGAACATTCATCATAGTGTTCCTCAGAACTTTATTCAATCATACTGATTTTGAGTCTTCATATCAGATGCATTTCAAAGGTTCACGCCACGGGTCAGCAGAGCTTAGGTTGAAGGAAGGAGAGCTTAAGAGAAGAGACAAGATTAACAAAAGAATCGCTTTATCTGATTCCAATGTTGTCTCTGGAATCTCTACAGTATCTAAACGAAAATTCAGTGCTGGAAGCGCACCATTGATTCAACAGACAAAGAAAGCCGCTTTGGAGGTCCTTGATGAGAAAAACTCTGACCATTTCTCTGAGAATGTAAGACGTGAAATGAGTGTGCACAATAGTCATGTTGGACATGTGACACATGACATTAGTCAGAGTAACTCTTTACCTGTCGGTGATGGTAGTGAGATGGCAAGTTTTCAGGAGCAGCGTGAGAAAGAACTGAAGTTCACGGCTTCTGGTTGGAAACGTGATTGCCACGGGAAATGGTATAGAGATGAAAGTGTGAGTTTCTTCACTCTGGCTGTCAAGAAATTGGTTTCAGTATTGAATCATTTTGTATATTGGGGTCATATCAAGGTGCTTCCTCCGTTAAAATTCAGAATAGGATTATTGAGTTCTTGAAATGGGATTCACCCCAAAATTCTTAAACAAGACCTGTAAATATAACCTCCATTGTTCCATGGTTGTCATCAAATTGGATCTAGCCTTTCTATTCCAATCATTGCTCTGTTGGTATTGGAAGTCAGAACTTGGTACTGATGCTTGTAATCCGGTTGCAGGTTGAGTTTGACTCTGATGAGGAAGATCCAAATGTAACTCTTGGCTGAACAACGAGTTCCATCTCTAATCGAAGGTCATGGATGCAGTTATTGGTAGAGTGTTCTTTCCCTCAGAGAACTTTGTGCAGAACGTGTTATGTCATGGTCATGCAACAATGTCTGGCCTCTTCTTTTAACTACCAGGGCCATAGGAGTGCTGATATAGGTTTAACGACTAAATGAATACCAGAATCAAACTTTCAGCCCAGGCATGCCTGTGTTGATTTCAGTTTGAAAGTAACCTCCGGTTGGGATCTATAAGTCTCTGCTTAACTCTAGCAGTTGACCTCCTTTAGATAATGTGAGGGGGAGTTTTCTCCATCAAGAATTCCAGTTTCAAGCTTCAAAAGCGGGCTTTTGTTTAGTTGGATGTAGATTAGCATTAAGATTTTGAGTACTTATACATGTAGCAGTCTCTAATTCAACACCTTGACTGAGGACCCTGAATGAAGTTTTGTTCATTTCATTTGTTTATTAGAAGTGCTTGTTGCTCCCTTTTCCTTTCCTTCTGAAATTCGCAATCTTGCAACTGTACTAGTGGTTTTTCCTCAAAACCTTCTAATTTGATGTCTGTCCGGCTTGGTGGTTCTCCCAATCTGTGGCATGTGGGTGGTGAGTGAAGGTGACAGGGCAAGGTCAGTCGAAGAATATGTTGCTAAGAGGATAAAAATGCTCACACTCCAACGAGAATGAACAGAGGGCAGCGTGGTTGAGTAAGTTTCAGTATTGCCTGATTTGTGTGCTGCTTGTCAGAATATCATTTCTTTTTCGCATCTGTCAGAGATTACATTAAGGAACATTGTAATGGTGACTGTTCATGACCATCACAGGCACGTCCCGGACCATCTGATCATGGTGCATGATATCATTACCATGGTTGAAAGCTCTGTAACGAGTCAGTGATAGTCACAGACCGTCACAATACTGAATTCCTTGGATTATATTCACCGGAGTTGTTAGAGGTTACAAGATTTTCAGCAGATTCAAAACATTCATTCTGCGTTTGCGGGTTTCTATATGTTTATGTCACGGAGATACTTTTGTCTTTTTTTTTTTTTTTTTATTTTATCAAAATGCAGCAACATCTCATTCCACCAAAACAAAACATCAGGCCAAATGGCCAGCAAGAAAAACAACGAGCTGTGACGGGTAGTCAGACACTTGTCTTGGAATTAGAAACATTTAAAAAATATTGTCACATCATCGTAGTAAATACTTCTGCAACCATTATGGTATGGACCTGTTGTGTCCAAGTGGCACTTAAGCATATTGGATATGATTCTCCAAAGTTACCCATTTCTAAATAATTTACTATAACAAAAGAATGTTTATAGCCTTTATATAATGAGAATGGAAAATTTGAAAGAAGTAAAAATATAAAAGAAAATGACAGTTTGGGACAAAAATGAAAATCTCATCCCTCACTCTCTCATTACAATTTCCCCAATTCCACCACGTTGTCCCAAATTAATCCAATATTTTTCCGGTCACTGAAATTAAAATCATATCTGGAATGTAGGTTTCATCTCATTTAGTATTAACATTAGCAATTAACTAAAGATCATCACCATTACCAAATTATCTAAAACTAAAAGACATAATAAAAACTGCTCCAAGACAGAAACATAATTGACTAAACGTTTATTGGAAGCTAACATTTCTGAATGCCCATCCCATCACGTAGTGTTCAAAGTGTACTTTGTTGGCGTATTTGGATGTCGTTTTCTTGGCATAAGTGACATAAAAGAAAAGTCCGTCCACTTCCAGTTCCAGAGCTGGGCGGCTCTGATCAAAATTGACTTGGTCGCTCTTCTTTAACAAGAATGAAGAAACAGAAGTTAAGACTTGGTCCCTTCTTTGACTTGAGTTTTCAAACTTATCGGCTACATTAACATCCCCACATGCTTCGCAATTGGCTGGACATTGGCCTTCCCTGTACATTCGTTCACACTAACCAAGTTCCTCGAGTTTTTATTTTGGTGTGGCTGCTGCAAATACTCTATTAATCTAAATAATAAGTTAAAATCATCACAATTTTTTATACTTACTTATATCTGAAAAGTAACTTCTAAGTATGCCCACCTCCTAGAAGCCTTTCACCATCCAAATTTTATAGGTTAGGTAAGAGTTACAATCCATGCACTATTTATGTTTGAGAACAGTACAATATATAATCCATGGGCATTCATACAGTTTCAATTAGGTCCTAAAGTTCCTAAATATTTTGCAATAATTTCCTCGAACTTTTTAAAAAATTATTTTGGTCCCTGACCTTATCAAAGATTTAAAACTTACTACCTAAATTTTCATATTGATTAAATTTATTTTTATGCATTCTCATTTGAACTTGCTTTTTTATTTTTATTTTTTACTCTGTTCATAACTCAACTACCTCAACTCAAGAGCCAAGTCTAAGGCCAAGAGGCAGGCTGAACTACCGACAAATATACTACATCCATACCAACAATTTCTTTGACTCATGTATTAATATTACTCACAGTAATTAATTTATAATTTTTTATCTTCAACAGTTATATATAAATATAAAACTTTGTATTTGAAGATGATAAATGAAAATTTTTAGTTTTCAAATATATATTTTTTAATTTTTTTAAAAAATAATATTATAAATAAATTTTAATCAATCTTAATTCAAGAAAAGGCAAATTACTCAATCCACTCGGGATGGAAGGAGTATAATACTAATTGATTATTGCCCAGGCTCTTTGTATAACAAGCAAACCCACCTTTGACCTTTAATGTTAATTAGTAGTAACTAATAATGGCGATTAATAGGATTGCACCAAATTCGTCTAAAAATTGAACAAAAGAAAGTAGGATGTGAGTTCATGTGGCATTAATTAATTGACGCAGTGAGAAAAAGCAAACAAAGACAACTAGGCTTAACGAAGAGCCGAACCTAAGAAAGAAGAAGAGAATTCGCTCACAAAAAAACCAAAGGAAATAGGAATATTATTGCTAAAATAAATAAGATGTTAAAATTGATGACATATTCATATGCTAATATGCAACCCCAAAATCTTAAAGAACTAATTAAAACACCGAAAATATCAAGAACTCTCAAAATATAGAAATTTTCAAGCCAGACGCTATTTCGACCATAGGGAGAAATTCCCTTCACAATAAATATTATAATAGAAAATATGACAACCGAAGCAAAAGTTAATAATTAGTCTTTTTTCGATGCATGAACTCGGTCCTTTTATTTGATTTGCTTCGCTAAGCCCAATCTAGAAAACTCATCCATGACACAATCCATGTTATTAATACGTAATTAAACAATCGGCCTGGCTGTGAGCAGGCCAGAAATAAGAATGATCGATCATCAGAGTAATAATTTTCGCCGAAGTCCTAGCAACCTTCTCGAAGTAAACGATAGTATTATTCGTAATACATACATACATACATACATACATATATATATATATATATATATTAGCATTTACTAGCTGAATACGGATATAAGCAAAAGCATCACCCTATGATCTCCTGCATTTAAGAAGATGAAATCCTCATGACATATTAGTATTTATAAGGGAAAATTACAAAAATCCCCTTTAGTTTGGTCCAACCTACACTTTGCCTCTCTATTTTAAAAAACCTACACTTTACCCCATGTTTCCTTTACAGTGGCTGACAACAACATTTGAAATTTTAATTTAAATTATCTAATAATCATGTTTCGTAATTTTAAGATTTTGATTTTTTTTCATAGCTGACCGACCTTTAAAATATACTTATATGCATTTATATAGAGAAAAATATACATAAAAAAAGAAAAAATTGATAATTTAAAATATCTATTAATTATAAAAAAATATTGGAGAGATTGAAATTACTAAAAGATGACTATTGTATAATTTAAATACAATTTCAGAAGTTTTTATCCAACAATGGAATACACAAAGGGGCAAAGTGTAGGTTTTGAAAAATATAGGGGATAAATTGTAGGTTAGAGCATACCTCAAGGGTGATAATTGTAAGTTTCCTTATTTATAATTTACAAAATAATATTTAATAAGGAAAATTATCAAAAATGCCTAAGATTTGATCAAATCTACAGTTATGTCCCCATTTTTTAGAGGGAACGGTGAAGGTGAAGCTGGATGAAATTGAGAGTGATGCAGGGTGTGAGACTAGAGGCTACCATCCCTATCAAATTGTTTTGTGTTGACTCGATTTGTCATGAACGACCTAGCCACCATCCCTAATCAAATCGACGTGAACTTTGCTTGATTTCTGGATTAGGTCGAATCAGTATTGCAAAGAAATCAAGTTGGAGGGTTGAAAATGAATCAAAAAACCTCCGGTGACGTCGTGCCAACCCCCGATGGCGTTTGAGATTCGACTGAACAAGTGATTGATGAGAGAGGAGGGAGTGGCTTGTTAAATGTATAAGTTGGGGGTAAATTTCTAAGGAATAAGGCTACGATGGCAAAGTTAGATATTTTCTCTTTTCTTTTGTATCAGTGAATAAAGGAGTTAATGTTGGAGGGGGTAGGTGCAAGCTTTTGAAAAATGGGGGACATGATTGTATATTCAACCAAAATTTAGAGGATTTTTGGTAATTTTATCTATTTAATACTATTTAGAGGTCTCCAATTGTACTAAATGTGTGGACTATTTTATAATTGCAACATGAACAGACGTCGTTTGATGGTAATGTTTCCTATTTCCTGCATTTTTTCTGTTTTAAGTTTTATTTTTTTTCCTGAAAATTTTTTTTGTAACAAGCTTTGATTATGTTTGTGTGTCTTTCTACAATTTGAAAGTAAAATTGAAAACCATAAATTACAAAAAAAAAAATTAAAAAAAAAATGAATTTCGAAATTGGGGAACATATTGTTTTTAGTTGTTACTGAGTTTTCACTCTAGAACTTCTATTGAAAAACACATTTTTTTTTCTAATGTTGAAAACATAAAATTGATGTCATATTGGGCATACGTGCTTTGTGCAACTGCATAGCTAAGGGTGAGGGGAGGTGCAGCGGGACCGCCAAATTTATTTTAAAAAATAAATTATAACATGTATTAGTACAGATATATTTACTAAAAAAAACTACAAATGTTAAAAAATTAGTTTATTTTATTTTTGCAATTTTTCATAGAATATCTTTTTGTTCCCAACAATGTTGAAAATTTTTACTTGTAACAAAATAAATAAAGGCAAAACTCTAGGAAAGCTCATAATTTTTAAAATTTATTCCAGTTTTCTTCTCAACTTTCATGTAGAACAAAACACTCTCAAAAAAAATTTTTGGAACATAAAAATGCTCTTAATTGATGGACTAGTTTTACTACTCAGATGTCAAATTCATTTCTTGATTAATAGAAAAACATATAAAATAAATCTTTTGCAACACATTCTATATTTTTCATTTATCTTTTTAAAGACTTTTCATGCCATAATTTATTATTGTGTTGTTATAATATTGGTACACTATTATGTATTATCTTTTTAATTATAAAATAAAATATTTTAAGTGGTTATAATTATTTTCCTATATCAAAATATTGTAAAAAGCATTTACCATAAATTTTATTATTATTCTAATGATGTAGAATTGTCATATATTATTACCAGGTAAACTACGCCAAAAGTCCATAACCTCCATCTTAAACCTATTTCTTGTGTGGTTGATGATCTCCAACTTCTACTGAGAATTATAAATTGATTCTTTTGTTATATTTCATCAAATTTTTGAAAAATTCCATCACCTTCTTACACTTTCCTAATTTCGTTACAAAATTAGCTATTAGTTTTTGTTTACGTAAATAAGACCTCTATATGGTAAACTTATAAGTGGTGAAAATCTTCTTGAAATTCTCTCCAAAATTAGTGGCACTACAAGACATACATAGGAAAGTGATTGAGTATACATTCATAGTCAATAACTTGGAGTGGCTTAAAAGAGGCTAAGAATGTCAGTTGTAGAAACTCTAGCCGCTCTTGACAAGTGACTGAAAAACAACTAAATGTAGCAACTAAAAAAAAAAAATAGTCGCTCCTGTTATGTGGCCTCATTAAATGAGCAACTAAAAGAGTCAGTTGCTCACATCTCTTTCAATTGCTCACATCGGTCGCTTTATGTTTTAGGTATTTTTTCAATATTACTCCATTCGTCCTACTTTTTTTGCTCCATTTGACTTTTTTTTTTCTAGTTTGACTTAAATTTATTTATATTATTATTTATTAGAAAAAATTAAAAAAATATATTTATAAACTATAAGTCTTGATTTATCATTCATATATAAAGATTTTTTGTTTATATGCTAAAATTTTAAAAATAAAAAATCATAAATTAATTACTAAAAAGTGAATAATGCAAAGAATTTGGGACAGAGAGAGTAATTGATAGGTATAAGATTAAAATAAATTAAATTTCCTAATTACTTAAAATGGTTGATAATTTAATGAAACTAAAAATTGAAATAAAATAATTTCATTATTAACATAAAAGTCAATTTAATACAATTTAATTATCTGAAACAAAACAAGGAAACACCTAATAAAAAGGTAGAAAGTCAGCATGGGTATCAGTGTCCTGATTGCCAAGAGCCTCACTTTAATCCCCTAGGTGAGCCTAAGTCTGTTGCTTGCCCTTACAGTCAACCAGCATTCCCTGCATCATGGGTATCCGACTCCCTAACTAAGTTTGGTTATCAATCAACCACAACATATCAGAAATATAATTTAGCTGCTGCTGCTGCTATGTTGTGTGCAATTCTGGTGGCGACTCACTTGATTTCGGGTAAGACTGATAAAATATCACTGAGCCTGTTGTTGGAAACTCGTTATTATAGCCAAACCAGTTGATACCATTGGATGCTAATAAAATGGCGATTGAAACTACTATTGAGATCCTATCATCTATAGATATGGTCCAAGAAGGATTGGGATGGTTCCTGGCATTCCCTAATAGAGTCCAAAGGAGAAGGATAGGATCCTAATAGCACTGCGTATGAGCCATATGGTACCCCCTTGCCTAGCCCTTTAGCAACATAGTCGGGATTAACATTGATGGGTAGGTTTGCCTGAACTACCATCCAACCAAGGGTCACTGTGAATGCAGCCATCAAATTGAGCTTGGCCCGCGATTGCTCACTCTTAAACATGGTCTGCATGAAGGCCTCAAACCCCAGCATCCCTTCATTCATCTAAGCTAGATGAACTACCATCTTTTCTTGAATAACGGCAAGTTGGGACTGCAATTTTTCGTTTTCCTAATGCAGCTAATCAGTGTGGTCGTTCTCACACCTCTAAAGTTCTCATATAGTTAGGATATCGTAAATTTAAAATTGTGAATGAATGGCAAATATTTAAAAGAGTACATCTAATTGTGCACGATAAATACATTTTGGTCGTCCTTCAATCACTCAAGATATAAGCCCTACAATGAAGCAACTAAAAGGTGACTGACTCATCACAGCAACCGTAAGTTAGTCTCTTTACTCAATTGCTTTTCGTAATTTTTCTTATAGTGTGGCCAAAGATGACAAAAGATTTAACAAAGATTGAAAACAATTGAAACTATCAAACAGTGAATAAGAAGTTAAGGGTCAATTTCGCATGCTGAATTCCAAATTTCTGACCATGCCACAGGCTTTACGCCCATTGCGTTGGGTCCTGGTTCATACAGAGATCCTATTCGACATCAACCATTAAGGAAAATATTTAATAAGAGATGATTCTTACAAGAAATATAACCTCTCATTAATTACATATCAAAAGGGCCTAGGTTGTCTCTCATCTACCAAAGATGACCATCACAACACATTTAAGGTGCATACAAAAACCTTATTTTTCTATAATTAATTCATCCAATTTTAAAGTGGTAACTTGATCGTTTGAAGATTTTTCTAGGAGACACAACCTCGGACTTTCTTACATTATCTTGGACTACATACATCTTGATCCCTATTCATGTTGGCTAGTACCAAAAAGTCTGATTTATTCAATTTTATTGATATATTTGCTATAAAAAATAAAATAGATACGGAATTTGGGGGAAAACAAAATATAAATAGAAAAACATTACAAAACGAGTCCTAGATGGCTTAAAAAGTTGCGTTGCATTTAATTCGAGCAATTAACAATAATTGCATATAGCTCCATGGAAAAAATGCCAGCACGTAGCATTAATATTACGCAAAAATAATAATGCTAGTATAAGCTATCATATATGAATAATAATACTAGTATAAGCTATCATATATGTATATCTAGGGTCCCAGTTTTTTCCTTCTTCTCGTTTCTCTGCTAGAACTTGCACTATCTAGACTAGAGTCTCTAAAATTACATGTGATTAGCAATTAGTGCGCGAAAAAGGACAAATAAAATTACATGTGATGTGTCGGTCACAAATTCCCTCTTATTTTCTGTCTTTTAACTCCATTAATACTGGAGAAAAACAGTACCTTAATTTGCCTTTAATCTTGTCGGACAACAGTTCTTTCGGTTTGGATTTCTCTTCCGCTGAGGAAAGTTGTTTGGTAACGCAAAAATGAAAAGGTTAAAAGTGATAATGATATCATTTTTTGATTTCGGTCTCGCTTTTGGTTGACATAAACTAGTAGGTTTTCTGTAATGCATATTATAACTATTGATCTGCGTGCAAATTCCTGTGCGTGGCCTTTCTTTAACCTTCACCGATATGTAACTTCGAACGTATTACAAATATTGTGGCCACCTGCTTTTCTTTGCTCAGCAAAGCTTTAATATCTTCAGTTGTACTACAAATGTCTCATTGGTCTTCACTGCTGAATTAATGTTGCTTTTGGAAGCCTTCAAACTTGGTGGCTCGATCAATGGTTCTTGCTGCATAATTTTACATCAGATTGTGTACAAGTATTCCTAACAGTTACTATTGTTCATGCACCATAGAAATATTAAAAGAAAATTATAAATAATAAATATAATATTTGGAACAAATTTCAATCTCATCAGTGGCACGAAAAGAGACAATTTTATAACACAAAATTAGTATATATTAAAGAGTAAAATAGGTAGAAAATAGTAAAATTATGTCATAATTTTCTAACAGATAATAGATAATTTGTATCTATAAATCAAGTTTCTATATCTGCCTAGGACTAGAAACCAATATGTAATGAAGTTATAAAGTTCTGCAACAAAATTGCAGAGAAATGAAAATTGGAAACCAATTTGCAAGTAGAACTAAAGGTTTGGGACCAATGATGCTTTGTACCCTCATACTTTGTCATGTTTTCTAGAAATAATAGGCTTCTTTATCTAATCTGTCGGTTGTTACGGGTCTTTTCAAATTTTATATTAGTTTATTTTTATTTTTATATATTTTATTAAAAATTAATTTTATTTTAAAGTCAATATCATACAAACATAATAATTCATTGATTATGATTCATAAAAATTTTAAAACATCATAAAAATTTTATTATGAATGACTGAATTACATCTAAATTATATTAATTTTAAAATAGAATTGATACGGGGTAAAGAAGCTGGAAAAATAAAAAAAAATATTTTAGATTAAATTGATTTAAATTAAAATAAATAACCTCTAAGTGTCCACATGGTTCGAAATTCAAATTAATTCATTACTTCCAAGACGTTTTGTGATCGAATAATTCCTTGTATCAGTTGAGTTGATATCATTTGAAATGTAATAATAAATCTAATTATAAATGGAGTACAAATATCTTTCTTTTTTATGATTCTTCTTATATTCATAATGCTTTTGTACCGTTGCCTATGCTAAGGACTTTGGAAAAGGCATAAGATTAGTCACTTCAGGGTGTAAAAGCAAGTAAAGTCACATTATGAGTTTTTTATGACCGTTATAACGAAACGAATCCGATCCATGCTGTTGGTTCACAAGCATTTTGTACTACGTACTGAAGGTGCCAACCAACTATAGTTGGTTTAAGTGAAGTGATTTCAGATACTTTAAGTAAGGATTTCAAGTTCAATCTGGAATCTTCTTTATGAAAGGGACTAATTTTGGTTGCAAACTACTTTTGTAATTTGTTAAGGGAGTGCAGAGTCGAATCTCCTGGATCCATTATCCTGGCAAAGTTTTTTTATGTTTACAGAAAAAGTAAAATAAAAATTACTCCTTCTATTTTGTAAAATTTGTTCTTTTTACTATTCATAATAAGTAATTCATAATTTTTTTAAAATTTATTATAAAAAATATAATTTTTTTATATAAAATTAATATTTAAATTCAAATATTATTCAAAAAAGAAAAAGTGTCAATCTTTGCAAAATGGAAAAATAATAACTCACAATCAATCTTTTTCTTTTTCTTTTTTTTTCAATCTTTGGCAAGTTTATGTGACAAGACAATGTACTGTACTGCTTACACTATACACACATTATTTCGGAAGTGTGCTCCTCGTTTCATAGATATTTACTTCTTTCTTATTCAAAGTAAATTAAAGGTACAAATTCGAAAGAATAGGAATAGGAAGGGATAGTTACAATTCATCCCCTGAAATTTAGCTAAAATCACACTTTGCTCCTCCTATTTCTGAAATCTACACTTTGGCCCTACCTTTTTAATACAATCCGACAACAACTTTTGAAATCTTAATTTAGATATTACAGTAGCCATCTTTCAATAATTTCAATCTATATAGTATTTTTTTAACAGTTAACAGACATCTTAAATTATTAATTATTTTATTTCTTTTAGTTTTTAAAACAGTATTTGTTAAATGTTAATTAATTAAAAAAAATTACTATACAGATTAAAATTACTTAAAGATGACTACCGTACAGTTTAAATTAATATTTCATAAGTTGTTGTTAGACTGTATTAAAAATATAAGGGTAAAATGTATATTTTTTTTAAAAAATAAAAAATTAAAGTGTAATTTTACTAAATCTCAGGGGTACAAATTGTAATTAACACGAATAGGAATTGCTCACTTAATGAGTTTAGTGAGTAACCTTTCCCCCCCATTATAACAGCTTGAAAATCTGATACGCTTCACAAATTATCATTGATGTTAGACTTCAATCGATCAGTTTTTATAAATCTTCAAGTACAAATCTTCAAATATTATGTATTCCATCATTTTTGAAATATATGTGACCTTTTTCGTGTGCTTGAAAATGTTTTTAACTTTTATCCAATTATTCATTTCTTTCAAATATATTATTTTTATTATGTAAAATATATGAATGCTTATTATTACAATGATATTAGTTGATAAAAAGTACTTCCTCTATCCTAAAAAGGATAATATATTTCTCTAGACATAGAGATTAACATGTATGTAATTTGTGGTTTTTTTTTCTATTTTTGCCCCTAAAACTAAAATTAAAAATAAAATTCTTTTTAGTTTATATGTGGTGAGAGTTTAAAAGATGGTTAAAAAGGAAATAATTTTTTTGGGTTTGTATGGTGAGAGTTTTAAGGGTTATTTATAATTTTCCCTTGTGGAGGTGAAATTACATTTTGCTCATCTTGTTTTAAAAATATATACTTTCCCATGTTTTTTTAATACAGTTTGGCAGAAACTTCTGAAATTTTAATTTTGACATTACAGTAGTTATCTTCTAATAATTTCAATATGTATGACATTTTTTTTTATTGTTAACGAACATTTTAGATTATTAGTTTTTCCTTCTGTTAATGCAAAATAGTGATTTTTGAATGTAATTATCTGTAAAAAAAATACCATACATATTAAAATTACTTTAAGATAACTACTGTATAATATAAATTAAGATTTTATAAGTTACTGTGGGACTGTATCAAAAAGGCAAGGCAAATTATATGTTTATGAAACAAATGGAAGCAAATGTAGTTTTACCTAAATTTCAAGGGTAAATTGTAATTTTCCTGAGTTTTAATAAAGATTGAGAAAGAAAATATTCACTTTTTGTGTTTTATATAATAAAAATTTAAATAAAAATAATAAGATAAATTGAATATTAAAATTTTCTTTTAAAAAAATGATTCATCTTTTTGTGAATGGATAGAACAATATTAAGTACACATGACTGATATGTTTATATTGCACAACAGCAATAATATTTTTCAAAATATCAAAAGTAAGACAAAAAAGAACATGAGTATTAATAGTGTAAAGCTGTAATGAGTCTTACGTGGTAGAAATTTATATAAAAGACATAGCAGATTTGCAGGGCCCACCAAGATTTGAAGAAAAGAAGGCGTTCGTGACTTCTGGCAAGCATTCATCATTGCGGCTTGTAGTAATGCGAAAATCGTTTCATAGAAAACGAAGAGCTTGAAAACTGAGTACAACATTTTGAATAAAATCCTTTTTATGATTGGAAAAAAAGCTAATTTAGAAGAAATAGTTTATTTTAATACTAGCTGCTACGTTGCGCACGGTATTCTTTTTCTAGATAGAATCAAGAGTCAAGATACTGATAAGATTCAATTAATTTTAACTTAAATTAATTAATTATTTTTATTTTTATATTTTTTTATCTAAAATTAATTTTATTTAAAATTTAATATTATGTTCATAAAAATTTAGTAAGATTATAAAAATTATATTTTTAATGAATTATTACAGCTACATAATATTTAATTTTAATTAAAATTAATTTTAAAAAATTATAAAAATAACAATTAGTCATTTTAAAATTAATTAATTTAAATCAAAACAAACGGGTGTTAATTATTAATGGTTTAAAAAGAAAAATATGGTCTGTTAAATGAGTCCCTGTCAACTAGCTTCGCCGGTGTTGAGCCTGCGTTCGAATCTCAGCATAACATCATGATCAGTCAAAAAATATCAAATATGTCTTGACATTTTTTAGATTTTGAAAAATATGCAAAATAATCTAAACCTTTTACAGAATCTCAAATATGCCTTCAACACTCTTATCAAAAGCTTTTTTGGTACCCTCAACTTTTACAAACTCTCAAATATACCCCTTATACTCTTATAAAATGCTTTCAATTACCATAAAAGAGAAATATATAATGGGACTGAACCACATTTATTATCTCAAATTTTCTCAAAATTGAACTTTTATTGTTTCAAGCTTCAATCTTGCCATAAATTATTATGTCATTAGTTCCACTTTGTACCATAATTAGGTCACAAGCCATAGACATGATAGACTCATTCAACTAATCGTCTACTGCTATGAGTCCCACGTCATTTCTATTGTCTGTGATGCCATGATTTTCCATCCACTTGTTGGCATTATAAAAAAAAAATCCTTTCTTGTATTCAGAGCAATAATATAAAATTAGTTTTTTTTTTTTAACTATTACGAGGGATCCTCACTTAATGGGTTAGACTAATGCAACTAAAAAGGAATAGTTTTATTCATTATAGTTTATTAGAAGAGTTCACTCAGTCAATGTGTGTTTTATTTTTTAATGATAAGTCTTTATAAGATTTATTACCTAAGGATGTAATGCTTAATGTGCTAATATATACTTTTTGTTATGGTAAATATTAAAAATAAATCACTATATTTATGATTCTATCTAAGTTGCCCGCTATTAATTTTTTTTTCAAATAAGCCACTAATGTTATCAATTTAGACCAAATCACATGCAAGTATATGAAAAAGAAACACAATAACTCTTCATTGTATATTTTAATCTTACAAAAAAAGCACTATTAATTTAAAGAAATCCAAAAAGATGCTGAACACTTCTATCCCTGGTAGATTCGAACCACTGCAAGTTCCACAATTACATATACTTGTTGCCCTGAGGTTGTTGCTGTTCATTGCTAGAAATCCTTGATTTTGCTCTATTGCTTAAACTAGAATGGAAGAAATGCGAAGAAGATAAATCATGACCTATCACCGTTTAGCCCCAAACAACTTAGCTAATTAGCCACATTTGACATTGCTCAATTCTATTATTATATACCCTAGGTTTGCTTACAATGCCCTCTCCCCCTCATTGATCTCCCTATTGAAGAGAATGAGAAAATTGTGACCAATATGAATTTTTGTCCTGAAAACTTGTAATTTTTAAATATATATATTTTTAATATTTTTAGTAAATAATAGCATAAATAAATTCAAATTAAATTTAAGTTTAAGAAAAAGGGATTTATTGCATTTCTTCTGAGTGTATGACAAAATGATTGAAGTATAAATAGCAAGCATACTACATAAACTTTCCTTTTTCTAGTATTTAGATGCAAAAGAAAAATAAGAAGGAAAATCTTAGAGGGCTAGTTTATGTACAAGATGAACTCGATCTTGCGGGACAATCACCACTAAATAGCAACCTAGATGCTCCATAACTATTATCACTTGATGTTTTAGACTAGACATCTTCGAACTGAAGGTTAGGTTGCCTCAAGAGTAATTAGGAATTGTGAATGATTAGATGAAATGATTATGACATATAGCTACAAATAATAAGCAAGTTGTGTTGCTCTCAATATAGCTACCAATTCAGCTTCAAGTATCGATTCATAGCCATGAGGAACTCAGTTTCCTTGCTCTAAAGCGGGGCCACTGAAACCCATCCATAACAAAGCTACCACTCCTATGTTGGAATGACATCTCCAAGCTTTGTCTGCCACAATGATTATAGGTAGTTGATTGGTGTAAGATCCAACATTGGTTCCCTATGATGGGCAAAGAGGGTTTGGTTTATTATAAAGGAACAAGGAATATAGAAGTTAATAGTCTTCTAACAACTAATAGTTGTTTTCGCAAAGCATCTTAACAGGCTATAATAGAGGAGGGAGAAATGGAGCATTTTAGAAAATGCTTCCATTTCGACCACACCGAATAGAACATAATGTAGAGAATAAAAATGTTAACCATTTGAACCACTGTTTTGGAAAACTAGCAAGATACTAGTCAACCAAAAAATAAAATCTATCTGCTCACCTAATTGAGGCCTAGAGCAAAAATTACCCTAAACTTGATCTGAGCTCGAGTAGCTCTACAAAATATTGAAGTCAAATTTTATGGCAGTTAAAGGATTAACATCATGTTGGATAGGATAGACGGTCACCATGATTTGCCTAGTTAATGATGGTTGGAAGATCATCTAGTTGACACTTCCATAACAAAGTCTTAAATTTATGTAGAATATTGGCAGGTCAAATCTTTTTAGCAATTAAGTCAAACCCAATTACAAATTTATGTAGGATATTGGCATGAGTGGATTTCTGGATAATAGCTAAAGGATAACCCCTTTTTTGTTGTGTAATAACCCAACTTGGATCTAATCCTTGGGGGAAAAGCGAAACTAGAAGCTCAATACTCCAATTACCGTGAGTTGGATAGGTTAAGTATCATACTACATAGTTGCTAATAAGAGGACTTGGTGTAGAGAGAGTGTTAAGATGAGAAATTAAGATGGTTGGGATCCAAGGATCTTGCCATACCTTAATCTACTGCTCATTGCCAAGCTACCATTGCAAATGGGGAGAAGAAATTCCCGTATCACATATAAAACTTTTCCAAATAATAGAAAAGTTTTGTCCTGCCCAAATAGACCATATAGAATGAGAAATACCATATTTCACAGCTAAGACTTGAAGCATTATGGAGTTCAGAGTTAAAGAGAACATAATATAAGATTTTAGCAATGAGAACTTATTAGAAAAATGTAAGTCTTCGATACCCAATTCTCCAATACCCTTTGGGAGAGATAAGAAACTATTCTATTTTAGGTGGATGCCCTTATGGACATAAGAGCCAAACCGGAAAAACTGAATAAATGATTTGGACAAAATATTGGAAAGGGTGATTGGAACTTTGAAAAGATATATTATATAGACTACGATGGACAACATGGTCTAAAACAAGGTTAGTTGACTTGTATTATTTTGTAAACTCCACTTCTAACTTTTGACTTATTTTTGACATAATCAAGTAAAAAATGATAAGATGAGGATTTAGACATGTTTTATGAAAAAAAAAAAAAGAAACTTGGGTGATGTTGGATGCCTTGATTTACTTGGAAATGAAGAACAAAAAGAAATTGATACTAAAGGTTAATGCAAACATTCTTACTAAACATCCATTTTGACTTAGTAAAGTTGATATCTTGTCCCAAGGCTACCATATAAAGATATATTTGAGAGCCTGTACAATTTGAATAAGCGACTAGAAGAATATAAGATAATCATTGACAAAAAAATAGGTTATTTATGGTTGCTTTGTTTTTGCTAGTTTTAAGGCCCGTAATAAGACCTTTATCCTAGAGATAAAAAAGCCGATTGAAAATGCCTTATTGTAGAGGATAAGTAGGTAAGGGCAATGTGGGTCTCGCCATCTTATTTTGGTTATTTGGTAGAACCATTTAGCGGTACACCCATTAACTAGTATCGAATAAAAAACTGAGGCAACACATTGCATTATAAGTTGAAACCAAAGATCTGGGAAATGCATTTCATGAAGGACTTTCTCAATGAAAAACTAACTCAATTTTTCATAAGCCTTTTTTGTGTCTAGTTTGAGAGATGGTTTGTGCCCTTTGGGCCCACTTATTGAATGAAGTTTTCTTTAATGGCAAGGAGGAGCTTATTGGTGATGATAATATTGTCCTAAAAAGAATAGCTAAGGATGAAGGCATTTTGGTAAACTAAAACAAGCAGCCCTAGAATATGCTTAAGCCAATTGACCAAAATTTTTGCTATGGCTTTGTATAATGTGTTACACAGGTTGATGGCCAGTAAATCATCCATAGATTTAAAATCAGATTTCTTTAAAATGAAGGTTACAAAGTTATGGTTAATTTGGTAGAGTAAAATACACTCATTTAAAAAAATAGAGCTGCCGTTATTAGGTCTTTACCTATAATGTTCTAATACTTTTTTAATACTTTTTTTTTTACTTCACCAATAGAGAACAGGAGTAGAAGAAATGTTTGGCCTAATAAGATACAAGAAATATGGGAGCATATAATGTCCTGTTCTACAATATGTTGAGAAATCAGTGAGTAAAATAGAGCTTTAAAGGTCATATGAATATAACCTTGGATTTTTGGCTCAGAATAAAGTTTTGACCAATATGATCTTCAAGGTCTACAATTTGTTACTTGAGACGTTTCAATTTTTAGGACAAGTGGAAGAATCTAGTATTTTGGTATCCTCAATCTGACCATTTGAGTCTCGACTTTTAGGCCAATTGATGCTCTTTATTATCTAAAAGAGAAAGATGTTGATGCCGATGGTTTAGAATACGGTGACTATTTTCCAAGATATCTGGAGAAGACCAGGCTTGAAGTAATTAACCTTCATTTTCATACTAGGCCTAAGTAAATTTAAAGTGAAATTAAAGTGGAAAACAAAGCCAAGTTTAAGGGGTAAGTTTTAAACTTAGTAGGCCTCAAGGACACATGGGGTAATATCAAAGGTAGGCTTACCTGGATGCACTATTGTGCACGTTTAGATGGTTTGGGAAGTTAGTGGCAAAATTGTAAGTTTAAGGACTTATTTGCGCATGTATTTGGGTACTACAAATGAAGGAATCTATTTTTAGAGGACTTCATAGCGCCATGCAAAAAAACAGGCTGCCAAGACAAGCATTTGACCCACTTTATGCGCCATGTGGCACCTACCCAGTTGTGTATGGTTTCACTAAGTCAAAACACTTCATTTCAGGTCAAAGCTTGTTCTTGAGTAAACAATGAGCCCTTGGAGAGGTGATGGCGGGTTCATGGCAAATTCTTGTTGGATTGAGCTCCAATTAAAGAATCAAGCTCACCTAAGTTAGTTTCGGCCATAGGCAACCTGGGAGATTACATTCCAAGCTTGGATTCTTGCATTTGGAAGTTTTGCTGAGAGCTAGGGGCAAGGTTTTAGTAAAGAATTCACTATACTCTTCTTGATTTTAGTTGAGTTTCATGTTTAAGTTGAGTATTAGGCATCTAAGGGATGGATTTTGAGTTAGATAACCTTAGATTACTGTAGGGGCTATGTTACCTTCGGGTATATGAGAATTTTGTGCTAGCTAGCTATGTAATGGCAAGTAATAGGATTCTTACATGGGTAAGCTGGCCTATGTAAGAATCTGGAGCTCTATGTGAACTAACTAATGGAATTAAGTAATGAATCAATCTAAGTGTGTACTTGCTAGGGTTCATTAGGCCGAGACTATGGCTGTGGTGTGGTGTGTGTATGTTGCTTGCTTTGGTGCCTTGTTTGCGTGTGCTAACCCACATTGTTATATTAGTTGTTATTTTGCTATGTATTTTATTTTTTTTCATGTCTTTATTGTAGGAGCATTGGAGGTTAAGCGTTTGGCTTAACTAAATAGGCTTTATAAGCTATATGACTCATTACTAAGCTATGCAAATAACTCATGCCCTATATTTTGTGTTACAGGAAAGGATATTGAGGAGTGTGTGTGTGTGCTTGATTTAGTGTGGTGTTTTCGGGTATGAAAGGTATGGACACTAACTTGTGTGATTTAGCTCAATAAGTGTAAGTACAAGTCATTATGTAAGAGCATGTTTATGTGTATTGTGTTGGTTGCAGGCCTTGTGAGTAGGATTGTGGGATAAGTCTAGTGTTATGGACATGTGCTCTATAGCTTATGTGCTTTGGTTTGCTTTAATGTCCATGAGTTTGGTTGTTGGATTTTTGCTACAAACCATCATCTTGTTCTATGTGGTTATGATAGCTTTCGGCTATGTTTAAGTATGGAAGCATGTTAAATTCTTCTCTCGAATTGATTTTATTTTAATGCCTTTGGTAACCTTACCAAGCCTTATGTATGAAGTTGGTATGAAGTATATGTGATGTTTCGGCCTTATGGTCTAGTAGGTTTATGAACCTCCTTTGTTGGTGTATATGCATATGTAAATGAAAGTATTTATTTTCAAAACTTCATGGATGGGCTTTTTAGTTGCCATGCATATATGTATGCACACTTGATGAGCACGAGAGCACAAGCACATAAATGTTGCATTTGACCCTAGCCTTGGTGTGCAAGTTTGTTTTGGCACTAGGGCAGGTAGGCTTCCTAGGGCGCGCTCCCCAATGCCCTGGCTGTGTCCTTGTATATGTCATGAGGCATTGCTGTTGGTGCATTAGCGTGCCCAGTAGGCACTTAGGTGGACGCCTTTGGTTAGCGATAGACACATGACAAGCCCTTAGGGCACACATACACAGTGCACTTAGTATAGCACCCAGGAGGGTGCTAGGTGCTAGCGATGGGCAGCAGAGAGGCAGAAGAGGGGCACATGGTAGGCACATGTATAAAAATGCCCTAGTAGGTGCCTTAGGGGGGCATCAGGCATTAGCGATAAACGCTTAAGAATGCCATACGTGCCCATACCACCCCAGTGCCCAGAGTAGCACTGGAGCTACTCCTGTGGCCAGTGATAGGTGTGCAAGGGCTGGGGCCTGTGTAAGGCGTGATAGCTTTGTTAGTATCAGAGCAGGTTTTGACTTTTGAGTCTATCTAGACTTGTTGCCACTTAAGTTTGTGTAGACTTGTACTTATTGAGCATATGTATGTATATGTGTCCTTATGTGCAGGATGAGAACTCGAGGCAAAAATAGAGAGATTCATGAGTAAGATGAGAGTAGGGCCACATATCCTGGAGATTGACAGCCTGAGCATAAGTTTGTGAAGCAGCAGGAGGCCTTAGAGCCTGATAGGGCCACGGGGCCTGATGCCATGGTTAACTTACCTGGACCTAGCAGAGGAAGGCAAGAGAAAATGAAACAGATGATAGAAACAATAAAAACTACCATTGCTCAGTTGGTGGTAGGCATACAAGCTTTGGCTAGAGGCCAAGCCCAAACATATGAAAGTGTTGAAGAGGTTAGAGAAGTGGAAGAAGGTAGAAAGGGAAGAAGGCCTAGCAAAGAACCAGTGTCTATGGATCAAGCAAGTAAGAATGGCCATGATAAGGATGATGAGGGTGAAGAAGAGAAGAGGCACCAGAGAGCAAGGAGAGTTAGATCAGAGGTAAGATAAGAAACTAGAGTGGAGGTAGAGGAAAGTCCAGAGGTGGAGGAACTGGACACTGATACTGCTCTAAGGAGGACTGAGCCTCCTACAGAAGTTACTACAAGAGAAGGGCCATTAAGAGGTGGAACCTGAGATAATGAAGCAAGAGGAAGAAGACAAAGAAACTGTGGACTAAGGGAGGGCCAGTTGGAAGGTTTTCTGGCATTGAAACTTCCTATATTCAGAGGTGGATGTGACCCTGAAGAAGCTAAGTTTTGAGTCTACCAGGTGGAAAAGATATTTGAAAGGATAAAATTATCCTCTAAACAAAAAGTACTTCTTGCTACTTTTAGACTGGAGGGAAATGTTGAGCTCTGGTGGAGAGCTGTGTAAAGGACTTATGAGAGTAAGAATTAGAGGATGCCACCTGCAAGAAGGAAATCAATGAGAAGGGCCGAATTCCTCCAAGTCTTCCATTAACAATATGTGAGTGAGGCCCTAAAAGATAAAAAATAAATGGAATTTGATCAATTGGAGCAGGGAGACCTTAGTGTAATGGAGTATAAGCAGAAGTTTAATAGTCTGATAAGACATGCTCCACAATATGATGGGCAAGAGGAGCTCAAAACCAAGAGTTTTCTAAGAAGGTTAAGACCTGAACTGAGGCAAATCCTCAAAGTTGTACGTGCCAAAGAGTACTACTAGGTGGTGCAGAGTGCTCTAGCTTTAGAGTAAGAGTTCAGAGGCCAAGCAAAGAATGGCCCAAGAAGTGTGAGTGGCACACCTAAAGGGCATAAGAAAAGAACCCGAGAAGAGGTTAAGCATACAAATTGGAGAAGGGAGACTAAAAGAGATAGAGGACTTCAGCAATATGGTCCTCAGTGCTCTACTTATAGGAAATTTCATGGCAACAAGCCATGTTTTAAGCTCACAGATGGTTATCTCAAGTGTGGGGCACCAAACCACTAGATGAAAGATTGTCATATGAAGAGTGATGATAAGAAAGTGTTAGGAAGATTCAACACTAGGTGGACTAGGGGACAACCACCAATGCCCCTGATGAAGCCCAATATGCATAACCCAAGAGGGAATCAAATGTCTGAGCTACCATAAGACCAAAAGAGGCAGAATCCACCTCTAAGTATGGTGTTCCAACTTGAGAGCTCCAAGAAAGTGCAAGAAACACTAGAGGCTGAGGCTGAAGATAAAGAGGCTGGCTACCAAAGGCTGAGCAGAAGGGCACTAAAAGGTACCATTTACCTTAATGTCCATTTAATTTTTGCTTTGTTTGATACTGGGTCTTCACTGTCAATAGTTTCTTCTAAATTGGTAAAAGCCATAAATTTAGAAGTAAGAAACATGACATATATGTACTTAGTCAAAACTGCTGGCAATAAAATCTTGTTTATTTATCACATAGTTAAGAATTGTGTGATTAGGCTTGATAAGCTAGAATTTAAAGCAAACATGATAGTGTTGAACACCTATGACTATGACATAATATTAGGCATGAATTGGCTAAGTGAAAACAAGGTGGTGATAGATTGCCATGCAAGGCAACTATTAATTCCTAGTTGCGAGCCATATAAACTAGATGAATCACTTGAGCTAGTCTCAAATTGTCAAGTTGAAATGGTAAGACAAGTACCTCTAGTGGGTGAACATGAATGTTTGGGGTTAAATGAGCATGGAGTAGCTAGTGAGCTAAGCAAAATCCCCATAGTCTGAGAGTACCCAGAAGTCTTTCTTATAGACTTAATTGGGCTACCACTTGCGAGAAAGGTGGAGTTTGAAATCAAGTTAGTACCAAGAGCTGCTCTTGTGTTTACAGCTCCATATAGAATGAGTATACCTGATATGGTAAAGCTGAAGAAGCAACTAGATGAGTTACTTGAAAAAGAGTTCATTAGACCTAGTGTATCTCCTTAGGGAGTATCTGCCTTATTTATGAAGAACAAGGATCGAGCCTTTAGACTCTGTATTGATTATAGGAAGCTTAATGCCCTGACTATTAAGAATAAGTATCCTTTCCAAATGATTGAGGATTTGTTTGACCAATTGAAAGGAGCAAGAGTATTCTCCAATATAGACTTAAGATTTGGTTATTTTTAGTTAAGGGTCAAGAATGAAGATATACCTAAAACTGCTTTCATGACTAGGTATAGACACTTTGAGTACACAGTGATGCCATTTGGGCTCATTAATGCACTTGTTTTCTTCATGGTTCTTATGCAAATGGTGCTTAGAGCATACTTAGACCACTTTGTGGTAGTGTTTATTGATCGCATATTGGTGTACTTAAAATATGAAGAGGCTAATAAAGAGCATTTGAGGCTTGTGCTTGGCTTGCTCCAAGAACATAAGTTATATGGAAAGTTAAGTAAGTGCAAGTTTTAGGCCTGAGAGATTGGATTCTTAGGCCATGTGATCAATGATCAAGGACTAGCAGTAGAACCTGAAAAGGTTGAGGCAATCTTGGATTGGAAGTAACCCCAGAATGTTAAGGAAGTTAAGGGTTTTGTGGGGTTAGTTAGCTATTACAGGAGGTTTGTACCTAAGTTCTCTAAAATAGCAGCTCTTATGACCTAATTAATAAGGAAAGACCAAAAGTTTATCTAGAAAAGTAAGTGTGAAGATAGCTTTCAAGAACTTAAGAGGAGGTTGACTATGGCCCCTGTGCTAGTCTTACCAAACCCTGCAAAGGCTTATGAGGTGTACAATTATACATCACAAGTAGGTTTAGGTTGTGTCATGATGCAGGATAAACAGGCAATAGCCTATGGTTCTAGATAGCTAAGACCACATGAAAAGAACTATCCAGTGAATAACCTGGAATTGGCTGTTGTGGTCTTTGCACTTAAGCAATTGAGACATTAATTGTTGGGCAATAAGTTTCTAGTCTATACAGACCATAGGAGCCTCAATTACCTTTTCACCCAAAAGGACTTCAATATGAGGCAGAGTAGATGGTTAGAATACCTTAAGGATTTTGACTGTGTGATTGAGTACACAACTGGCAAGGCCAATGTTCTGGCAGATGCCTTGAGCAGGAATTATACCGGAGTGCTTAAAGGGGGAGAAAAAAGAAACAAGGCCGAGAGCCTTAGCCTAACTTGCCTAGCAAGGTAGTGGATGAAATGGGAGCTTGAGCAGTTAAATGTGCTAACCATTACCCCTAAATGAAAAAAACTCATTAAAGAAGCATAACTTAGTGATGAAAAGAATGATTTGGTGTCTGGCCAAATGAAGGGAGAACTATTCCAAGGGTTCTCCTACAAGCAAAGACTTTTGAACTTCTATAATAGGCTATATGTACCTAAAAAGGATAACCTTAGGTCTCAAATTCTGGAAGAAGCATACTTAAGCAAAATGAGTATGCATCCAGAAACTACTAAAATGTATCATGCTCTTAAAGCATACTTTTGGTGGCCATATATGAAGCATGATATTGTAACTTATGTAGATAAATGTAAAGTGTGCTAACAAGTGAAAGTTAAGCACCAGAAACTAGTGGAAAGCTTTAAAGCTTACCTATACCTGAAAGAAAATAAGGATCTATATCTATGGACTTTATGGTAAGAATGCCACTAACAAGGAAGAGGCATAATGCCATTTAGGTCATAGTGGATAGACTGACCAAGGTAGCCCATTTTCTAGCAATAAACCTTACAGATTCACTAGATAAGCTTGGCCAGCTTTACATAAAGGAAATAGTGAGGCTTCTTCAAGTGCCTAATGATATTGTTTCAGATAGGGACCCCAGGTTTGTTTCTAGGTTCTGGAAATCCCTACACCAAGCTTTAGGCACTAAACTTAAGTTTAGCTCAGCATACTGTCCACAGATTGATGGACAAATAGAAAGAATAATTCAGGCCCTAGAAGATATATTGAGATGTTATGTGATTGATTTCCAGGGAGAATAGGATGTGCATATACTCTTAGTGAAATTTTCATACAACAATTGGTACCATTCAGTGATTGGAATGGCACCATATAAGGCTCTTTATGGAGGAAGATGCATTACTCCCCTTGTTTGCATGAACCAGGAGACAAATTAGAGTTAGGGCCAAAAATCATTAAGGAGACCATTGAGAAAATAAGGCTAATCCAAACTAGGATCAAAGCTGCTAATGAAAAGCAGCAGTCTTATGCTAACCTGAAAAGGAGAATAGACCTGGAATTTCAGGAAGAGATTGGGTGTGACTCAAGGTTTCTCCTATGAAATGAGTGGTAAGATTTGGGAAGCAAGAGAAGTTAGCACCAAGATACATGGGGCCAAACCAGGTGTTGGCTAGGATTCAAAATGTGGCATACAAACTAGATTTGCCATATGAACTTAGGCATGTTCATGATACTTTCCATGTAAGCTTGTTAAAAAAGTATGCTCCAAGTTCTAAACAAGTAGTTTTACCTACTAGTGCATCTATAACACCAAGTTTGTCATATGAAGAGGTACCTATCCAAATTCTAGTAAGAGACACAAGAAAGTTGAGAAGTAGATGGATTTCCATGGTGAAAGTCCATTGGAGCAACCATACTTAGGAAAAGGCAACTTAAGAAGTAGAGGAAGAAATTGCAAAATGTTACCCAAAAGAATATCCAAAACTTATAAGGAATTTTGAGGACCAAATTCTTTAAGGAATTAAAGTGGAAAACAAAGCCAAGTTTAAGAGCTAGGTGTTAAACTTAGTAGGCCTCAAGGACACACGAGGCAATATCAAAGGTAGGCTTACCCGGGTGCACACTTGTGCACGTTTAGATAGTTTGGGAGGTTAGTAGCAGAATCGTAAGTTTAAGGACTTATTTGCGCATATATTCGGGTGCTACAAATGAAGGAATATATTGTTTGAGGACTTCATAGCACCATGCAAGAAAACAAGCCGCCAAGACAAGCATTTGACCCATTTTATGCGCCATGTGGCACATACCTGGTTGTGCATGCTTTCACCAAGTCAAAACACTTCATTTCGGGTCAAAGCTTGTTCTTGAGTAAACAAGGAACCCTTGGGGATTACATTCCAAGCTTGGATTCTTGCATTTGGAAGTTTGGCCGAAAGCTAGGAGCAAGGTTTTGGTAAGGAATTCACCATACTCTTCTTGATTTTGGTTGAGTTCCACGTTCAAGTTAAGTATTAGGCATTTAGGGGATGGCTGTTGAGCTAGATGACCTTAGATTGCTATAATGGCTATGTTACCTTCGGGTATATGAGAATTTTGTGCTAGCTAACTATGTAATTGCAAGTACTAGAATTCTTACATGGGTAGGCCAACCTATGTAAGAATTTGGAGCTCTATGTGAACTATTTAACTAATGGTATTAAGTAATGAATCAATCTAAGTGTGTACTTGCCAAGGTTCATTAGGCCGAGACAATGGTTATGGTGTGGTGTGTGTCTGTTGCTTGCTTTGGTGCCCGGTTTATGTGTGCTAACCCACGTTGTTATGTTAGTTGTTAATTTGGTATCTATTTTCTTTGTTTTCATGTCTTTATTGTAGGAGCATTGGAGGTTAAACTTTCGATTTAACTAAATAGGCTTTATAAGCTGTGTGACTCCTTATTGAGTTATGCAAATAACTCATGCCCTGTATTTTGTGTTATAGGAAAGGATATTGAGGAGTGAGTGTGTGCTTGATTTAGTGTGGTGTTCTTGGGTATGAAAGGTGTGGACACTAACTTGTGTGATTTAGCTCAATAAGTGTAAGTAGAAGTCATTATGTAAAAGCATGCTCATACATATTGTGCTGCTTGCAAGCCTTGTGAGTAGGATTATGGGACAAGTCTAGTGTTATAGACATGTGCTCTTTAGCTTATGTGTTTTAGTTTGCTTTAATGTCCATGAGTTTGGTTGTTGGATTAGTGCTACAAATCATCATCTTGTTTTATGTGGTTATGATAGCTTTCAGCTATGTTTAAGTATGGAAGCATGTGAACCTCTTTTCTAAGATTGATTGTATTTTGATGTCCTTGGTAACCTTACCAAGCCCTATGTATATATTCGGATGAATGTGGCATGTATGGGTGCCTTCATGAGAAGAAGTGTCGGATGTGTTATGTAAGATGCTAGTTTTGGGCAATTCTTGATGGATATGTATGTATGAAGTTGGTATGAAGTATTTGTGATGTTTCCGCCTTATGATCTTGTAGGTTTATGAACCTCCTTTGCTGGTGCATATGCATATGTAAATGAAAGTATGTGTTTTCAAAACTTAATGGATGGGCTTCTTAGTTGCCATGCATGTATGTATGCACACTTGATGAGCATGAGGGCACAAGCACATAAACGTTGCATTTAACCCTCGCCTTGGTGTGCAAGTTTGTTTTAGTGTTAGGGTAGGTAAGCTTCCTGGGGCGCGCTCCCCAGTACCCTGGCTGTGTCCTTGGATGTGTCCTGAGGCACTGCTATTGGTGCGTTAGCATGCCCAGCAGGCACCTAAGTGGGCGCCTTTGGTTAGTGATAGACACATGACAGGCCCTTGAGGTACACACACACACAGTGCACTTAGTCTAGTGCCTAGAAGGGTGCTAGGTGCTAACGATATACACAAGAGAGGCACAAGAGGGCACATGGTAGACACATGCATAAAAGTGCCTTGGTAGGTGCCTTAGGAGGGCACCAGGCACTAGCGATAGGCGCCTAGGCATACCATATGGGTGCACTTGGTACACATACCACCTTAGTGCCCAAAGTAGCACCAGAGCTACTCCAGTGGCTAGCAATAGGTATGCAAGGGCTGGGGCTTGTGTAGGTGTGACAACTTAGATCTTGCGAGATAAATTTCCTACTGAATCTTTATTATAATTCCTTAGCTATAGAACTAGACTATTACACTTCATCAACATTTTATCTTGAGATTAAGGTCCTCCAATGGTTCTAGACAATTTCCTCACACTTTGGTTATGAAGCAAGAAAGTTTCAACTTTATGAAGACGGTGGTAAAAATGGTTACTTGGGATTGTATCCATGAAGACCAAAGCATGACCTAACCTATGCGTAGCTAAATCAAATAACATGAA
This sequence comes from Aquilaria sinensis, assembly GCA_005392925.1. Taxonomy (NCBI): domain Eukaryota; kingdom Viridiplantae; phylum Streptophyta; class Magnoliopsida; order Malvales; family Thymelaeaceae; genus Aquilaria; species Aquilaria sinensis. Next base: position 305,397 of record SMDT01001729.1, on the reverse strand, counting down.
ATGAGGAACTAATTGCAGCCATTCTTCATTAGCGAAGTCTTTATCTAGAATCTCATACATAGAGTTTGTAGCACTTTGGCCATTAGTCCATGTAAATTTTATACCTTGACATGGCATGTAAAGTAACTACATATCATTTAATAGAGATAAAAGTTAAGATGCACTACAAGTATCGTGAGCATGTCTGCTTATTATTTTTGCTAATAGGAGGACTTGGTTGAAGTTTCTTGCAAGTAGTAAAACCCTAGTATACAAAGCAAGCATAGAAGATATTTTATTTGAGGTGGTTTCCTGAAGGTGGAAATTGGGATGACCATGGACACACCCTAAATACAAAAATTTACATAGCTTATCATGGAGGCTTAATAAAATTAAATGGACATCTTTATTCAAGAGTAGACCAATGCATGCCACTAAGCCATCCTAATGAAAGGCCACCACTGCAATGTTGGGGGTTAACAAAAGTGAAGTTGGAGAAGCCTAACTAACTTAGTGTGTTAGAGATATAATCCTCTACTTGCTTGGTTTTCATTAGAAATATGATATATGGTTGAAAGCGATTTAATAAGAACTGGAGATAGTGAACTGCTGTGGGTTAACCCAGTCTTCGACATTTAAACTCAAAAAACTTCATGGCTTACTGAGGGTTTGATGGAAGTCAAACCCTAAAAACCTTTACGCCACAATTGTGTTTCTAATTGTTGAAACTGAAAATGAAGTTAAATAATTTAGTTGGGAATAAAAAAAGGCTCGATCTTGGTTAACTTTGTCCAATAGGAAAAGATGTAGGAAAAATGAAGGATCTGACATAAACTATGGTGGGAAAGGACAACTCTTATTGCTTGGATCATGCATTAAATCCACTGAAGATCCATTAGTGCATTGCAGAATTGTCTGTCTTAAAAAAATGCAAATAAGAAATGAAGGTTTCCAATAATTGCCTAAATTTGATATAGCTAGGCAAAGACGGTCTTTAGCTCAATTCCTAGGGTGACCCATATCTTTCTTACGACAATCACTTAAAAAACATTGTTAATTCTAATTGTAAAGTGAAAATTGATTGAATTCTAGCATCACCTGATCTTGAGAGAAGGATAAAAAAAGCAAATGATGGGATATTCTTGGCAAAAGAGGATGTTGTTTGGCTAAAGCCTTGTCGGACAACACACAACTTAGTAGAATCAATAATAGAAATATCATTAAGATCTTCCAAGAAAACCTCTATTGTCATAGTGTCCTTTGATAAATTATCATCATTAGGGATCTTCGAGATATCAAAATCAGGCTAAATTCATCATCTTCCAAGGGCTTGGATTCTACCCAGTGGCGGAGCCACATTCATGTAAGAGGGGCAATTGCCCCCATTGAATTTTGGCAAAATTACACATTTAGTATTATATTTTTAATAAAATTTTCAATTTGACCCCATAAATTTTAATGTTTACATCTATATATTATAAAAAAAATTATCATTGACCCCACTGACAATTTTTTCTTGCTCCACCCCTGATTCTACCTAATATCATCATCCTCAATTGGGTTAATCGCTGTAAGCTCTTCATTGCCACTTGGATTACATGAGGGTCTTGCCTAGGCACATCCTCATTATGACCTGCTTCCAGTGGAATCAGACTAATAGGTTCAAAAAAAGCATTGATGATTTCTTGATCCGCATCATCATCCAAGGAGGATTTGTATTAACATTTACCTTCTTCCAAGACACCAATATAGTTGAGGAAAGCCTTTGCGCCTGTGGTTCAATGCGCCGTTGAACATTCAAATGAACTGAATGCTAGCATTGCATGTAAAAATAAAGCCTGAGAGTATTCAAAATGGATCACATCATGAAGAGAAAGTTGAATCCACCATAATTGATTCTAAAATCCTTGGAAATCCTCAGACATGGTCCTAGGAAAGTGGGCACAAGAATGGCCTATATAGCCACATCTTTTGCAAATTTTGAGCACCTCATCATACTTGAGTTGAACCCATAACTGCTTTTAGAATTAGTAAGAAAATAGAAGCCAAAAACGAGAAGGTCATGGATATAAACCAAGGTTCAAAAATGGAGGTAATGCCAATAATTTGGATTTTGTTCATCCATATTGATATCAACATTAGGGCCAATTTTCCCTGCAATATCCATAACCACCTCAAAATTCAAATATTGTAAAAGAGGATTGTGAACCGGGATCCATAATAGGGCAATAAAAAAAATCATGAACCTTAGGGTAGAGTGTCAGTTGTACAAGTCATACCAAGATAAGTGTTCAATTCATATTTGATGGAGCCTATGATTCCATTGCTAGTAAATGAGACCAAAGAATAAACCACAACAAAAAATAATTGTGTCCCAAAAAATAAATAACGTAAACCTCACCCTCTATTTGCCAAGAGTAGTTTATATAAGACTACAAGTAGGCAATGTTAAAACATTAGTGGTCCATAAGCTTGACCACCAAGGAAGTATACAAGTAGTGGTGGGTGGCGTCTAATGTGGATTCATTTGTGTGAAATACTACCCTATAACATGGAAGCTAGGTAGGTGGGAAGGTTAATAAGGGGTTTAGAAATGAGTGAATGCTTTTGGTGTTTAGCTAAGATGAAATATTTGAAGGGGGATGAAAAGAGCATGGTAAAAGAATAAAGTAGATGAAATAAGAAAAGGCAGGAATGGAAAAACTATGCAAGTTCAGCGGTTTGGTGCACAAGTTTGGACGTAATGAGTAGGTGCTTACATGAGAGCAAAGTTGGTAGAAGGGGTTGAGACAATTGGGAAGCAAATAGATTTAGAAACAGAGCCCAAAACTTAGGCCCAGTTCATTTCCCATAAACTCAATCAAGTTAACACGTTATTATCATCTAATGGGATCCACTACACCATCACATGCCAATCAATTACACAAGAACCCTTAAAGTTACTCTTATTTATGGTGACCCTTAGTCAAAATCCTCTTTCCTCAAATCGACGCTCCCGTCCACCGTATGCTGCCCATGTCACCAAATCCATCTAATCTTCACCAAACCAGATACTTGCTCGCCTGAGGCCTTCTCCAATTTAACCTCACCTTCCACTGCCTAGATCGCCGAATCCTACCGTGGCCCATTTAGCCCCGCCTTCCTTTCACCAAAAAAAGATGAGATCACCCCTGAAGTTCACCAGACTCGCCGACGAGTCACATCTCCACCGTCACAACGTTCTGACCTGACATGCTGAAATCAATGGCAATGATTCGCAAATCGAGCAAATTGATTCTCAAATACAAAGCAAATTGATAGCCTCCATCAAAGTCGAAATCAGGGAAATTAAAGGCCAAGAAATGCCTTTTTTGATTTATTTGACCTTCTGCTTCTTTGATCTCCAGCCACCCCCGACCTCGAAGTCGTCAAAAAGAAAAAACCCATGTTTTTTTCAGAAAAAAAATTCTTCATACCAGCTTTGCCTTTTTGAGACGCAAGATAAGATGAATCTTGGGAAGAGAAGTAGAGCTGAGACAAATCCGGATGTTCATCAAGAATTCGAACTAGCTTAATCAAGAATTGGAACAGGAGGTTGCTCCGAAGGTTCTCAAATGTGATTGGTTTTCATCAAGAAATTACAAAAATGGAGACAAAATCAAAATGGTGGTAAAGGATCATAAATACTGGGAAGTTCAATATCAAAAAGAAAGCTAAGCCACTAATCCCACACTGCGCACACGTACTACTACAAAAAATGCGTTAATGCTAGGCTATTAATGTCTGCCGAACAAGCTAGTAGCCAAGGAAAATACTTGAGTTGAACTCATAACTGCTTTTAGAATCAGTAAGAAAATAGAAGCCGGGAACAAGAAGGTCATTGATATAAACTGAGGTTCAAAAATAGAGGTAATGCCAACAATTTGGATTTTGTTCATCCATATTGATATCAACATTAGGGCCAATTCTCTCTGCAATATCCATAACCACCTCAAAATTCAAATATCGTAAAGGAGGATTGTGAACCAAAGATCCATAATAGGATAGGGCAATAAAAAAAATCATGAACCTTAGGGTAGAATGTTAGTTGCACAAGTCGTACCAAGATAAGTGCTCAATTCATATTTAATGGAGCCCATGATTCCATTGCTAGTAAATGAGACCAAAGAATAAACCACAACAAAAAATAATTGTGTCCCAATAAAGAAATAACAAAAACCTCATCCTCTATTTGCCAAGAATAGTTTATATAAGACTACAAGTAGGCAATGTTAAAACATCAGTGGCCCATAAGCTTGACCACCAAAGAAGTATACAAGTAGTGGTGGGTGGCGTCTAATGTGGATTCATTTGTGTGAAATACTACCCCATAACATGGAAGCTAGGTAGTTGGGAAGGTTGACAATAATGGGTTTAGAAGCGAGTGAATGCTTTTGGTGTTTTGCTGAGATGAAATATTTGAAGGGGGATGAAAGGGGCATTGTAAAAGAATAAAGTGGATGAAATGAGAAAAGGCAGGAGCGGAAAAACTATGCAAGTTCAGAGGTTTGGTTCGCAAGTCTGGACGTAGTGAGCAGGTGCTTACACGAGGGCGAAGCTAGTAGAAGGGGTTGACACAATTAGGAAGCAAATAGATTTAGAAACAGAGCCCAAAACTTAGCCAAGGAAAACACTCAAAAACACTTCAAAGAGATAACCAAGTCGAGAGAATCTGGGCAAAAACCAAGCGACCATAGCAGCAAAAAAATTCAATTAAAAAAACAGAGAGGTAGCGGAGATAAGAAACCAGACGAATTAGGAGGACAAAATGAAAGACAAATCTAAAAACAGAGAAACCTGCAAACCTGGAAGTGAACTTGAATGATAACAGATGAACACCAGGCCAGGTGAGGAGAAAGCCAAAGAAAATAACCATTCAATCAAAGTAGTGTAAGCCAAGTCAATCTAAACAAGCACAGAGGTAACAGAGATGAGGGATCAAGCGAATTAGGTGGGCAATTGAAAAACCAAGCAAGAAATGATGAACTCTAGCGGTCTTGAAACTAGCTCAATTTGAGGCCAAAAAAAAAAAAAAATGTACCACGCAAGCACAAGAACACCAGAAAAGAGCATGGTATACTAAGGTGTACCTATCTCACTAATCGTCAGTGATACAAAGAACAAAAAATTAACCATTGCGATCAGACGAAGGATTTAGGTGACAGGGGAAAAAAGGCACGGGCCTCTTGAGAGTCGAAATTGGGAGAAGAACTTCTACTACACAATTTAAATGAATGAATATTTATTAAAACAAAAATGTGTCTCATTTCTTTCTCATTAAAAAATAAAATTATAGATTCACTTTTAACTTTGTATTAAATTCTTTTCTATGATCATATACTTAAAATAGTTCCAAAATATATGTGTTACTAAACAACCCAAAATGCTTACGTTGGCCTAAAATAGATCTGTATCCATGTCTTATAAACACAATAAATATTTCTGGAAGAGCTTTCCTCAATCTAAATCAGTCGGGCCAAGCTAAAGCTCCCAAACGTTGAAGTTTATAGACAGGAAAAAAAAAATTAAAATAAAAACAGTTCTAGTCCATAGACACTAGCTCAATTGGCAAAGCCTCGGACATTCCCAACCCAAAAAAAGCTGGGTTCGTGTCTCGCTGAGTGCGATGAGATATAATTCCTGTCATTTGTGACCTGACATCTTCCTCGTTTCAAGAAACATATAGAGTCGCCCCAAACTTTTACCAAGTATCCTCTAACAATGTATTCTTGTACATTCTGAGTATTAAATAAAAACTCATCCAAAATGACTTAAAATCATCTGCGTGTCATCGACCCGACTCCCCTAGAAATCTCATGCCCACAGCCGCCGGGACTAAACCCTAAGCATCCTAGCAGCCCCTGCTTGTACGGCAAAAACGTCTTCCTCTTCATCTCTTCCGACACCGCCCGGTTCACCGTGTAATGCAACTCGTGCGCCGAAACTCGTCCTCTCCGCCGGGAGAAGGAACCGCCACTCTCCGTCGAGCGGAAGCTCGAATTATTTACCTCGTCCGGTTCTTTTTTCGACAACATAGCATATTTCGCCACCGGATCATTGTTCGAAGCTCTCCCTTCCGACGCGCTCCGGAACAGCAGAAAATCCTTAAAACTCCATTTCCTAGGAGTCTTTGAGAACGAAATCGAAGAAAAGATGGAAGATGCGTAAGATCTAGTGTTGCTTGTTGACGAAGTTACTGTGACGGAGACTCTGGGGATTCGGTCTTGCTCTGTCTCGAGCATAATGTCCGAAACCCTGAAAGGAGACAAAGATCTACTTCCTTTGTGGACATATGTTGAAGAAGATGAAGAACCAGAGGTTCTCTGTCTTCCTCTCTGTCGGGTCGTGAGAACCGGTTTCTCTTCCAATTCGACGCTTTTCCGAGTCTGTTCTAAAGCTGCTGCAAATGGGTCGAATTCATTCTTCTTCGAAACTCTGTATCTGGGAGATTTCGGGGATCTCGGTGATGAAGCGGCCGAGAATTGGTCGTAGCCCGGCGGTGGTTTGAGAGGCCTAATCTTGCCGCCGTCGAAGAGCTCTTCCGCCGACAACGACGCTCTTTCCAACTGGCCACTGAAATCGAACTCAAAATCATCATCATCATCATTATCTTCTACTCCACCACGATCATGACTTTTACCTGCTCTGTTCTTGGGGGTTCCAGGCTTTTCCTCCCAATTGAAAGGGATCGAAGAAGAGAGATCGCTGTCAGCGACAACGGCGGAGGTTGTTGGGCTGTGGAAGCTGTGAGAGGGGCTGGAGGGAGCGCTGAGGAAGAAGTTGCCGAAGCGTTCAGGGGTGGAGGGTGCGGTAATGAAGGGAGAGGAAGAGGTGCTGTCGAAGTGGAAGTCGACGGCAGCGAGGGGCGGCGGAACCACCACTTCCATCTCCATTTCTGTCTTGCCTGTGTTTTTGGGTAGTGTCCAGTTTGGTGGAAAATGGTAAGGGAATTATAAAGGAAAGAGAAGGGGGAAGGAAAGAGGAAGGTGAGGGATTGACTGTGGACTGTGCAAGGCTGAAGATGGTTTTTGACTAAGCACCATTTGTAAGGCTATCTACTCTCTGTCACATGGATCTTATTATTTCCACTAATGGGCTAAAGTTCGTTTAAGCCCTTTAACTACCAAGGGGGTTGAACAAAACTCAATGGACCTTTCTTTTTTTTTTTTTTACTGTAAAGCAATTTATGAGTTTGCTAGCTAGTTCATGCTAGCTAGTTTCATTTTAAGAATTAGTCCCATGTAGGCATTATCTACACCGAAGAAAGCAACAAAAGAACACTAGGCTTAGATAGGTACTTGCGTGTTCCAGTTCTCATACTCTAAGGGCTTCTTTGACCATTTCAATAGCCAGAAGAATTGAGTCATCCAATGATGATAATTCAAGGGTTTGTGAAGTACTGGGCTGGTATTTATAGCAAGTCACATCTTGGATGTTATAGAAGTATCTATCCACCATAACTCTTGTATGGATTGGAAGGAGGATTTGCAGTCGAATCAGGCAAGTAAATTACTGCCTACATCAACTTAGGAAATTGCAGTTTTGGTCCCCAATTTATATGTACAATTGCAATGTTGTGGCTGAACTTCAAATTATTGTATTATATCTTTAAAGTGTAGTTCTTGTGCCTGCAATCCACAACAGAAATCCCATGTGGCATAACGCATTGTCTGAGGTTACTCCAACAGACATGAAAGTCCTCTTGGGTGAGACAAATGGTACTAAAATTTATTAATGCCCCAATTTCATAGGATATAAGCACATTTCTGGCTTGATGGAGATTATGGATAAGCATAGTTTGGTTTGGTTTGGGTTTTTGTGAAACTAAATTAACTTGAAATAGACTCAGTTAAAAAAAATTTCTTCCCAGTCTAAGAACCTGGAACTGAATAGAACCAAAATTATGGTTGAGTTTTTTCGATTTTGATTATCAAAATTTTTAGTTTATACCATTTATGTATAGCAACATCAAAATCCAATAAAATTGCACTCACAACTGGAATGCATTTATGGAGTTGGATTGAGATATTTAGGACTTAGAATTAGGTTTAGAACTAAAAGACTAAAAACCCTATAATGTAATTTTCAATAAATAATTATATATATGAAATCATAAAATTTATAATATATTAATGCATATACCTCAAGTTAGTTTCATACGGAACTGAAATCAATCCACCAACCATAATTAATTTTTATCCAACCCACCTCTATTAGGTTAAGTAAACTCATAGTTCTATCTAGCTCATGTTTACCGCCAACAAAAATAAATTTGATTGGGGAGGTCAAGTGACAACAAAAAGTTTGGTGCCATATATCTCTCCCAAAGGGCTGTTCACTGTGACAAACAGGTGCCTCAAATGCCCCCATTTACACCACATAGGATTCTTCAATGATTGAGGGATGCAACCGAAATGACGTACCACGTCATATGTGCTATGGATCCATACTTGAGGGATGTAATTGCAATTTCTTTAATCATTCAAGGATGTGACCGGCTAATTAGTGGATTACAAAATAATGGCTTTTTATTTTCTTCACTTGTCATATGCATCACTAATTAGTAAAGTTTCTAACTCTACCCTGATGTTGGATTGGAAACCAACTGCAATGTTTCTTTTGGTGAGAAATTAATTACAAGAACTGATTATAGTGATTATAAACTTAGACAAATATTGAAAGGTAGAATTATGTTGGATTTGTATAATTATTCTTTGCCATTTGGTACCGAAAAAGACAAGGCAGAAAATCTTGAAGAGCGAGACTGGTGAAGTCATCTTCCAACTTCAGCAGTGCATGTGAATCCCCTTCAGATGGAGCTAGAACAAGAGAGTTAAAATAAGAGTTAATTCGTTTTAATTTAAATTAATTAATTTATTTTTATTTTTATTTTTATATTTTTTACTTAAAATTAATTTTATTTGAAATTTAATATTATGTAGATATAATAATCCATTTGCAAGTAAATTTTTATGATGTTATTAAATTTTTATAAATTTTTTTTTAGTACATTAAATTAGAAATTTTCATAAAAATTTAGTAAGAATAAAAAAATTATATTTTTAATAGATTATTGTATCTATATAATATTATTTTTTAATTAAAATTAGTTCCGGGTGAAAAAAAAAATATAAGAATAAAAATAAGTTATTTTGAAGTCAATTGACTTATAAATTAAAATGAATTGAGTGTAAATTTATGAGAATGAAAATTTTTTTGGTTTATTAATTTGTTTACCCAATTTTGTTGAAGATTCCATTCTCTGCCTGCAGCTGGCCGGCGTCCATTGGTAGTGTTAAGGTAATTAAAGATGCAAGAATCAATAGCTATAATTCTCCAAGTGGCAATTGCTCTTATTTGCTCCAACATAATTAATGTAGCCTAAACTTACAAATAAACTAGTTAAACATCTTCATGTGATGCATGAGGCTATTTTTTAAAAAATATTTCAGGAGTTTATGTTTATTTGATCGTAAAGTTTATCTTAATAATTAATTACTGTAAAAATTTTGAAAATTAGAACAAAGTGAGGTGATTTTGAAGTAGTATAAATTTTAATTTTTTTAAAATCAACAAATATACAAGGAATACAATTATTTTATATACTAATACATTTTATAAAGAGATGGTAAAGACAGGTTTGTTTGTGAAAAAATAAAAAGTGAAGATAGGTTATTATGGAAAAAAGTATGAAAAAAAATAGTTATTGAAGCTATTGAATCAATTATTGAACATTAGTTAGTGGGATTTTTTAATCATTTTCTCCCCAACATCCGTTGATTACTAAATGAATGTGTATGTGTGTGCGCACGTGCGTATGTGTAGGTATGCTTGTGTGTGTGTGATTTCATTTTTCGAGAAACCAAAATGAAACATTTTTAATGAGTTTAGGACCAAAACAGAATGATTAATAAATTGTGAATTAAAACAGTATAATATTTAAAATTAATTGATTGTCTATAAAATTTACTCATATAGTATATTTAATGCTAAAACCTAAGTTTATATAAACATACACACACACACACACACACACACACACACACACACACACATAAGCACTAAACGAATTGAACAAAAATGAATGGACTATGTTCGTATTCATTCGTCTAACAATTACTAAACACAAACTCTAAAGAAGTATCATAACCAATAAATACATAACAATCCACAACTTATTAATAGAAAATCATATAACAAACATACGATAAGTATCTACATAAATGAAAATATATATCAAAATTGAAAAATAAGCATCTAGAATACTAATAAAAATATAGACAAAGGAAAAAAAATGAATAAATATAAAAAAATGCTATCTAAAAATATTCATAAATATAAACAAACAAATGATATTTTCATTCAAGTTCATTTACTTAAATAAACAAATCTTATTCATGTTCATTATTTAACTAAATAAACAAATATAAGTGAAATCTTGTCAAACTATTTACAAATGTCTCACCAAATACTTTATTGGTTTAGGACCCTAACGGCACTGCTTTCAAGCAGCTTGGCTAAGTTTGACTCTCCTAGTGTATATACACCAAGTAACAGTGTTAAGTCCCTACCGTCTAACATACATAAGATAGAAGTTGAATGAGAAAGGGAAGCATGAAAATGGGAGAGGAAAATCAGGAAATTTCTTGATTAGAGTGTGTTTCCATACAAACTCCTCCTAAAATCTCTCCCATATCCCAACCCATAGTCAGAACAACCAAAACCTACCATTATTCTTCTAGTCCCATCACTGAAAAAGCAAATCCACATTCCCCAGTCATTCCTGCTCCTCTTAATGCATCTTGATTTTTGGAATTGTGTTCTAGTATGAAAAGGGTTGCAAGCTAGGTGACACCTCTTTTGACCAAAGGATAAGTCAACTTAGAGGGTGAAGAGAAGGATTTGTTAGTGAGATCTACAGAAAAACATACAAGATTTGTTTTTTGATTGTGGAATAACATGGGTTTGTAAAGAACTTGTTTGAAATTTATTTGCGATTTATGTTTTGGATTGAATCTTTATACATTTGATTGAGATTTTTTATTTATGAATGTATGATTTTGGGTTATATATATATGTTTTGGGTTTGTGAAAAATACAAATATATATGTATGTTTCTAGGTTTTTACGTATATTCTGGGTTTGTAAGAACACAAATATACATGTATACTTTAATTTTTTATATATATGCTTCTGAATTTGCAAGAACATTAAAATAGATATATGTTTCTGGGTTTTATATGTATGCTTTTGGATTTTTTTATTTATGTTCAAGGTTTTTTAGAACAAAAATATATATATTTATGCTTCTGGATTTACACACACACACACACACACACACACACATATTTATGTTCCTAGATTTGTTTTATATATGTATAAAATCCAAAATGAATTGTATGAAACTGGGGTGGTAGTGCAAGGAAAGGGCAGAAGAACTGGTTTTTATATGTATAGTTTTGAGTTCATATATGTATGAAATTGTATTTCTATTGTATGACTTTTGAGTTCTGATAGTATATGAAACTGGAAATGAATTATATAGAACTGAGAGTTATGTGTTTGAAGCTATGTATGAAATTGGTAAATTTTTTTTATTTATGTATGAAAATGTGTTCCTATTGCATAAGTTTTAAGTTTTGATAGGGTATGAAACTAGAAATTAATTGCATGAAACTTAAGTGGGTAGTATATATAGTTGTGTAATTTTGAAAGCATGAAAGCCAATGCAGGAAACTAAGTTACTATTGTCTAAAATAGGATTGATATTTGTATTAATTTGAGTTGCCATTGTAAAAAATTGGGATCATAGATGAATGAAAATTGTATGAGTTTTGAGTTTTAATAGTGTATGAAACTTATAATTATTTGTATGCACCTAGGAACTATTTTTGTGTAACTAATTAGTAAATTTTTTTGAACATAATGTGCAGGTATAACAATGAAACATTAGGATACACCTAGCATTTCAATTGGTGGGAAAACAAAGTTTAAGACAATTCAAACATGCAGTTAAGTTCCTAACGTAGGAAATCGATATGTTGTGTACGGAATTGAGATCTTATTGTATAAAACTACCTTCCTTTTATATGAAGCTTAATTCTTATTGTATGAAGCTAAGTTAAAATTGTATGAAACTAGATTCTTATAATACAAAATTGGATTTCTATTTTATGAAGTTTATATAATGATGTACAAAATTGAATTCATATTGTTCAAAAACAAAGATACAACCATATTAAATGTTCTAAAAAAAATTTACATGAAACAAAGGAAATTAAAAAAAAAATTCCACTTTGCATGCAATTAGAAAAGAAAATAACTTTGGTACTATCTTTATTTGTTTCTTTAAGATTTATCTCTTCAAAAAAAATTCAAATTCAAAATCCTCTAATTAAAAAAGAATGGAAGATGATGGGCATTAAGACATTGGATGAAGAAGGACTAAAGAAAAAAGGCATTAATCATTATGGTAAGAGATAAATGTCATAGTTAATTTTAATTGAAACAATCTTACATATCCATAATCATCTCGTCTTGAACATTGACTTATCTTTTTTTTTTTTTAATCAGAATCAAATAAAACAAAAAAAATGGAAAACTAAGGAAGAATGGAAGCTGCAATATGGTGGGCGGTTGCTACTTTCTCTCTAGGCACAATGACAACCAAGCATCTAAATGTCACCTCGAATGTTAATGTGATCACTTCAACCATATTTTTCATTAATCGTGATAAAGGATTGTTCCTTGAAGTGCTTGTAATGCTTGGATATGTAAGTTGCCTATTGCCTTGATCACTTCCAATAGAGTTTGAAGCTCTGCTTTGAGTGCTGAAGAAAAACAAAGGAGGTGAAGTCCATTGTGTAAATTGGGCTATCCACTGACTCCTTGTCATTCCCAAGCTGCAACTTCCATCCCAAGTGATGGTCTCTAAGCCCTATCAAGAACAAAAATTTCCAGTACTTGAAGCATATACTATAGCTTGTTGGTTCCTCATGTGTGACATAAAGGGTAAGGGGGTTGAAAAAAGATTTCAGGTACTTGGTCTGATATTCCTGAAATGCAAGGATCTGCTAAATAAGGTCATCTCACCTTACTATAATTGACTGGTCATGAAATTATGTATTTTAAAATGCACATTTATGTCTACCTAACCAAATGAGCTAGAGTGTAGATACTAGATAAATAATCCACTCAAATTGCCACTTTCCTTGGTCAACAAGAACAAAAGAAAGTCATGCCCTAAAGGATGGGAATCTCATCATTAATGGTCAAGTACATAAATTACCCCAAATCTCCGGTAACCCCTGACAATCGAAAAATTGATGAAAAGACATTTCAAGGTGTATCTGACAACATGAGCACAAAGGGCTTGACAAATCGCCGTGAGAAGCTAGGTTGCTTGTTGTTGTAAACCATTTAGAAGACATTTCCATAACAAATTGAAGACATGGGATTCAATGAATCAAGTCTACCACGTGATTCTGGATGTTTTGTCGAAGAGCAGTCATATGTCATCTTTTATTTGGGATGTCCATCAAGTCTGAGACTCTAAGGCTTAGGTTAGTGTCATTAGGGATGTTGGGCCTTTGAAGCTAGGATGGTTTTAGCTCGAGGATCCAAGATTCCTCCCATACTCTAATAGAATTGTCTTTACCTATGACCCATTGGTGATGGTCCTTGACTAAGTTCCTTCCGTAGATAGAGCTATGTCAAATGGTGGATACATTTGGGGTAGCTTTAACTTGCCACATAGAATGAGAATAACCATATTTTTGCCATAAAAAACTGATATACTAATTTGTTTGGGTCACCTGTAAAGATGTGCCAAAAGGTTTTTGTGAGGAAAGATTAATTAAAGAGGTGCATATCATTGATTCCAAGACCACCTGGCCTTTTTAGGGAGTTGATAATTCCTTGATGTTTCATATGAATCTCCTATTTGTCATGCAAATCCAGACCACCAAAACCTGATAAACTGCTTGGACAAGGAATCAGCCATGGTCACCAAGACTTTAAAGAGAGATTAAACAAATTGGGATTTAGGAGAGGGTGGATTAAATCAAAGTTAATCACCTAGCATTATCAAGTAATTTCCATTTCCAGCTTTCTTGCTTCTTTTCAGCCAAAAACTAGAAAGAAGAGGACTTACTAAGATCTTGAGCGAAGGGCAGACCAAGATAATTGAGGATACCATCATTGATCTTGAAGGGAAGTATCTGGCATGCTTCGTCTTGGACAGATGATGAAACATTCCGAGAAAATATTCATTCCGACTTCTAAAGTTAGTGCCTTGGCCACCAACAATTGAATAGAGATTCAAAGTTTCTCAAATAGCTTTGAATGCTGCTTCAGTAGATTTGAAGAAAAACAGACAATCATCGTAAAAGAAAAGATGACTAACTGTGGGGCCACTTCTACGGGCTAACTTATCTTAAGTCTTAACAACCCAAAACTTGCCTTTTCCTAACTAAAACTAAAGGGTACCCAACGCCACGCCACGCCACTAACGTGGTGCACGAGCGTCAGGAGTACCTCAAAAATTAATCTCTCCCCAATTTTGAGTTTTTTCTTTAAAAGAATCGTCATTAAAGCCGAGTGAAATTGCATATAATGCATTACGCATAATTTTTCTGTTATAATTAATTCTTTTTTTTTTTTTTTTGTAAATGTAACGTTGCTACTCTAATGATTTAACCTTGTCAAGTTAAATAATTGGTGTGGAAGACTTCAAATCGAAGTTTTTGACCTTGTAATATCAAAATAATTTTGATTATATCCTTCGGGTGAGAGTTGACACTGAAATTGTTGTTCTGTCCTTTTTTTTTTTTTTTTTTCAAATTATGATTTTCTTCCATTTTTATATAAATTGTTAGCTGGAATGATTCATTTAAGTGAAACGTTTAACCCCTTTTTTTGTTGCCATCATTTTGTATTGAACCTTTCATTTGATTACTGAAACATATTTTTATCCTTATTTTAGTAATTATTGCGATATACTATTTCAATTTTTTTTTCAAATGGCGATTCTTTTTGTAACAACGAACCAACCAAAAAAAAAAATCCATCACTAATCTTAACATTACTCCAAAATCAGCCATTAATTTACCATATCAGTGGCCTAAACCGAAGATATAGATAAATTGAGTGACCAAAATAACCAATAAGAGATAAATTGAGGACAACTTTAGCCATTTTACGACGATGACGTTGAGTCATTCAATTAGGGTTTATAAATGTGCACACCTCATAAGAAAGACGCCATCTTGGTTCGACTGGCTGCCTTCGCCCATATAGCCAAATTTCCACCGATGGAATAGAATGAATTCCAAACTCCTACTGAAGTTCTCAGAACTGAACTTAAGGTAAAAGGATCTAGTATCAAACCTTTTTATCAAATAAAGCTCCAACCATCTGTCATTGAGATGGACGTGTCACAACTGTTTAAAACAGTTGACCGACTTTCTACAGGCACTAGTATCTTTTCCCATTTGGTTGCAAAACTTTTCTTCGATTCTTTGTTTCTAAATTCAGCTCCCAAGGGACAGATCCAGAAATTAAAAAAAAAAAAGGGAATCCTGTTAAAGCACAACATTCAAAATGGTGGAAAAAAAATGTGTATCAAAAACAAAATCCCCACACATGACATGAACTCCCAAATCACAGCCCAAAAGTTAGTGTATAAATATCAATACGCCCGTCCTAACATATTTCCCCGCTTTCAGCTACATGATTTAGGGGCCTGCAGATTGGCTGAAGCGGTAGCCATATAGCATCCTTAGATCATGATTTCAACGAATATGCAGTCCATCTAGTTGGCCCCAACCAGCACCCTCAATGAGCCACCAATGACCGTCATGCGGCTGATAATTGCAGCAGTCTCTCAGGATGGCCCAGGAACAGCAGCTGAGGCATAAAAGGATGGATCCTCGTTAGCTACCCCACCGCTATAACCATTTGCACCATAACCATGGCCCCGGTAATAAGCTCCATTCCACTGATTATTAGGATCTGCCCTCCACTGCCAGATAAATTTTAGAACCTTGGTCAAATTGAAATCTAGAACAACACAAACTGAATAACATGAAGAAAGAGAGCCCTGGTCAAACTAGGTCCAGTGCATGATGTCACAACACTCATTTTCAACCCTTCGAAATGACATAGGTACTTGGATATGGTAATTCCAAGATGTAAAAGTTCAAACAAAAATTTAAGCTACCTTTTCGAAGGCACATACCAAACATCACCCATAATTGAGTTTGATTAGCAACTTTATTTAACAAGATATCCAAGATGGAACCACAATCTTTATACTGTCATGCAACACCAGCCCATCAGTTTTCATGGTTATAATAACAAAACCAGTGACCCATGACAGATATGGTTAACTTTAGTCCATGGATTAGATATATTCCTTCCAGCGGCAATCCACAGAAAATGTTGCAACCATCTTCTACCCGTGTCTATGATGCTCTACCTCACACACCCTAATTATGTTGTCTGAACCCTGGAGTATCTAATAGACTTCCAATCCCACGTAAATTTCTCATAAC
Source organism: Aquilaria sinensis (assembly GCA_005392925.1). Lineage (NCBI taxonomy): Eukaryota > Viridiplantae > Streptophyta > Magnoliopsida > Malvales > Thymelaeaceae > Aquilaria > Aquilaria sinensis. Next base: position 288,847 of record SMDT01001729.1, on the reverse strand, counting down.
AAGTGAAGAATGACAATTACATAAGCTATATTACCTGCTTGTTTCCAGGGCTTCGACCCCAGGCTAGACGAACTGTCTGCTTGCCTATGGTTGTCCCATTCAGATTCTGCAACGCATCCTCCGCATTCTTTCTATAAAATGGTACGAACATTACAATGCTGCCTTACAAAAAGTTTAGTCTTATAGACATGCAGAGGGGGAAGCAAACAATAATAATAAACACGAGATACAAGTCCCTATTCTAGTTGGGATGAACCAATAGAGATATACATAACCAAGAGGCACCTGTTAGCAAACTGGACAAAGCCACATCCTCTACCAGCAGGTATTTTAATAGAAACAATTTCACCAAACTGAGAAAAAGGCTGTCTAAGATCCTCATCAGTAACATCAGAGTCGAGCCCTCCAACAAATATCTGAAACAAGAATGGTTTCCACATCAACTACATATGACTCTGGAAAAACTAAAAGAAGGTCAAGGAAATGAACTGACAGTAGCATTATTTGATTCGCCATCAGCTTGAAAACCATGTCCTGCAGCACCATTAGATGCATGTTGCCCACCAGCCACAACTAAAGCTAGTAAAAAGCCAAAGAAATAAACAAGATTCCAAACATTTGTGATTTCAATGATAAGGTAGAAATTAAAAGCATCAAAGCAAACGTGTAACAATTTGTTAAAAGAATTGACAGAACAAGTAATCAACTTAAAATGATTGCATTCATCCAATGACGAACAAGAATACTTCCTTACATGAAGAATTGGATGGATGGCAAACAAAAATATTAATATTATATTCATTACACAGTACAGAGAAGTGTAATAAAAAAAGAACAGGCCTAAACACACAGAAAAAAATCAGGAGGTGTGGGGAAGAGGGCAGGAAGATGGGAAGGGTAAGAATGTAAGGAATCCAACAAGGAGTCCCAGAACTACTAGTTAAAAGTTTAAGAGCTGTCAATTTAGATTTGTAGGTTCATGAGCACTGACAATAATACCTTGAGAAGAATATTGTTGATATCCAGATGCTTTCTTAGGAGTTGCAACTCCTATTCGCATTGGCCTAGAGGAACAATAGACTCCATTCATTTCTGTCATGGCCCTAGACCTCTCATTCTCATCACTGAATCTAACAAACCCATAACCTTTTGAACGGCCTGTATTGGAATCAATAACGACTTTTGCCCCCTTAACCGATGGATATCTATCAGCAAACGTATCCTGCAACATTGCATCAGTCACATCTGCGGCCAAATCACCTACAAATATGGATAGGTCTGAACCACCCTCAGTTCGCCGCTCATTTGAACTAAATGAAGCCCAGTTTAGACGGAAAGGTTGGTCTGCCTTGGGCATTGGAGAGCCATTATATCCTTGCAAAACTTTTTCAGCAATTTCATGTGAAGAAAACTCAACAAAACCATAGCCTTCTGACTGACCAGTTTGCTTATTTCGTATAACCTTAACAGACAAAACCTGGATTGGACACACCAAATATCAGAAAACACAGGAAGTATGCATTTACTGAAAATTGTGTTAGAGCTAATGTTTTGCCCAAGTGAAAGTAAGGGAAAATTTCTGATACAAAAATGAAAAGAAAAAAGATATAAACGAAAAAGAAAAGATGAAAAAAGAAAACATAAAAAGCAAACTAATGTTGCCCAATTGAATTGAGAGTAACTGACATAATCCAGTAAATATCAAGCTTGAGGACTGGCTCAAACTACTGCTGTATGGTAAAACTTATTTCTCTATGGTTCCTTTTCAGGATCATCATGACATAAAGCTAAGACAAAAAAAAATTCCAACAAGCAACCACATAAAATTTTCACTGATCTCCTGACAATGATGAGTTTCGGTTTGCGACAACAAAATATGCCCTCATCATGCTATTTACTTTCCACTGCTTGCTGAAAATTTTCAGACAAAGGAAGCTAATAAAGGATTTTTTTGGCTGTATATCAGTAATTTCTTTTTGGTAATTGATATCCATAGACAGTGAATGCTTCTCTTTGATGTAAGTCGAGTATAACTTCTTTCATTATATTAATATTACCATCTAAGCAATTGTGACATCACAGCCAAAACTGAGATTCAAATGCCGACAAACTTGTGGTGAATACAATAGCTGAAATTGCTCAAAAGAGGCAGATTACCCAGAAGAATAACCAATTCAAGTAATCTCACTCTCAATCTTGAAAACCATCACTAACTAAAGTATAAATTCGATTTTAATATCAATTTTGCGTAGCTCTCCAATTCCCCATTCTCACAAAACCAAGCCATAGCAATGACTGAGTTTGAAATGCATCTCAGTACTTGTAACTAAGCGAACTATTTCACATTAATTTTAATCAACTGAGGATCACCTTAATACGAGTAACTCTGCAGTACAATCATGCACTGTAAACTCTTGAAAGTTATACTACGTCCTAGTAAGGATTTGTCACAACTCAGTTACAATTTAATTACGCATTGTAAATTGAGACTGTATGGTACATAATATACAGTAGAATTGCCCAATACACTTCAATTAACTTTGATACGATTCATATTTTATCAAAATAATATGCACAACTCAGAATGCATTCTCCTTGAGAAAAGATGGTAATTCATAAGGAGGTGATGAAATCTGCTTGCTTCAAATCATTATACAAAAGCCCACGTCAACACACATGGGAGTATTAATTAGGTAACAAACATGCATTTGGGCACCAGTAATCCTGCAAAGCCATAAATGAACCGCCGACACAATTCGATAATAGTTAGCTGATAAATCTCAACCATTCAGAACTACTTAATTTAATTACAAACTTACTTCAGACAAGTCTGATTCGTTAGTTCATCGATTAATTCAATTAAACATCTAGCAAACTACTAACTAAAGTATCAGCAGAATCCATCATCCACACCAGCCCAAAACAAGACCAGAACATGTAACCAGTCAAAAGAAAACAAAAAAAATCTGCATCTACAAGTGAGTTGCAATGGAGCAGACCTCGCCGGCGTGAGAGAAGCAGCTATGAAGATAAGTCTCGTCCATCCAATGGAGAAGGTCGCCAACCCAGATGGTTTTAGCTTCTTCGGGAGACGAAGATCCGCTGAGCTGCTTCTGGGGCGGCCTGAAGCGGTGCTGCTGCTGATACGGGTGCTGGTACTGGAAGGGCTGATTATAAGGCATGTAGTGATGCGGGTACATCATCATCTGCTGCTGCATCATGACCATGGCGGCCGCCGGATACTGCAAGGGCGGCGCCATCCACTGCGGCTGCGGCACCCACGGCTGCTGCTGAGGTTGATGAACATGATTTTGCTGCGGAGGAAGCTGCTGATCAGGGCCGTTGGGCGCGTGCATCTTGATTTGATTCGATCTGATCTGAAATTGAGAGGAGGCAAAAGCTGGCACCTGACCAGACCTCTGGCTCCCTCTCTCTCTAAGGCGAAGTAGAGATAGCTGTTGAGAGAGAGAGAGAGGAGGCGGAAAGAGGAGTGGGTTTATGGGTTTGAGGAGCTTTTAAAGGGGTGTGGCGGATCTCAACTCCGCTTGGCTTTTGGGGTTTTTAAGAGGCTCGTACTTCATTCATTCCACACGCTTACAGCTCTTCTCTCAATTTTGTAATGAATCTAGGTAATAAACATTGCTTTCACTATTGTACTGCATTCATTTTATTAGAATATTATTTTAAAATAAAGTGCATTAAATGTAATATTTTGCGCTTTTTATTTTGTGTCCTAAATATGAACAAAATATATATGAAATGTAATATTTATGCCAAAATATGTGTACTAATTATATTTTTTTTATAGGTCAGAATATTTGTATCAAAATATGTCCTGCGTGAAATATTGTGAAACTGACAAAATATATATAAAAACTCATATGAATGGAAATATTGCAACATTTTGCATAAAAAAACCTAATTCCTTATTTGACCCTTGAACTATGGTGACTCAACCGTTCTATTCCTTGAATTTTTGTGGGGGTCATAATCAAACTCTGAACTTTAATGATTGTAACACTTTACTCTATTTACTTAACTTCCGTTTATTTAAAAAGGAAAAAATCATATAATTCCCACTTAAGTTTCCTAATTTTTATCTTTTGCACCATCATATTTTGACTTCTCCCTTTTTAGTACTTCCTTTGTCCATTTATTTTGCCTCATTTTAGATTGCACGTAGTTTTAGCCAATTGGCTGTTTTTCATAAATATTTCCAATTTTACCCCTCCCAATTTGTTTCATCTCGCTAGCCTCATCCGTCAATCAGTCCTTGCCCGTCCATTCGTTACTTTTCACCTCTATCCATTCCTCAATTCATCTCATCCATCAGTCCTTACCTCTGTCTGTTCCTCGATCCGCCAACCTTTGATCGCTGCCTTGATTCGCCCTCCTCAATTCTTTGTCCTCGAATAGCCCCCCTCAATTCTCTGGCCCCGATTCACCGATCGAGTCACTCCATCCTTGATTTGCTAGCTCATTTAGTCTTTAATTCGCCATCCTCCATCCCAATTGAGACCATCAATTGCACCGAAATAATACTATTAATCGTTCCAAAACCAAGACTATCCATCGCACTGGAATCAAGACTGTCAATCATATTAGAATTGAGACCATCAATCACGCTAGAATCGAAACCATCGACAGTGGAGAAATTGTGCTGGAATTTCGTTGGTTTCTAGTTTTTATGATTATGAGTTTAATTACAATTTAAGTCCCAAAGTTATTAGTTTGAATAATTAGAGGCCTAAAATTTTAAATTGTGCAATCAGATGTAATACTATTATATAACTGACGAAAAACATCCAAGTTATTGAGTCAATGGAGCAAAACGTCTCAATCATTAAAGTTCATCACTCAATTATGATCCCCCAAAAGTCTAGGGGAATAAATAACCAAGTCATCATAATACAATAGTCAAATAAAGAATTAGGCAAAAAAAAATTACAAACTGCATAAACTTTTGTTTGGCGTATTCATGAAAAATGAAATTTCATGTGAAATATCGTGTAATTTGGTGAAGTTAAAGATAGTTAATTTTAAGTTAATAGAGAAAAGGGTGAATTACAATCACCCCTGATAATTAGCCCAAATTACACCTCATCTCTTGCTCTTTTAAAAAAATATACACTTTACTCCTTTAAATGTTGGCTTCGGTCATGTAACTGTTAAAGTTATGGGTCCTATAACAATTCTAAGTTTGAAACCCAAGTTTGCCCCTCCCAGATCAAAAACATGTCTTCTCCCTCACTAGTACTACCACCTCCACACGATCTAGCCTTATCCATAAGCCGCTGTAAATGTGCTGCTATTATTTTATCATCCACATATCATTAAAATCCAATTGACAAGAAAATGCCCTTAGAGTCAATTTCATGTTCTAGTAATTTTCCCAATTTAAGTGAAAGAAAAAGAAAAATAAAAATGAAATGAAGGAGATATTTAGGAACATGAAAAGCCTAGGCAACGGCCTTCGGTAACAAGCCCAATGGCTTAAACATAAGGTGGTCGCAGGCAAAGCTCAATGGGGATAAAAGCCAGAGCCTAAAGGAAAGTGGCAGAGAAGCGAAAACCATGAAGATATTTGTGTTGTTTGTGTTTGTTAGGTTTTGATTCATCATATTGTACAAGGAAAGAAGCTAATATATTTGTGCATAATTGCACGATGTCTAAAATGAGCTTAAGCTCAAGCATGCTTAACAAGCTCGAGCTTAAGCATGTATTATTGAGTTCAAATCGAGCCCTTGCATAAAGCTTTCCGAACATGTATCAAGCCTAACAAACATTCAAATCAAACTCGAACATCGGTCGAGCCAAACTCGAACCTTAACATTGCGAGCTCGTGAAACTCGAGTTTGAGCTCAAGCATCCCTCACAACAAAACAAGCTGAGCTTGAGCTCGAAGGATTCAAGTTCGTTTCAGTTTGATGACACCCCTAGTTTAGTCTAGGCCTTTCATCAAATTCACATTTTAATCTCAACCATTCAATCTCCTATCTATTCCTAACCATTGGATCAATTTCCTTATTTTTTTATATTTTATTAAGGTAATTCATTTTAAAGGGCTTTTTAATATTTTCACACTCTCTTAATACACAGGTTGATGGAGTTGGAGATGTAAAATGTATATCTATGAAATAGTATGACCCAAAGTGCAATTTGTGCCTAACATCAAGGGATGATTGTAATTTACCGATGGCGTACAGGTGATTAGGTGATTAGATGATGAGTTTTGACTTACACTTTTAAAAACATAATTATAATTTTTTTTTATATCTAAAATTTTCGCAATCTCAAATCTTTATAATATTTTTATATCTAATAAAATTATTTTATCAAATTATTATTTGAACTATAATTTTAATATTCAATTTTTCCAATTTTTTACTTTACGTGTAAAAATTTTAAGGGTAAAATTGAACCGGTACATAATTTTTTTCTTTTTAATTTCCGTGTCAAGCCAAATGTTTCAATAGTTTGAGAGTGCATTATTTATTTAAATATTATTTAATCTCTACATTTTAAAATATTAAGAAACACTTTAAAAATATTTTTTATTTTTAATTTTTCATTTCTAAAGCTCGATAAGGAAAATAATTTTTTCTAAAAAAATTTTTATATAAAAAATATGGTTCAACTTATTGTTAAAATAAGTAAAAACTCATTTTGATGATGTTAAATATTCCCTCCGTCCCATATTCTTTGCACCATATTCCTTTTTTGGCCGTCCTAAATTCTTTACACCGTTTCCTTTTTTGGTAAATTTAAGTAGTGAAAATGTCTATTATACCCTTACCCTAAACCCCTTAATCTGACCATTTTTTTTTGTTTTCCCTTGCCCAATCTCCCATCCAAGGATCTTGTATTCCAGGTCCTCCGGTGACGTCCCTCCGGCGACGTACCACCGGCGATGCATGGAATAAGAGGAGGCAATGAAACAAATCAAGGGATCAGCAAGTTCGAGACAATCGGTGAGGCGAGTTCGCGACGATCGGCGAGGCTAGATCGAGACAAAGCGAGAGGTGATCGAGGACAGCGGTGAATTGAGGAGGACGAAAGATCGAGGATAGAGTGGACGATTCGTTGGCGATTCGACGATGAGGCATTGCTGGAATTGCTAAGATTGATTCGCTGTTGGAATTGTACTCCGGCGACGAGCGACAGACTGAGCCAACTAATTGTGATAATAGGAGCGACTAAGGCGAGGGCAGCAGATCGACTGCGGCAATGGCGGTGAATCGATTGAGGTGAGGGCGGTGGATCGACAGATCGATGGAAGGATTGACTGAGGCGAGGGCGGCGGATCGACGGCGATCGAGACTAGCCGATTTGCTTTGTTGCCAAGGGAAAACGTGGGCAAATCAGTAAATGTACAAGAGAGAATATGGGCAAATTAGTAATTCCATAAATATTCTTAAACTGCGTGTCAAATAGAAATGGTGCAAAAAAATGTGGGACGAAGGGAGTGCAAAATAAGAAAAACTGAGGCCCTGTTTAGTTGCGAAGAATTTTCTAATTTTTCCAGAAAAATTTTCAAAAATTAGAAAATGAAAAGAAAATGTGTTTAGTTAAATAATTTTCTTTTTCAATTTTCCTAGAAAACAATTTCTATGTTAATAAGAAATAGAAAGCTTGGTTTAAGTTGTTTTCTATTTTCCCGAAAATGGAAAATACATCGGGCTCGGTTTCTCTTTGTCGCGCGATTTGCCTCCCTAGCCCGACGCCTTCGACCTTTTCCCTCTCGACGCCTTCGACTTCTCCTTTCTAACGCCTTCGGACTTCTCCCTCCCAGCGCCTTCGAACCTTTCTTTCTTTCTCTCTCTCTCTCTCTTGCCCTGCCATTTCAATTCTCCCTCTCCCTCTCTCCCTCTGGCACGGAAGAGCGACCGACGGATGCGCGATCGATGGAGGCACGACCAACAGATGCGCGATCAACGGATAAGAAACTGATGTATGCGCAATCGACAACCGATGCGTGAATTGACGACAAAGCTCCAATCAAGATGTGATCGAGGATGGCACGAATCAAGACGGTGAATCGAGGCCGTGATCGAGGAAGCAAAACAAGGATCGAGCGGGCTCCGGCGGGACTATTAGGGCGGGTTCCACCATCGCTTCTCGCCTGTGGCCCTCACCTTCCTCCACCATCGCCAGCCTCCTCCTCCATCACAGACGAGTACCCTGAGGCCCTAAACCAAATCAGACCAAAAGGGAGGAGGGATGGAGGGCAAAAGAAATAGGACTGAGAGAGTAGTTAATACTATACAAAATTGCTCTATTGTAATTAATAGTTATTGATGTATTTACAGCAAGTGCGCATATTAAAAAAAACATAGATACTTTACAAAATTAAAATTCATAAATTTGATATTGTATCTAATTTTATTTGATATTATGCTCACATAGCCATTGACTTTATTGTATCTAATTATATTTGATATTATGCTCTATTTGGAATTGTATTATATGTTAAAAATACTATAACTAAGAATGCTCTATTTATCATATGAACATGTTTTTTTTATATGAATATTGCATTTGAATGTTTTAACAATGTAAAAATATAGAATTTTGTTGTGAAGAAATTTTCTTAACTAAACATATTTTTCAATTTTTCATTTTCAAAAAACTGTTTTATTGTATAAACAATCAAACATAATTTCTGAAAAACATTTTAAAAAATTATACATAAAAAATAAAAACTAAAAATAAAAAATAAAAATAAAAATTATTCTCTACAACAAAACGCTACAGGAATTTTTACAATTTGTTTCACCGCTATCTACCGCATCATTCTTTATAAATCACTATGGCGAAGGGTACTAGCAAGGCTTGCCACGATTCACCTTAGGTTGTTTAATTGCTTGCACATGGTTTTGTTCCAAATTGCGGCTGCGGCCCCGTGAGTCGGAGTTGGTCCCACTGCGAGCTGCTGTGTTCTCTGATGACGTGTACGATTCTGATGCGCCGGCTGGCAGTGATTGTCAATTGTGACCATCAACAGGCTTGATTAGACTGCTGAAATCCTCACAGTTGCGTACTCTGTAATGTAGGCAAACGGAACTATTCATAAATCCCATCATGGTTCACTTTTGATCCTGAAGACTTCAAAATATGGCATTCCTTGCCCTACACAAGCTTGCTACAGCTCACAACAAGTTTGTTCTGTCAAAAATAAAAAAAAAATGTTTAAAGAGAAGGCATAGAAGGTTAATCAGAGAGTTTACTTGTTACCCCTGTCTCAATCTGTTTTTATAAGGATTAAACTGAGTAGTTTTTCTTAGTGGAAGCCTTAAATGGTCGAGGACTGAATTGTATATTAGAAGAAAAAGAGCCTAATGGAGAACAGGGAGACATTTGAACAGAGAAGAAATTAAGGGTTTTATTTGTAAATAATGGAATGATTGAAGGGCTGAAGTGGAGTAAAACCCCACTAGGGTAGCCAGAATTTGACTTGTCTTGGTTCTGATTGATCCTAAGCCTGGTTTTAGACGAAGAACAGAGGAACGGAAGCTGAAAATTAAGGATCAGCAGTCATTTGACCCCAGTTTTCCACCATCTACTCTCGGGGTTCATTGGGGAGGTGTTACTTTCCTGGCAAGGCATGTTCCTGTCGTGGCTGCTGGGTACATTGTTGCGTGGATCCATTGCATGAGCACTGGTGAGCAGGGAGCCATGGGAAAATTTAGATATTGGATGATCATGGATTCTCGAGTAAGGGGAATTCCTGTTCAAGTAAAGCTTGAAGGCTGACAAGCTGAGAGGTCGGGATTTTGACTGAAATTGTAGGGAAACTATTCTAGTTCCCTAGAAATCTAAGGGAAGCCAATTTGGTTTCCTGGGGTCAGCAAACCTTAAGGGGAAGGTTTCACTAGCTAGGACACTATCCGTGTGGCTCTGAAAGCCCCAGATTGAGCTCAATTATTCTGAATTGCTTGCTGGTTCATTACTGCTGTCTGGCCCGAGTGAACTGTTCTGACTGTTGTTACAGTTGTTTCTGTAGTTAATGTCGTCTTCTGCACTCATGCATCATGTTTGATTATGATGTTTCTGTTTGTTCTGATGTGTTCCCGCATGTTGATGCGTTGTTGCTCTGTTGGTCATTGCTTGATTGTGTGGCTGAATTTATATATTATATTGCTTGTTGTTCTTCTGTTTTGCAGGTTCTAGCTGAACATGATGGTTTGCATGTTCAGTGTTGTGTTTCTTACTGAGTTTTCCTTGGAAACTCATTCCCTTACTGTTATTGTCTTGCGGGATTAAGAAAATCTGTATTGAGTTTACTGACTCACTGGTTTATAGGCTCCTTTTAAATACAAGTGCCGTAGTTGTAAATTAAGAGCATACAAGTGCTGGTTCTGAACAAACTGTATAGCTGAGATTATTATGTTTTAATCAGATTTCAACGGTTGGTTTCATATCTTTTGAATCTGGAGTTGACTGTCAAACCATTGAATGGCTAGACCTTCAGCTGACTTTTCTGATACAAATCTAGTTTTGAGCTGAAACTTGGTTTACTGGTTAAACTTCATATTTGAGACTTGTATGTGTGGTTTTGCTTGGAAGGTCCTCTCCCATTTTCCTAGTAAATTGTCTAGGACCTTGCTGCCTGCATCCGTGTTTTGGGTACTCTTAGTATTGACTTTTAAATAGCTAGCCAAGAAAACTTGTTTTGGTTAGTTTCTTAAGTTTTTGGCAAGTGCACGCAATTCATTTTAATTTAAGTCAGTTAACTCTAAAATGATAATTTTTTTTTATTTTTTTTTATCTAGAACTAATTTTAATTAAAAGTCAATATTAAGATATTAAAAAAAATTCATAAAAATTTAACAACATTATAAAAATTTACTTTCAAATGGATTATTGCATCTACATAATATTAGCTTTCAAATGAAATTGTTTTTAGGCAAAAAAGATATAAAAGTAAAAATAAGTTGGTTGACTTAAATTAAAATAAATTAACTTAGTGAGGGCCATAACGTTACTTGTACAAGAAGCAGCTCTGCCTTACCGGGAGAGAAGCAAAGACAAGAATAAGCTTATGATACAGTCAGAATGCATTTTTTTGATGTGCAGCTGTTTTATTGCTAAATCTGTCCTAAAATGCTTCCTATTGCACTGTAAACCATCCTACTTGGGCAAATGAACAAGATCTTTTTCTATTGGCTAATAAGAAATTATCTACCTTCATTAAAAGAATGAACAGAATCAGTTGTGACTTGTAAGTGCTACAAAGCTATTTTTTTTTCTTTGCAATGAAGCTGAAACAAAACTCAAGGCGGAACAGCAAAACTTTGAACAGGACAGGCTCCCTGCCACCTCCTTCGATCATAGAATAGAAATTGATCGAATAGTGGATCAGAAAATGTGCTATGTACATCTTCCCAGCACTTTACTTTCGGTCATCCTCAAGGAAGCTCTCGTACTTTGTTCCTCTCAACGCCTTCTGGACATCATTCCAATTCTCTACATGACTGGACAAGGATCCTCTGTGAATCTTTACTTGCCCACTTTGCAGATCCATCCTTGGAACCCTCAAGAATTCTTGAACCTCTTCTAGTTTCTGTCAGGATAAAAGAGAGCATCATATAAACCCAAGTTGATAAAAGCTGATCAGGATTACTCATCTAGTGAATGATCATCAACCAATCATCTTACAGTGCGGTTTTTTACCACATCCTCATAGTAAAGAATAATATGCCGGGTGCTTTTGAAGTAATCCAAAGCTTTCCTTGTTGTCCCTTCAACTTGACTTAGATTGCGGTACAGTGTAGTAGTGTTGATTACAGGCTTGTAGCTTGCAAGTATTTCTGCCTGAAAGTGCAAAACAGGAATCAAATTTCATAGTCACTACCGAAGGGAAGATGAAAAGCGCAAAAATGTTATGAAATGAACAGAGGAAAGGACCTCTTTATGGGAATGAACATGAGATTTGTGCGTTCCATTCAGAAGTCTTGTTTCCTTATCGTAAGAATTTGCAAGAACTGAAATCATCCTACGCAGAAGATTCCTTCTGAAAAGGAAAATAGCTGATACACCGTGTGTATTAAAATATTTCACGACTTCTTTGTGATGCTGCATCACGCCCTGCAGTAGTAAGGCAAATTGTATAACAGTAGGTTATGAAGATGAAATTATGAGAGAGAGAGAGAGAGATCCACGTATGTTTTTCTCTGGAGGCATCAATCTATATCTTTATATCTCATATTAGAGAAATCCATAAAACGTCATTAAAGGTCATTCCTTTTGGAAGTAACTTGTTGCTAATGAAGATCTGACTCACTTCAATAGTCATAGGTCTCAACTACGACAATCGCTTGACAACACACACTTGCCTTATTGCCTCTGGTTTTCAAATAAATCACATGATATTTTTGTCACACATGAGCACTGCATTGAGTCCCCAGATATAATAGCCACTCACATGAGGAACAGCTGAAAGTCTGGCAAGAAAACATTCATTTGGGATTGAGAGCTAATAGGAAATAGCCATAGATATGCTACTATTTTAACCAAGTTCTCTAATCCCTTTTCACCTATAAATTCTGGAATCATGCTACAATATGAAAACTCTGTTCCTCCATTTTTGAATTAGGAGATCGTGCAGGGAGTATATTTTGAATTCAATTGTGTCATACGTGTCCGCAAGAGAACCTGAACCAAAGAAGTGTAGGACTAGTCTCATGGACTAACAGAAGACGCTGCATTTTGCAACAAATATTTTCTTTTTTCAGAGAAAAACTTATCAGAAGACACCGCATAAACAACACACATGCATACATTTGAAACCAGAGAGACCAAGCTCATCAGTTTATCCAATAAGATGAACCACAAAATCTTTCATCGCCACCATTCAACTGCATGCATTTCGTAGGTTCTCTAATTAAAATCCAGTGAACCAATTTGCGATCAGAAAGTTACGAATAGATCATCATTCTAGTAATGGCTGTGCTCATATTTACTTGTTTGGGAACAAAGGAGAAAGTAATATCTGCACCAATTATAGAATTCTGTACGGCATTCTCACCTGATTAAGCATCCATTTGAAGCCAACAGCAGCTGTGCACTCATTTTTTGCCGAACTACTCCACCAATCCAAGTTATAAACCTTGTCCAGGTTCCCCACGAGGGTTGAAATGTTAGTCCTCCTGATTTTAGCACCCAACATCTCCCCATTTGAGCTAATGTTAGTATGGCTGTTTAACAATGTCTCGAACCATCCACTGCCAGACCTCTGCATCGAGATAATTGCGAAAAAACGCACAGGATTGCACCTGCATTCCTCCCTAATGATGCAGAACAAAATCACATCATTCATCTCTGGCAGAAAACATGGCAAACCACATGAAGCCATTGATCTACACTCACCTGCTAAAGGTTCTGGGTCTCGGGTAGTGGACGTAAGGAATTTCCCATGGTTCGATGTTGGGCTCAGGACACGGTTGTGGAATCAATCTGATGCCAAAAAACTCGGGATTGGCGTTGAAGCTTACTTGCTTGAGACAAATCGAGCATACATATACCCCACAGATCATTGCAAACACCAACAAAACCACCCGGAACACCAGTGGACATTTCTTTGGAGACTTCAAAAAATCCTGCTAATATTCGAACCCAGATACAACGGTTTCACGATTTGCCAAGACAACCTAGATTTAACGGCTTAATTCTAGAAAATGCATTATCAAGGAAGAAAAATAAATAGTTCTGTTGAGATAGAGCTGTCACACACACAAAGCTTCACGCATAATGAGAACAATAACGGACGAACCAAGTTCTACACTCTAACGAATCTCCATGCACGTCTTGAATGGATAAAAACAGAACCACCATGAAAAGATTCCATTTGAGGTTTCCCTCTAATCCAATACCATGTTGAAACACATGAATACAAAAAAGTTGCAACTTTAACTGAACCCAGATCAAAACATTCGATAAAAAAAAAAGAGACCAAAAACTTTTTTAACAGAAAAAGCTACCTTGGCAAAGGAAACGGGATCATCAGCCATGGCTTGATTGGCTCTTATGAAGAGCTCAGAACGGCACTGGTCACCGAAGTGCTGGCTTTGCTTGCCTCGTCCTCGAATTCACTCAGAAGTGAACGACATTGATCTTGTTTGTTGTTCTCGTACTAATCCAAACAAACTGGAACTGGTTGGAGAAATTTCGCTACGATAGAGAGCAGAGAGAAGTGTTTTATCTTTGACAAGCTCCTACAAGCTTCACTTCTTTAATTTCTTCTTTCCCTTTGGTTTGTTTGTGTGGGAACTGGGATTCCACTTCAAGATCTCTGTCTCCATCATGCAATCAACCCAAACTTTCTCGTAACGCGGTGTACGAATTTGACGGTGCGAACGGCGTCGTTTAATCGGTTGCCTCTTTTATACGTAAACAACCAAAAAAGCCCTGAGGTTTTGTTGAAAATATACATAGCCTCCTGACGTTTAGAGAAATACAGTTTTCCCCCGAAACTGTACCGTCATGGCGCCATCTTTTTTTGTAGCAATCAAAAACATGTTACAAGTTATATATTTAAGGTTGGTTGAGTGGGAGCCGCCGTGAATCAAACTCAAGTCGGCTGAGGCGATGTCTTGCTTTTACTAACTAAGCTAGGTAGATAAAGACTATGGCACCACTAACAGCCATAAGTATATGTATAAATCCAAGCCAAAACATAGCACTCACATGTATACCCACACACAGAATGAGGGACATAGCACCTAACAATGTCATGTCGTATCATGCCAAACATATGCCACACATGCTCACACGTTGTGCCAATTGGGACTAAAAAATTGATTTTTTTTTGTTTGCTTTCCTTTTTTATAAGATTAGATATTTAAAGACTAAAAATGAGCAAATTGTGAGGTAGTCTTTAACCTTTAATTATTATTCTCTTATAATCCCTAACCAATAAGTTGTTTTGTTTTAGTCCTAAAATAATTAAAATTATTTTGTTTCATCTGCCACTTGAAGGAATTTGTTAGCATAAGTACTATCTAATATCACATTTTAAAATTGCAATTCAAACTTTTTCATAATTGTTCCCAGTAAATTTAAACCGTATAATCATTTTTTGACAATCGATAGATAATTTAAAGCATAAATTTTTCCTTTTTGTAAATTAGACCTATTTCATCCAAAAAGAATTTTTTTAAAAAAAAATTTGTATTGACTGTTGAATAACTGCCATGTAGTTTAATTTACTGAAAAACATGTCCCAAATATTAAATTAAAAATTTAAAAGTTGATGTCAGACACTTACATTAAGTTGATAAATAATGTATTTCATCTTGAGAACCTAGTTTTCTTCCAATAAATTTTGCAACAGAATTTATCATATAAAGAGTAGGAAGGTTGTGGACCTGTACCCACAACAATTCTTTTCTAAACTCATGCTCAATGCATCTTATCCACATATGAAATTGTTACATGGAGACAAAAGCACCACCAAAATTCCATGGAGCAATTAATTATAGGCTGTGCAAATTTCCCAATGTCAATAATTTCACTAGAAACATATTGAATCCCATAGCTCCTAGAACTTCAACTCATCCTACAAGTGATTGGATATGGCCAATCTAGCGTACAATAAAATGAAGAGCAAATAGTCTCTTATCATGAATTTGCATAATCAAAACATCCTATAAAATTTGTCTTCAGTTTTGAAAAATCTGTACCCAATGGGATGAAAAGCCTCAATTCGGTTTGCAATATGCAAACACAAAATCTGGTTAAATATAAAACACAAAAAGAAGGTTCACCCACCGGTATTTAAAGTAAAAAAAAAAACTGGTTGTTACTGCAGACCAAATAACCACAAGTTGGAATGATAATGACATAAGCAAAACAATAAAGCATTCCCTAAATTAGTGAAACTATAATAACAAACTTCCCTGCTTATAGCTGGAGCATTTAAGGTAACAGTAAAAAGACATATATAGGTCAAAACTTCCAAACACTAGAGTGCTTACTGTTTGTTGTCATACTTTCACAACAGTTTGCTTAACAAGGCCATGTTATGATATTTGATGGAACCATTCCCAATCTTTCATTAGATTTGGATTTGGAGATGCTTGCCCAATCAACTAGGATCAGCTTTTTCTTCTCACCATCAGACCCCAAAAGAAAGGATCTTTGTATTTTCTTAATTTCCTTAAGCACACTAACAGGGATGTGACAGCACCTCGAGGGCCTGTCCAGTAAACTTGTGGGAAGGTGTCTTACACTAGTCGCAATTAACTAATTGATGAAGTGCACACTAGTTAAAACCTTTATGCTTCTAGTTAATTAACCTACTATGCATGAGTTATGTTTTGGCTTAACCAATAAAACAAGCAATAAAACATAAACATAAACCATAAAAAGTTGTAAGCGTACAAAATAGAGGCAAGCATCCAAACAAAGAAAGCTATACTCACTCCCATGAACAACTTTAGAGTTTAATTACTTAACCATGTAAATTAGAAGCAAACAACTGTACAAAACTAGCTTCCCTCTCAGGGCCAACTCGGAACATGTGAGCTTTATAGTCTTCCCTTGTGCCATACTAACCACTGTTGGCCAAACAAAGCTATAGTTAACATGATAACTTAACCAATAAATAAACTACAAACTAGAATCATAAAGATTCAAATAAACATCCCTTAATGATTGTTGGATTTACAAAAACAAAGTCTACATAACAAAGACTAGAGAAAGTAAGAATCTACAATTCTTAGTAAGGGATCCTTCAACTTGCAAAAAAAACACTAAGGACATACATACATACATAATAAGCAGCCTACTATAAGCTCAAAACAGTATGAGGCTAAACTTATGTGCATAATGTTTCAGGCCTTCGGGACTTGTCCTCTACCTAGTATTCCCACGGGCATCATCCTGTGTCTAATAAGTTTTGGCCTCTAACTCACTTTTAGCAAGCCTTAACTTGCCGACCTAGTGAGCTTAACTCATTATTTAACTTTCCTTTGACTGTTATACAAGTAAACATAGCAGATTCACCTCGCTTGAGTTCCAAAAAACTCATTAGGTGTACTAAACCTTCACATAATACCTTATGCCATCAAGTTTGCCTAAGTCACCTGCGTACTAGGCTTCTACCCCAAAACTTTATCAAGAGTGCACTAAGTTCTCACTTGTGCTTTAAGTAAACTTGCCTCAGCTACAAGTGCATTAAACCTTCACTCAAGGCACATATTTATCCATCATTACTTGGTTCACCTTAGTAGAATAAGAATCATCATGGTTAGACCCAAATTCACTAGGTTCCACGGACCTCACCTAGGTGCACTAGGATTCTAGCATTAGGATATCATACCTAAAGTCTCAGCTAGGCTTCCAATAGTGCTAAACCTTATACCCGAACTAATATTGTGTTATTGTCGTCATTGAGAACTAGTTTCCTCTATAGGTACTTATGTAGCCCGCAAAATCACTATGAAACTCCTAACTCATGAAGGAGTTCTGAAAGCCCTAGAGTGCCACCAGGCACCTTAAGCCCTTAGGCACCCTAGTCACTTCTTAGGATTTCCCCCAGAGCTCTCATTTATAAGTTGGGATGCCCCCTAGGTTTACCTGTGGCACTACAGCGCTGGCCTTGGCACTACAATGCAAACTTCTTGGGTGTTGGCATGAAGGCTGGGTGCTGCAACGCCAGGCCCCCTATGCCCTACACCTAAGAATGGTGCTCCAAGCACCTTGGGAGGCCTTCAAGCCCCTTCAAACCTCCATAAAGCACCTCCAAGCTCTTCCTGCCTACAAAACACATACACTAGGCCATAATGCACCCATTAAACAAAACTTATAATGCTCATAAACATCACACAATACATTGCATCAACACTAGTCCATTATATGCATCACTATCCACCAATAATTACAATTTATAAAACTACATGGATTCCACCACAAGCAAGCTATGAATGGCATCAAATAAGCATAATCCATAAATCCCTTACCTTAATTGACCTTGAACTAGCATGAATCAAGCACCACAAGCCGCAAAACTCAAGTTTCAAAAGGTTCCACGGAATAATCAAGGCATATGATAGTAAATTAACACAAACCCAACAAAACCCAAGTTTATTTAAGCTCAAGAAACATGAAATCATCAAGAACAAGAGCCTTAACTCTAAACAAAAAACCTTACCAAGCTTGAAAACCTTGAAGCTTCAAAACCATGAGACTATACAAAGCAAGCTTCCTCCCACTTAGGCACCAAGAAAGCTCACTAATTTCACCAAGAAAATATGAATTTGAATATACTTAAGCAAGAGATGAAGAAGGAAAAAGAGAGCTGGGAAAACGGGTTAGGAAGATGAGGGAATATTGGTAAAATAACTTCTCTCAAAAGTCTTTTAAACATAAAACCTCCCATTCTCCAAATAGTAACTTGGTTATTAAAATTTTTTTGAAAAATGCTAACTTGGGCTTTAGGTTTTAAAAATGTCACCTTTACTCTAGGGACTTGCCCAATCGTCCTAGGTGCATAAATACTATTTTTCCCCAAAACAAACCTAGTGCCATTAACTACTTAGAACCAACTAACCTTTAAATAACTTACTTGATTTTACTAATTCACCTTTGATATTTAAGTTAGGGATTTACGAACTTACCTTACTCACTAAGCTTCCCGCAAAGAGGGTTGTAACATGAAACCTAAAATAAAGAAAGATAATACATAAGTAACCTACTAAGGAAAAATTGGACTAAAGTAACCCTCCCCGCTCTCAAAATAAAAGAAGACTTTCAATTTGCTAAACACTTTTTGAATCTCTCAATCAGAATCCCATAATTTTGAAGAAAGAGGATTGATTATAATTGGCAATTCCAGGTACTTGAAAGGCAGGTGGCTAATTGAACTTAGTAAAGTTATGTGTTGGTTATTTGTGTAAGGTATATTGGTCGTAGTGTTTGTTCTCGATTGCTGATTTTTTTGCTAAATATTAATCTGATCAATATTGCTAGCCAGATCTCTCCAAAATTTTTGTGGCAGGATAAAGTCCTCCACCAGTTAGGGATTTGAAGTTTAACGTTGATGGTTTAGTTCTTGGTAAACTGAGCCCATGGGCATAAGGGGTATTCTAAGATACTATTGTTCGACCACGATAGTTGTATTTTTAAAACCAATTAGAGTATGGATTATAGTGCCATGGAGTTATTAGTTATCCATGAAGTTCTTCGTATGGTAAATAATATATATGACTGGCATTTATAAAGTTATTGTTATGGGGTGACTTGAGAAATGCAGTGCATTGGGTTCATGTCAAGAAAGAAAGACCGTGGTAACTATTTAACATTCTCATAAAAATTGATTTTTTATTGTCTACCGTTAGTGTGGTGATTTTACATGTTTCAAGATCTAGTAAGACATAAGCAGACTTATTAGCAAAACAAGAAATGAAAAAGTTTCTTTCTTTGGAGATGTCTATGCTAATGCTAGGTAGTTCTAATGGCTTTTGGTTTTATCGATTAATGGTTGTAGAACTTGGATATTGATTGCTACAACTTCAAAAAAGAAAGAATTAGAGGTTGTTAGTTTTGTCAAGGCCGTGATAGCTACATTTTTGGAAAAAATCATAAATAAACCATTAATGTTTCTAGTTTAGCTCAATTCACAAACTAATGTTTTTTTTCCCAAATAAGCCACTAATGTTTCTTATTCGAGCTAATAAATCACAAATATTTCTAGCTTGGCCCAATTTAGCCACTCCCGTTAAGATTGATTAGCTAACGTTGGTTGAAGGACTCCACATTAAATTCCCACCACCTTGGTTCTTTTACTAACTCAACCTGATATATGTTGAGAAGATCTTCAGCATAGTTGTTCAAGTACCTTTATCTACATTGTAATTTGAAGCTTTCATTACAGTGTGAGCAACTCCGTAGATCCTTTTCAGTAGGAGTCAATGATGTCATGAAACAGTTGAAGACTCCAGAAGGTAGATTATAGCTAGGATTGAAAGAGTATGGAGGACCTAGAATGCTTCAAAGATTCCATCGACTCCATGTCTCTATGTCAATGATGACAAAATTATAGTAGCGATGAAAATGATTTTGAATATAGTGGCATTAGGAGTTAGGGTCAAGGGTTTGATGAGAGAATAGAAGATAGGATTGGGGCAAATAAAGGATTAGGATATGGATTTCGATTAGTGGAAAAGGTGGAAATGTGTCTTGAATGTGGAAGTGGCAATGACGAAGTGGGTTAATGCGGCCATTTGTAATGGTCGGGGGAAGATGAGATTGTAGCGTGTTCTAGAATTGCCACATTAGCCTGCCTTAGTGGACTTTTCTTTATTTTCAACAGTATATTCACTATTTTAGTGACCAATGGTCTATTTGAGATGTTTTTAAAATGTTATTGGTTTATTTGTCCTTAAAAAAAATTAATAGTTTGTTTGTGATTTTTTACCAACATTTTTCATTTTGCTATTTTTGGAGTAGATTTGGAAGAGAGCTTGGCTGTCATAGGCATATTCTATGTCTTGTTTTGGTCCTTTGTTTCACTTGTGATTACATCCTTTTTTGGTTTGCTTTGTTTGGTAAGGGTAGACTATTAATGTGTGGCCTTACTTTGAGCTTATGGTTGTTTGTATCTGTTAGTTTTTTCATCAATAATATATCTTCTTTCAGTAAAATGCTTTGTTTCTACATACAACACAACATTTGTTAACATTAACCTCTTCACCATCTATTTGTTATAATGTTTCATGTATCTTGTAGCCACATTCTAAATGATTAGGATTGAGTCATAACACCTAGTTTGTGAAATAAGTTCTTCTAAAACTTATTTGTCAATTTACAAAACTCAAACCCAATACCCTTACTTAAGTAATGAAGATATCTTTTTCTACTAAACCTCACAGGTGTTTGGTTAACAAACTATAACCATATCTTAAAAGGCGTGGGATTTGCATTGCTCATGAATAATAATTTGCCCATTTTAAGCTTTTTCTTAGACATGATCGACTCTTTTCGAAGTTTGGTCCCATTTCTAAGGTGGTCACTTTTTTTCAACTCCTAAATTTCTACTTTTTCTTATTTTAGTCCTTTAGTTCAATCCGTGTGGCATTTTGGTCCCCAAACCTAATAACTACTTAACTTTAGTCTTTCTATTTGCTATCTCATACCCAATTTTTTTTTGTTTTTTATATACTATCTTTTAAAGCAAAACATTGGTCAAAATGATATGTTTATTTTTAAGCTAAATCATTTTTTTTCCTTTATTAAATCAATTGTTAAACTCATTTTGGTCTCAAAACTTTTTTACCAATTTTATTCTTTATTTTCCTTTTACTTTTATTAAGTTAACGGTTAAAAAATTAATTAATTAACATAAATTAAACATAAATTTATGTGTCGGTCATATCTTTTTGTTATTTATGATTGAGTTTTATAGCATGAGTTATTTACTTTATAAGCTATAGTTTAATAAAGTAATTTGGCTCATAATTGCTAAAATTAAAAGTGATTTTTTTAATAAATTTCTCAACAGTATTAAAAATTGAAATTTGAGTTGATAAAAAATGAAATTTTTTAGTGAACTATTTTTAATGGAAAAAATATCCATTGTCTTGAAGCATATATAGTGATATGTTTTACAGTTTTATGATTGAGTCATAAATTATCATTTTAATGGTGAGAACATAACATAAAGAGAGTCAAACTCAAAATTAAAATAAAGTAAAATTAAAGTAAAGATTTTATTGATTAATGTAAATTTATGGGTGAGAATTTTTTAATTATTTATTGTTAAGATTTATTGTAATATTAATTTATAAAAAAATATCCAATATAATGTGTGTGTAAAAGCTTGCTGGTTAATCTCTTCAAATAGTTGCTATGCCTAAAATTTCTAGAGGTAGCGAATTCACTTCATTTGAATACAATAAAAGACGTTTTATAAAGAGTTTCATCAGCACGACAATCCATCATGATAACTAGTGTATCACCTACCAAGTTTCCTTATATAAAGTATCAAGTTTAGGGTTTAGGATTTAGGGTTTAGGACTTACAAGTAATTATTATTTTTAAATTTAGCACTCAAAACCAGTAATGATTATTTTCGAAGAGTCCAGCTTGCCGAAGCCCAGCCAATGTCATGTGTCATCCTGAAGAATTTAAAAATAGTCATTTTGGCCCCGACACTAAAAAAAACTTATAGAAGTGTTGTTTTCATGCTCCGGACCAACTTCCCGATTGGGACGCCTTGCCTCCGCTCCAGCAATTGGTTTTTCCGTTTTTTTGGGTCTATTTCAGTTTTTCCCTCATTTCCCCTAGTTTTTTTTTTCTATTTAACTTTCACCTCTTCATTTTTATTTTATTTTTCCAGTGTTGTTTTATATTTAATTTTTTCATTTTTTCATCTTTTCGAGTTTTCCCTTTCCTTTTGTCATTTTTATCATTATTTCCAGTTTGTCTATTATTTTGCTTCCAATTTTATTCCTTATTCTCTTGTTTTTTAATTTTATATTTTATTTTTGGTTCTATTTTTAATTTTATATTATCTGTAGCTTTTTTTATTTTTTATTAGTTTTTACTTATTCTTTTAGATAAATTAGTTTTTATTTTTTTTATTAATAATTATTTGTTCTTTTACTTGCTGTTACCTATTCTTTTATCAATTCTTACATGCTCTTTAGATAAATTAGTTATTTATTTTTTTATCAGTAGTTATTTATTTTTTATAAGTATTTGTTTGTTCTTTTATTAATTTTTGCTAATTCTTTAGATAAACTAGTTGTTATTTCTTATATCATTAGTTATTTTTCTTTATTAGTAGTTATTTGTTCTTTTCTATTTTTTTTAATTATTTACCTTTTATTTTTAATTATATTTTAATTTTATTGATAGTTTTTTTATTAGTTTCTGCTTGTTTTTTGGGATAAATTAGTTTTGTTCTTTTAATTTTTTTTAAAGAAGAATTTTTCTCCTTTTATTAGTACTGGTTTGTTCTTTTATCAATAATTATTTGTTCTTTTATTAGCAATTATTCATTCTTTTATCAATTTCTATTTATTTTTTAAATAAACTACCTATTTGTTCTTTTATTAGTAGTTATTTATTTATTTATTATCAATAGTTGTTTGTTCACCAAGCTCATCTAAAGGGTCAAATATAAACTAATATAAAAACAAAGAGCTACTAATATAAAAACAAATATCAAGTTCATTTAAAGGAATAACCACGAACTAATAAAAGAACAAATACATACTAATAAATGAACAAAGGGTTACTAATAAAAAAGTAAATATTAAGTTTATCTAAAGGAACAAATGCAAACTCACAAAGAACAAACACATACTAACAAAAAAAAAATAAAGAGCTACTAATAAAAGAACAAACAATTAATTCATCTAATGAAATAAATATAAAAAGATAAAATAAAAAACATATATTGATAAAATAAAATGACTGGGTAAAATAAAAATAAAATTTTTTATCATTTCAAAAAAATGGAAAATAAAAAAATATGAAAAAATTGGAAAGAGAATAGATGGGAAATTAAAAAAATTAAAAAAAACAAAAATTAAAAAAATACAAAAAATGAAAAAAAATCATAAAGAGAAAAGAAGAAAACCAAAAAAGAACAAGTGGAAAAACGTAAAAGTTTGAAACAAAATAAAATAAAGACAAAACCTGAAAAAAGAAAATTAAAAAAAGTAAGATGAAAGGGAAAGAAAATTGGAACCGTAAAAAAAAAAAAGACAAAACAAAGAAGCATAACTGGGAAAAAGAAAAGATTTAGCAAGAAAAGAAACAAACCGGAAAAAGAAAAGCCAAAAAAATAAATTGAGATACCAGAAAAAAAGACAAAGAAGCAAGTCTATTCCATCTTCCAGATGGAACTTAAAGTACTTTCGAAGAGCATCTTTACAACCTTGAAGAGGAAAAAAATTTGTAATTGCGTCAACTAACGAGAAGCATATTAAAGAACCTGTAGAGCAAGGTTATTAAAATTGGGATTCTACCTAAAATCACTTTAGTTTTTTTTATAATCATAAATTTGTAATACTCTACTGAAAGCACGATATCGCTAGCTAATAAGTTTGTTAGCTCATCCCACAAAAACTAAGTAGGAGGAAAATTGGTAGTTTGAGGCTATGTAAAAACAAGGAAGGATTGTTCAATTTAATGTTCACGTATTTCTCCTTTATTGCATATGGATGGGACTGATGATTTTTTTAGCCTACCAAGATCATACATGAAAGCATAGAACATATAAATTAAATTTGAACAAATAAAAGATCTAACCTAATTTAGACTCCACCGATGAACGCAATGGAAACAGGATCAATTAATGCATAAGTCTTCTCCCTTATTCCAATCACTGGCTCTTCCAATGGGTGGAACCTTTTGCCCTAATCACCTTAGCTAAGGGAGTGACCTAGCTCTCTATTTATATAGAGGTTCATGGGTCTACCATTAACAGGCACATGGACTTTATAGCCTACACTAATACAACTCACATTTTATCACATAATTAGAGTTACTAGCCCAAATAATTAGATCATAACCTTTATGAGCTTCATATGTCTTATAATTAACCAATTTAATCTTAATCTATTTTAATAAAACACACAATTGATGTTAGCCCACATTAAAAAATTTCAGCATTTTCCCATTTGGGCAACATTAATTATGAAAGATTTTGAAAACATGTTTTGGATTAAAGCTGTCAAAACCTTTATGCGCGTGCTAGTAAAAATAAATTGATCATAAGACAACTCAATGTACCATTTCATTCAACAAGGTTCTCAATGGAAGATCATGACGGTAACTGTATCAACTCACAATACAAGACCTTCCATGGTCATACTCATCAATACATCTTATCGACATAAACTAAATGTGGTTGTGTGGCAAGTAATAACAAGTCTCACTTTATGATCTATTTTGTATTGTTGTTTATTTGTTGGTCTCACTGATTTCTCTCCGTAAGCAGCACAAGCACGCTTGAGAATCCTTTATCGCTCTTTATTGAGCTTGTATATCTTTATGACTTTATGCATTTTGAGATGATCCTTTATGTGTCACATAAGACATACAACCACAATGCCATAACCGATAATGCCTTAGGCCGTTCCTTAAGATTGGCACGCATCGTAAGACTTTAAACATTTCATAATGAAGAAATTTTATGATTGAAAAATATCATTCATCATAAAATGCTTTAAAAATTACACAAGTCAAATGTGCACTCAAAACAAAGTAATAGAGCAATTACACATGACTCCCACTAACCAAGTGCATCAAAGGACTCTATTAATCTCATATTAGTAACATGTCCTATAAAGCTTTCAAGGCGAAGTCCCTCGATTAGAGGATCAACAATCATATACTAAGTCCCAATGTTCTCTATCACAACTTCACATTTTCTTACTTGCTCCTTAACAGTCAGATATTTGACTTCCAAATGCTTAGCCCCAGAAATACCTTTATTATTCTTGCAAAACAGCACTGCTGCAAGATTATCACAGTATAATCGAATGGGCTTAGCAATGGAATCTATAATAGACATATCATTGATGAGATTCCGTAACCATGCGACTTGTGTGGAAGCTCCAAAACATGTTATGTACTCAACATGCATCGTAGAAGAGGTCATAAGTGTCTGTTTGACACTTTTTCATGAAACTGCACCACCTGCCAATATGAAAAATATGAAAATATACCTAACATGGACTTTCTATCTTTTTTGTAGCCGACATACTTAGAATCAGTATAACCAACTAGCTCAAGACTCTCAACCTTTTATAGGCCAACATGTAGTCTTTGGTTCCCTTTAAGTATCTCAGAACTTTCTTTGCAGCAACCCAATGGTCATGCCCAGGATTTGACAAGTATCCTCCTAGAAGACCTACTGCAAATGCGATGTCCGGTCAAGTGCAAACTTGAGCATACATCAGGCTCCTAACAACACTAGCATATGGCACATCCCTCATGGATTCTCTCTCACAATCATTCCTAGGACATTGTACCAAGCTCAAGTTTTCACCTTTAGCAATTAGCACATTCCAAGATTTACTGTCTTGCATATTGAATCACTTTAATATGCATTCAATGTTTGATTTTTTAAAGAGACCCAATAAGTTTCGAGATCTGTTCCTGTGCATTTCAATTCCAAGAACAAAATATGCTTCACCAAGATCCTTCATGTTAAATTGTCTAGACAAAAATTGCTTAACCATATGCAACATGCCTAGGTCATTAATTGTGAGCAAAATATCATCTACATAAAGAACCAGAAAGATAATTTTGCTCCTACTGACCTTGTGATATATGCATCTATCAACTTGGTTTTCCATAAAACCAAATGAGGTGATTACCTCATCAAACTTTAGGTACCACTGACAAAAAGCTTACTCCAAACTATAAATAGACTTTAACAGTCTACATACCATATGATCTTTACCAACTACCTTAAAACCTTAAAATTGTTCCATGTAGACTTCTTCTTTTAAGTTATCATTTAGAAAGGTGGTTTTAACATCCATCTGGTGTAACTCCATATCATAATGAGCTACAAGTGTCATAATGACTAAAAAAGAATCTTTTAAAGATATAAGAGAAAACAAATCAACATAGTCAATTCTTTCTCTCTGAGTGTATCCTTTGGCAACCAGTTTGTCTTTAAACCTTTCAATCTTTCCATTAGGATCCTTTTTAGTTTTAAACACCCATTTGTTACCAATGGGTTTATAGCCCCTAGGTAGCTCAACAAATTCCCATACTTTATTGTGTTGCATAGATTACATCTCATCCTTCATTACATCCTACCATAGATCCCTTTGAAGACTAGATATAGCTTCCTCAAAAGTCACTGAATCTATTACATAACCGATGCCATAATCAGTCTCACCAAGATAGACCACATAATCAGAAGATATAGCTGACCTCCTCTTTCTAATAGACCACATAAGTGGAACCTCTGCTACTACATCTTGTGCCATAGGAGCCTTTTCAACTGATGGTTGTAAAGGTTCTTACTCCATTGGAGCAAACACAGGTAAAGGATCCACGATCTCTTATTATATAGGTAGAGGAACATAGATGGTACCAACTTGTACTTCCTTCTCTATGGTCTTAGAATGATCACTTTCATTGGCCACATCATGCTCCAGAAACTTAGCTGTTTGTGATTCCACAATTCTAGAACCTTCATCTCTACAATAGAATTTATACCTTTTAGAATGTTCAAGGTAACTAATAAAATAGCAACGAGTAGAATGAGGTTGCAACTTATTTTCCATGGGATCATACAATCTCACTTCAGCAGGATAGCCCCAAACTCGAAAGTGGTTCAAGTTGGGTTTCCTACCAGTCCACAACTCAAATAGCGTCATTTGCACTGACTTTCTAGGTACTCGATTGAGGCTATACAAGGCCATCTTGATAGCCTCACCCCAAAGAAAGCCAAGCAAATTTGTCCTACTTTGCATGCTTCTCATCATGTCCTTTAAGGTGTGATTTCGCCTTTCAGCTACACTATTTTACTCAGGACTATCTGGCATAGTGAACTAAGCCATTATTCCATAACTTTCTAAGTATTTAGCAAACAGACCCTTAATTTATCCACTGTCCCTATGTTTGCCATAATACCCACATCCTCAGTCAGATATCACAATCTTGATAACTTTTTTCAATTATTTCTCGACTTCGGTTTTGAAGATCTTAAACTTATCAAGAACTTCAGATTTTTCCTTAATCAAGTACAATTATCCATAATGGGAATAGTAATCAATAAAAGTGATGAAATATTTGGAGTTACAAACTGTATGTGAGTATTGTCTATTTATATCAGTGTGAATTATTTCCAAGAGGTCTGAGCTACATGTAGCTCCATTTTTCTTAATCTTTGTCAACTTGCCTCTACAACAATCAACACATGTCTTTAGGTCACTGAAGTTAAGAGTAGGCAGGATGTTTTCCTCTATCAATCTTTCTACTCTTTCCTTAGAGATGTGGCCAAGCCTCTTATCCCATAACATGGAAGAATTTTCTTTTACAAGAAGCATTTTAGCAATAACTTTCTCAATATTATATGAGGTAGCATAGATATCATTTGGAGTCAAACACAATCTATATAGGCCAGAGGACAAAGAACAACTACCAACATGTTTTGAGTCAGAGTAATTTAATAAAACCATCCTTAATCTCAAAAGCATAGTCATCCTTGTCCAAAATAAAAACTAAGACCAAATTTTGTCTAAAAGACGGTGCATAGAATGTGTTATTCAAAATGAATCTAAATTTAGTATCTAAATTTAGACACACAACTCCTATGAACTCCACGTCCACTTTTTCATTATTACCAACAATGAGCTTTGACTCCTCTTTATTTGGTTTTCTTTTGCTTATAAACCCCTGTAAAGTAAAAGCAACATTAGTAATTACTTTGCTATCTAGCCACTAGGAGTTGGATGGGGCCATAGCCAAATTGGATTCATGTAAAGCAAGAGTCAAAGAATGATTACCTTTATGCCCATTCTTAGCCAGCTAAGCTTTAAATTTAGGACAATCATTTTTAAAATGACCTCTTTTCCTGTAGAAGAAACATTTCTTTTGTTTCTTCTCAATCACTGCATTTGGACCATTCACTCTTCCAACATGACCATTAGCCTAAGTCTGAAAATTTTTAGGAGCATTATAATTAAGCTTCTTACCCTTATTCTTGTTGCGTTTACCTAATACAAACAAGGCAATTTCGGATTTGTCATTCTTGAGCTTCTTCTCTTTAGCGACACACCTGGTAATCAGGTTATTAACTACTCAAACCTCGTCCTGAGAGTTATAAGTAGTGACAAAAAGCCCATATTCCATGGGAAGTGTATTCAGCGCTTGATGCACAATACATGCATCAAGGATGATACTGTTGAGTGCCTTGAGTTTACTCTGAATATGGACCATCTTAATGATGTACTCCCTAACACCACTTACTCTGTCATCCTTCATAGAGTAAAGTTCTTTTAGGAGGATATATATCTCAACATTAGAGGACAATCTATACCTCTGGGACACAACATTAAGAAAATTCTTGGCTACATTAGTTTTAGAAAGACCACTAAGCAGGTGTTCAAAAATGGACCTCTTTATCGAGAGATAGCACATGCGGTTTGATCTCTCCCAAGCTGCATAAGCCATCTTCTCCTCATCACTACTCATAACAGTAAGATATGCATGCTTTTCAGTGATTATGGCTAGATTCACATCTGCCATTTCGAGAGCAAATTCCACATCTTACTTCCACTTTTTGTAGTTGGAGCCAGTCAATAACTTAATAGTAACCAAGTTGTTGTTAACAGAAAAGGTGACTGAAAAGATCAAGCAAATGCAAAATATTAATTATTTGTAAAGTAACCATGATACTCAAAACCACAAATAAAATCCACATTAAGAATTCAAGCACATCACCATAAAAACATCTTTGGGCAGAATTCATAACATGCAATCTCAAATTCTCACACATAATGATTATTCAAGGACCTTTTCCTATCCTTGCTAATCTACCACCTGTAGTGTATAGACAGCTTAGACAAGTCAATCTTCAATCATATGTCACATGTTTCTCATCTTTAAACTTTATGCACGGTCAACACCTTTGCGCAGAATAATCATGCACTCAATCTAAAGACATCCCTAATGTTGCGAGAACGGGATTTCACAAGACCCATCAAATCGACCACTTTGGTGGCAACAATTCATTGGAGCTCATAAAACCTTCCCACAACAGGATATTCTTTATATTACCTTCCCAATCAACAGCAATCACGAGGCTTAATTTCAATTTTCGTATGACTTTACTGAATGGGAGAATTAATTCACTTAAATTTCTCCCTAGTCATATGTTGTCGTATTTATTCACGTCTTTTGATCTATTTTAAAAATTATTTATCATACATATTCACTTTAATTTACCTTTATGAGACACCATGACCATATGTGTCTCTTTAATTAAAGTGAATTTAACCTTTATTGCATGAACATAAATTGTAGTGTTGTTTTAATTAAAGACTTGGAGTCACTTTATGAAATCAGCAGCCTTGGGGTTCATTATGAAAGTCCAGGGACCAAAATACACAGAGAAGAAAAATTTAATGGCTAACAAGCAATTACAGCAATCATGTAGGATATAGTTGATCAAAAACAAAACTTAAGGCATAACTTGTCACCAAGCAATTATTTAGGGGACAATACTGTAATTATACCAAAGGTCAAGGAAAAGTAACCCAAGTCCTCGTCTTCTCCGACTCGTCTCTGGAACTTTCAAATTCAAGAATTTAAATTGTTTAATGTAAATAATTGCTTACCGATTTCAACCCCAAAATCCGTAACATAGATATATACGAGGTATATGATGGTAGCGTGTTACAACGGTTTATATAATCGTTACATAAATTCAGGGAAAGATGTAAAGATTTGATATAACCAAAAAATATATTTTCAAGTTTGGGCCATTATAATTTTTAAACAAAATAATATTCACGCCTTGCTATATAAAGGTTGAAGTAAAAAATGATATTACCAGAAACATAAAAAAAAAACAAATCATGATTATCAATATTTTGGTTTAAAAGATAATAAAAAATGAAAAAAAATTAAAGGCCAAGAGAACAAATGGAGATATTTGGTGACCCGCACATTACAGTGGATATTTTTTTTAATAAATTTTAATAATAACAGTGCAACATATAACATATTATATGCTTTAAAGCAACGCATATTTGGTCTATTAATTCAAAATAATTCAATAAAAATTTTTATCTTCTATTAACATAAAATCTAATTTTTAATATCGATGAAAAATTTATCTACAAAAATTTACTTTTAAATTTAACAATTATTGACCAAATTGTTTTATTAAACTATAGAGCTTGAAATAAATAATTGATGCTACAAATTTTAATAACTAATAATGAAAGAATAATGATAGAAATAATGATTAAAGCTTCATTTTAGAAAATAACAATAAGTAAAATCAATAAAAAAAAGTTAGGATCAAGACAAAAAAAAATGAAAAATTTTTGGCATTAAGGATTTAACAATTGACTTAATGAAGATGAAAAATGGTTAAACTAAAAAAGAAATAAATTATGATCACCAATGTCTTACTTTAGAAGATAGTACATAAAAACAACAACAAAAAACTTGGGGGTCAATAGAACAAATAAAAGGTTTAATTAAATAGTTATAAAATTTAGGGACTAAAATGTAACATGGATGTAACTTAGATCCAAAAAATAAAAAAATAGAAAATTAGGGAATGAATTGCGTTTTAACTGAAAAAGAAAATGTGGGGCAAATAAAAGCCAAGAAAATTGCAACCTAGGCCCTCATAAATACAAGCGCCTTATGAAATGAGATAAAACTCAAACAAGAGCAAATCGTATCCTAAAAAAAGCAAAAAAAAAAAAAAAAACAAAAACTGTAGAACCATGACCCAAAACCAACTAGGCTCAACTAGCCCAAAACTGAGTTACTGTTTATCTAACAGTACCAATGTTGATATTTAGAAATATAGTGTAATATAATGCACTAGGCTTTGTTTTTGAAACAAGGGCCACTGAAACAAGAAAAATCAAAAAACAATTCTCAAGCCACTGGCCTGCTGTTTTTCAACTGGCAGCCATATTTACGACCACGCACGGTCTGTGGCCACATCAATGGCAACAATGTTGGTCACAGATCTCAATGCAACCAGCGGTTACCATTGCTTGCCTTTGATGCCTACGTTCATCTGAGTCTCCCAACCTAAATTAACATCTGTTTCTGATTTATTTCTTTCAATTAAAACAGATTCAACTAGTCAAAATAAAAACAGAAATGAACAAAGTACATGATTAAAGATCATGCTTCAGAAAAAAAAAAATGAGGAAAACCAGAATCCAATTTCATTCAAAATTCCAATTTAATTTCATGTATTCTATGATCATGTAACAGGCTCTGATACCACATGTTGATTTTTCTAGCCTACCAAGATCATACATGAAAGTATGGAATATATAAATTAAATTAGAACAAACAAAAGATCTAACCTAATTTAGGCTCTATCGGTGAATGCAGCGGAAACATGATCGGTTAATGCACAGGTAGGGCTAAAAATGGGTCGGGCTTTATTCGGGTAGCTCGAGCTCGAGCTCAAGTAAGAAATTTTCGAGTCGGGTATTTTAGAGCTTGAGCTCAAGCTCGAGCCGAAAATTAGGCTCAAATTATTTTCGAGCCGAGCTCGAGCCTACACATATTCGGCCCTTTAGGCCCTCGAGCTTAACAGGCTTGATATTTAAATTATTAGGCCTTATCATTAGGCCCGTTGTCCAGGCTTCTAGCCCACTCCCCTTCAACCTTTCCCTTTAGTCCCTCTTTTAGTCTCCCTTCGGTTTGGAATCAGACAGAGTTCAGAGTCTTCAGACTCTCGTCAGTCGTCACTCTCCCGAATCCCTCCCGACTCCACGACCCCGAGTCCCGACTCCTGTCCTGATTCTCCCCTGCCCTGACTCCTCACCTGGTCCCCTACTCGGCCTCGGCTACTCCCTTCGGCCTTCATAATTCGTATCCCTATCCCATCCTCGCCTTCACAGTTGATTCTGATTTCGATTTCGATACTCGTGCCATACTTCAATTCCAATACTCCCAGTCGTAGTCACCCTCCAAAGACCACTAGTCTCCTAGTCGGAGCACCACGCCCGTGCCATAATCTATTTTTCGGCCCCAGGCAGGAAGAATCAATCAAGCGGTGCCGCGGTGCAACACACCAAAATCTTCTCGTCTTTTACGCTGCGACTCTGCGAAGCTTTAGCACCACGCACAATCGGTTGTCGTCAGCTCGTCGCACCAACCAGGGAGCAATTTTCATCACACCAAGAGTCGAGGCAGCTGAAGCCAACCTAGTATTTAATTTTTGTTTAGGATTTTCGTATCTAAATTTTTTGTTCTTAATTGTTCAATTTTTTATTTTACAATGTTTGAATGTCGATGTTTGTTATTAATTTTGGAGCAATGTTCTTTAGGACCTTGGAATGCAATGTTCTTTAGAAGCAATGTAAAGCCAGATACTAGATTATGTTAATGAAACATATAGCAAGAGAACTCGAATTGAAAATCATAATAGAACTTGGAAAGCTACTAAGCAATTATCTACTAACCAAGAAAGAAAATCAAACAAGACTCAAAATAAGATTGCTTAGTAAATTCTGGAATTTCCAACATACCATAAATTACCAGATTTCATTTGTTTCCTAAAATTAATAAAAAGTAAACTTAGGCAAGACTCATAAAACTAATAATTATATAAATACATAGAATTAACCAAGGATAATAATCTATGCTTTTATCCTTCGTCACTTGCATTCAATTTTTATTTGCAATTTATGCCATTTTGTTTTCCCCACTTCTTTTTAATTTTGCCTTGTAGTGCTTAAGAACTTATGAATGGTTCTTTCCATAATTAGTGCTTCTATAAAACTTGCAATTTGTTCTTTTATCTGTCATTTGTAAATTTGTAATGGTTTTGCAATGTTAGAATATTTTAATTAACAATAGAATACTAGAGGGGTGGAATTAGTGGAGTATGTAAATTTATGAATGATTATTGCGCTAAATTTGCAATGTTTGGGACTTTGAGTGTTGATGTTTGTCGATGTTTGTTATTATGTTTGGGAAATATCATTGGTAGAGTGATTTTTGTCATAAAGTGATTATAAGTTAGTAAGTGATTAAGCATCAAGGGGGTATTGAGTACATTGGCTGCTGAGTTTTGTCTGTTGAAACAAGGCAGACAATTGAGAAACATTGGCTAAAACAAGGCAATTTTGTAGCTTTTTATGTACCTGTGAGTCTGTGACAATGTTTCTTTTTGCAGCAATGTCAATATCAAGTAAGGGTTTTCAATCTATGGGTGAGTCAAATACAAATCCACCAATGGATGTTGATCAAATTGACACCACCATTGACACCAATCAAGCTCGAATAGTAGAAATGGCTGATATTCCTATTGAGACTTTATCTGGTGATAATGACGGATCAAGTTTGACAGATGAAGGTGAGAATAAGGAAAAAAAATGATGGGGATGCTGTTAGTGGTGAGACAACAGTTGGTGAGGCATTGAAAAACAAAGAAAGAGAGTAGCAAGAGATTTACTATTTGAAAAGAATTCAAAACATGCACTGATTCGAATGGGTTAAAGAAGGCAAAGTGCATGCATTGTGGAACATTTATGTCGATGAGCAAGTCTTCAAGTGCATCACATCTTCATAGGCATTTGAAAAAGTGCACTCAAAGAAAGCTCTATATGAAAAAACAAGGGCTTCTTAATTGCCAGCCAGAAAACACAAATACTAGTGGTAGCTTTCATACCCTTGCACTAGCTGTGGTAAATGGAAAATATGATGCAATGAAAATGAGAGAGGCTATTGCTTTGGATATTGATGCATGAAAAGTCATTCATGGTTGTAGAGGAGGATGGGTTTAACTTTATGATGAGGATTGCAATTCCTCAATGGGAGAAGATAAGTCGGGTAAAATTGAGGTCAGATTGTATGAAGGTCTATGAGCATAAGAAGAAAATATTAAAAGGGCTTCTGAACAAAATTTCAAAGATTAGCTTGACAATAGATTTGTGGAAGTCTAAAGTCAAAAGATAGGGTATATGGTAGTCACTGTTCACTTTTTTGGACCTGGATTGGAAGCTTAATAAATGGGTGTTGAATTTTGTCCACATTCCTTATCCACATCGTGGTGTGGACATTTCAGATGCTTTGTACAAGTGTCTGAAAAAGTGGGGCATCGAGCATAAGATTTACACCAAATTAGTTGATAACTGTTCATCTAATGACAGTGCTATTAGTAATTTGAAATATATTTTTTAGGTGAATAGGAAATTGCTTTGTGGTGGAAAGTTGTTCCATATGCGATGTTGTGCGCATATTCTTAATCTCATTGTTCAAGATGGTTTGAATGAGATTAAGTATGTGAGAGAAAGTGTTTATTTTGTGAATCAAAGTGAAGCAAGATTAAAGACATCTTATGAGATCATACAGCAGTTGCAGTTACCTTACAGAAAACTTGTGCTAGATTGTAAGACTCGTTGGAACTCAACCTATGAGATGCTATCTTGTGCTTCGAAGGTTACAGATGTCTTCCCAAAATACCAACAAAGAGAGGTCAATTATATCTTATGTCCAAGTAAGGAGGATTGGGAGAAGGTGGATAAGATATTGGCAATCTTAGAAGTATTTGCTAGAACCACTAATGTTATATCTGGAAGCACATATTCAACGTCAAATTTGTTTTTTTCTGAAGTGTACAAGGTGAAGCAGGTTTTAGATAGTAAGGTAACTGCTGAAGATGCCTTCATAAGAGATATGGTGACTAAGATGAAACATAAGTTTGATAAGTATTGTGGGGAGTGCAGCTTGTTAATGGCAATTGATGCCATTTTGGATCCAAGAGTTAAAATGAAGGCTCTTGAATATTGTTTTCCAAGGATATATACTTCATTAGAGGCACGAGAGAATATTAACAAGGTGAAGAGAGCTTTATATGAGTTGTATGACGAGTATGTGATTGAGCATCACCAAAGTACAAGCCGAAATAAGGAATGACCAAGTTCCTCTTCCCAATCATCTTTTGCTTCACTTTCAACACTCTTTTCAAGCTTGGGGTTTGCAGAAATCCAACAATATGTAATGATAACCAAAATATGGTGCCCGAGAAAACTGATTTGGATATTTACTTAGGAGATGATTGTTTTTTCTATCATCCAGATTCACCCTTCGACATATTAGTTTGGTGGAAGGGAAATCAATTAAAATATAGGGTGTTGTCAAAGATGGCTACTGAGATTTTAGCAATTCCAATTACCACAGTTGCATCTGAAGCAACATTTAGTGCTGGAAGTAGAGTGATTGACTCATACCGTGCATCATTTTCAACTGAGACTGTGCAAGCCTTAATTTGTGAAAGGGATTGACTTAGAAACCTCTAAGGTGTAAAGAAGAAAGATACTGTGAGTATTTAAATTAATTTTTACTAACTTCTTTGTTCTGAAAAATCTTCTGGTTAAATTATCATTTCATATTTAGCAAAATTATTTCATAAGAAAGTTTAGTTCCATATACTTGAGTTGTTTGCTTACTTGGTTCTACTCTTTTGTAGTGTGAGAAAAATCCAATTATGGTCAATTTATCCATTCCTTGATATGGATTTTCCTGAGAATAAAAAACAAATCAAGTAAAATCTTGTTATTTAATAGCTTCTTTGTTATGAAAATTCTTTTGGATACTAGGAGTCATATGTCCTAATCACTAGTGAAGAATGTTTTTGGACCATCGACTTTAACTTAATAGTTCGTATTTTTTTGTTTAAGTTGCATTCCAGTGTTATATAGATAGATGGAATTTTGATTGTTGTATGCATCAGTGAAAGTAACTTTAGAATATGTTGGCATATTCATTATATAATTGTCCTAGCAAACTTACACAGATCATTTTGAGTTGAGCCAATGTATGGGGTAATATTTTCCTCTTAGTAATAAGACAAGCAAACTAACCTCTCTTGTAAAATGAAGATGATACTGAATTGGCATTACATCTTTTACTTTTCAAAGATTGGTTATTATGTTGATCATTAAATCTCTGTTATTCTTTTAGTTGATTCTGCACGTCTTTTTTGAACTTTATTTCAAAAAAACTTCTCATTGCTTTACTAATATAAATTATTTTGTAGCATTAGCTACATTGTCTGTCTCAACTTGCCTAGTTTCTCAGGCGGGTTTAACCCATGGGGAAAACCATGCAGGAAGAAATTTCAAGATGTCAGTTCTAGTTCTAGTTCTAGTTCTAGTTTCTTCATTCTTTAAACCTGTATTTGAGGCTAATGGAATTAGCTACATTATGGAATTGTTATTTATCAACAAGACTCTAATGTTCCAACTAATAATTTCTGATAAATTTTCCATTGAAGATGGGATTCACTCATACATAGAAGTATATTTGAGCTCCTCAGTTGTTTCTTGTTTGCCATGACATATGACCATATTAGCTGAAAGTGAACATGACCTCAACTGAAAGTGAACATGAGAACTGTTTTGTTTTGCTACAGGGCTCTGTTGATGCGTTTTTCTGTTCTACTGGTGGAAGCCTGGAAGTATTATTATTGCGTTTAGCTGTTGCTGCTAGTTGCCTTTTGTTGCTTGTTGATGCATTCTACTACTTGTTGTCTTGTTGATGCGTTTTTGCTATTGCAGTATTGTTGGAAGTATTGTTGTGCTCTGTTTATGCATTTTGTTGCTACTTGGTCTTCGGATGTTATTACTATTAGTTTCATTGTAAGTTGTAATTGAACTCTAGACATATGTATTTATGTGCTGTTCATGGGTAGGAGTTTCCTCACGAAAGTTGGTTGGCTTTCTTGTGGGCTGTGGCTTTGTTTACGTTGCAATGTTGCTTGACAGTTGTCACTTTAGACTTGGCATGTTGCTATGCTCTTCTATTTAGATGTTTTTATTTAATTGTAAAATTTGATATTTAGATTTGGTTTATTATGTTTTGTCAAAATTTAGGATATATTTCAATTTTTTTTAAATTCATATTTGTATTCGAGCCTTAAGCACTTTCGAGCAGAGTTCGAGCCTAACTCGAGCAGAGCTTGAGCCCAAAAAAATGGGCTAGAGTAACTCGAGCTCGAGCTCGAGTAGTACTGAATTGCAATAAGGCCGAGCTTGAGCCTGGCGAGCTCGGGCTCAACCCAGCCCATTTTCAGCCTTGTGCACAGGTCTTCTCTCTTATTCCAATCAATGGCTGTTCCAATGGATAGAACCTTTTGCCCTAATCACTTTGGCTAAGAGAGGGCCCCAGCTCTCTATTTATATAAAGGTTCTTAGGCTTCCCACTAACAATTACCTGGACTCTATTACCCATACTAATACAACCCACATTTTATCACATAACTGGAGTTACTAGCCCAAAAAATTAGATCATAACCTTTATGGGCTCCATATGTCTTATAATTAACCAATTTAATTTTAATCCATTTTAATAAAACACACAAGTAATGTTAGCTCATATTAAAAATTTTCAACAGGGACAACAAAGGAATAAGGAGAGGATGTCTTTAAAAGATGAGGCCTGCCAAAGTAATTAGTTTAAGAAAAAGTCAAGTTGTTGCTTGTGTGTTCCCATCCTACAAGGGTGAAGTATAAAGTGGGAATTTGAACTCGAGCTACATGGGCAAGGCTGTTCTCGGTCGAATGAACAAGTTGCTCTTTGTTGTTGTTCTCTTGGTTCATGATTGTTGCTTTTCTTTCATCCCACATGGACGGAGTTAACAACAAATTGGGAGTCTGAAAGTATAAAGACAAAGTTGTCCAACTAAATTAACTAGGCTTTTTCTGTTCCACATGGATGCCACAACAAAGAAATTAATTATATGAGGTTATAAACACAGTAGGAACAAAGATGGTTTGATAGTGTTCCATTGTTCCCTTATCCTATATGGATAAGTGTAAAGGAGTTAAGGCCCATTAGCTTTTAAAATACACAAGTAGCAGCGCTAATTCCTAGTAGGGAGGCCATGCTCTATTGACCTTTGTGCCACTAGCTTTTTGCCCCACATGGGAAAGCCAAAAAGAGAGCAAGGTCTTGAAAAGTTAGAAAATAGCTTGGCTGATGGAAGACATCATGCTCAGCTGCCTTTTGTACCATTAGCCCTTTGTCCCACATGGGAGAACTAGAATGGGGGAAAGGTCTTGAAAGGTTATAAAATGGCTTGGCTAATAGATAGTCGTTTGTTCCCAGTATGTCGCCTCATGTTGGACTTCTAACTTTTTGTTTTTGCGGTTTGACAGGTTCAAATGTTATTTGGCTCTTGTTGAGTCTTGGAGTCTTAAACGTTTATAGCATTTTTACATTTAGAGTAGCATCTCTGTGCAATTCTATAGTTGGGTACTTTTCTATTACAACTCAAGACGGTTTTAGCTTCTAGAGTCATAGAAATGTACGATTTTACATTTTAAATTTTAATAACCATGTGAGTAATACAAGTTTCTACTTTCGAAAAGTATATTCAAGTTATTCTACACTGACAAACTCTGTCTTACCAGTATAGTTGCTTGCAATTAGTATGTTATACTAACTTATAGTTATCGGGGATATCTAATAACATCTTTCCTCTTAAAATTAGTCAAACATACAAGTTTTTTTCCTTTATGTATAGTTTCAGAAGTTACACTTTCCTAATCACATTACTCAGATGTTACAATTAGGGTTTTGTTCTCATTTTTGTTTTTGTTCAGTCGTGCGTACATTGGGCAGTGGCATTTGTTCGGTCAGGTTTGCCAGGGCTTTTGGTTGGATTCTCTCAAATTAGGGGCATCAAGATTTTGAAGGGATGAAGGAATTAGAGCAAGATTAGAGGAAGTTATCCTTGGTTGATGAAGAGAATGAGAGTTTGGATGTGGATGAGGAAGTTGAGGGCGATGGGAATAGAAGACTAGCTTTTTACCTTGTCGGCTCGATGTGGACGAACCGACCATTCAACAATTCAGTGTTGATGGACACTCTAAAATCGATATGAAGGCCAACGAAAGAGGTAGAGATGGAAGCAATTGAAGATAACCGGTTCTCATTTATGTTCTTTATGAAGGTGGACATACAGTAAGTATTCGATAGTTGTACCTGGCTCTTTGATCAACTTGTTATGCTCTTGCGTGAAATATCCTTACGAGATCAACCGAGCAAAGTTGCCCTCAGTCAAGCATTCTTATAGGTTTGAGCTTTTAACCTTCCAATTGGGTACATGACGTAGAAGTGTGCAAGCACATTGGGTGACAAATTTGGGTGATTTTGTCAAATGGGATTGCAGGAATCTGGGGTGTTGGTGGGCAGAGTCATTCATTTTCAAGTGGAGATAGATGTGCGAAAACCTTTTTTAAGGGGCCTTTTCTTGAGTATCCCGGGCAAACCGTGGATATGATTCCACTTTGAGTGACTACACTCATTCTGTTATAGATGTGGAAGGTTAGGCAACTTAGATAAAGACTATGAGGAGGTGCTGTGTTGAAGTGAGGGGGAACTGCAATATGGAAACCAGCTGTGAACGTCTCTAATAAATAGCTGAGTAAAGCGTATGTCAGGACAAAGTCGTTGGAAGAAATACACTACATCTGCTACGCTAGGTCCGACCAATTAGGTTCTAGAATAGTGCACTACGAGCCATCGAGAGGAGGAATCCTCCGATGCTTGTAGGAAATTGCAGCTTGTGATGGTGGAGGAAGGAAGGTGAGGTGCACTAGAAACATCTGATCGAAACCTTAACCAAAGGGACAATGACGAAGATGATAGTTTGTCACTGTTAGTTCAAAAAACTTTACCATCCTCGCAATCTATTCCGATGAAGAATGGTGTGATAACAGGACTGTATATTGTCTGTGGTAGGAGCTTTGAATTGGGGCCAGGCAATAGAGCAAGTTGAAGCTTGGAGGTTAAATGGAAAGCTTAAGGAAGAAGACTGGTGATGAAGGGAAGGAAACTCATGAACTGGAGCAAGTAACATTGGAGAGCCAAGAAGTGCCCATCAATTCTTCGAGGACTCAGGGGGTTCGTAAGGTTCATCAGTGGAAAAAGTTAGCAAGAGAGTAAGGCAGGCGTGCATCTCATAACAATGGACTTCTGAGACGAGGCATACAAAAAAAAAAAAGATGTAGAGCTTAATGAAGCTATGAAGATGAAGATTGATGTGGTGGGAGGGTAACTCATTGTCAGTATTCGCGGAAGCTGCAGTGCAACCCCATCGAGAGCCATTAGTTGCATATTTCTAAACTGTTGTGTTCTAGGGGAGTCACAATCTATTTGACTCTTAAAATCCCTCATCCAAATAGAGAAGCCTACCATAATTTTTCTTAGTGAGACACATTTATCTTCAAAACACATGGAAGGGGTGAAGCATGCTTGTGGTCATAACAATATATTTGTGGTAAACAGTGTAGGGCATTTCGATGGGTTGGTTCTTCTTTGGAATCAGGAGGTGGTAGCAAGATTGTTGAGTTTTTCTAAATACAATGTTGA
The DNA here is from genome assembly GCA_005392925.1 of Aquilaria sinensis. Lineage (NCBI taxonomy): Eukaryota > Viridiplantae > Streptophyta > Magnoliopsida > Malvales > Thymelaeaceae > Aquilaria > Aquilaria sinensis. Next base: position 247,783 of record SMDT01001729.1, on the reverse strand, counting down.
TGTGGAACTATAGTGGGTCAGTCTAGGAAAAAAATTCAGGTGGACGGGATTCCATGGAGACCCAAAGGTGGGGCAATGTCATTTAGTTTTGCAAACCCTTAAATTCTTGAAGGAAAAGTTGAGCCTCTCTTAGGTGTGTATAGGGAACTTTAATGAAATTCTTCATTCAAATGAGAAGTCTGTTAGAGAAGATCATAATCAGTCACAGATGGAAGCTTTTTTTGAGGCCCTAGACTTTTGCGAATTGGAGGATATGAATTCTCAAGTTTCGAATTATACATGGTCGGGTGCAAGTAGAGAGGGTGGTTATGTGGTGCAAGTTGGATCGTGTCGTGTAACTTTTACCCTAGTGTGGCAATCCTTATTCCCTCAAGCATGGGTATCAGTCTAGAATGTTGGTCTTTTTGATCATTGTGCCTTGTGTTTGCATATTCTGTCGATGACTCAAGATGGGCCAAGGAAAAACTGTTATGATTCGAGTTTATGTGGCTTTGACATCTAGAGTTTCAAAAATTAGTGGAGGAGGGGTGGAGGGATAGTAATGGCATTTATAGAGGGGATACCACCAAAAAAATTTATTTTTTACAGCGACGATTATGAGACTGGAGTGAAAAAGAGTTCGGTCACAAAAAAAAAAAAGAAAGGATCTTGAGCTGGAACTCAGAAAATATGGTAGTGCAGCTCCCACAACGCTCCCACAACAAAGGTTTTTCAAAAAAATCTGTCAAATTAAGGAGAATTTATTGGAGTTGAAGTTAAAGGAGAAGGTGATATGGAAGCAATGAGCACAGTTGAGCCAGCTAAAAAATGGGGAATCAAAACACAAAATATTTTCATGCTTATGTTTTTTCTCGCCAAAAAAATAATCGAATAGAGTCTCTGAAAGCTAACAATGGTGAATGGGTAAATCAGAGGGAAGATCTTGTAAGAGGGAAGATGTAGAGCTTAATGAAGTTATAGAGATGAAGATTGATGTGGTGGGAAAGAAGTGCCGTTCAGAGAGTAACTTGTTGTTAGTATCAGCGGAGGCTGCAGTGTAGCCCCACTGGGAGCCATGAGTTGCATATTTCTAAACTATTGTGGCCTGGGGGGGCCACAATCTATTCAATTCTTAAAATCCCTCATCCAAAGAGAGAGGCCTGCCATAATTTTTCTTACTAAGACACATTTATCTTCAAAATGCATGGAAAGGCCGAAGCGTGCTTGTTGTCTTAACAATATGTTTGTGGTAAGCAGTGTGAGGCGTTCCGGTGGGTTGGCTCTTATTTGGAATCAGGATATGGTAGTAACTTTGTTGAGTTTTTCTAAATACCATATTGACGTGGAACTACAGTAGGTCAGTCAAGGAAAAAAATTCAGGTGGACGGGATTCTATAGAGACCTAAAGGTGGGGTAATGTTATTTAGCTTAGCAAACCCTTAAAATGTTAAAGGAAAAGTTGAGCCTCCCTTAGGTGTGCGAAGGGAACTTTAATGAAATTCTTCATTCAGATGAGAAGTATGTTAAGGAAGATCATAATCAGTCACAGATGGAAGCCTTTTTTGGGGCCCTAGACTTTTACAAATTGGAGGATATGAATTCTCAAGTCCCGAAATATACATGGTCAGGTGTGCGGGTTGGGAGGGTGGTTGTGTGGTGCAAGCTGGATTGTGTAACTTTTACCCTAGTGTGGCAATCCTTATTTCTTCAGGCATGGGTATCGGTCCAGAATGTTGGCCTTTTTGATCATTGTGCCTTATGTTTGCATCTTCTGTCGATGAGTCAAGATAGGCTAGGGAAAAATGGTTCTGATTCAAGTCTATGTGGTTTTGACATCTGGAGTTTCAAAAAGTAGTGGAAAAGGCATGGAGGGATAGTAGTGGTATCTATAGAGGTGGCACCACCCAAAAAATTTAGTTCTTGTAGTGGTGATTGTGAGACTGAAGAAAAAAGATTGCAATTACACACAAAAAAAAAAAGGAAGGATCTTGAGCTGGAACTTATAAAAGATGGTAGTGGAGCTCCCACAACAAAGGTCTTTTAAAAAATCTGTCAAATTAAGGAGAATTTATAGGAGTTGGAGTTAAAGGAGTAGGTGATGTGGAAGCAACGAGCACAGTTAAGCCGGCTAAAAAAGGGGGATCAAAACACAAAATATTTTAATACTTATGTTTCTTCGTGCAAAAAAAAAAAAACCAAATAAAATGTCTAAAAAGCTAACAAAGGTGTATGGCTGAATAAGAGGGAAGATCTTGTAAGAGGGAAGATGTAGAGCTTAATGAAGTTATGGAGATGAAGATTGATGTGGTGGGAAAAAAGTGTCATTCAGAGGGTAACTTGTTGTTAGTATTGGCGGAGGCTGCAATACAGCCCCGCCGGGAGCCATGAGTTGCATATTTCTAAACTGTTGTGGTCTAGGGGAGTCACAATCTATTCAACTCTTGAAATCCCTTATCCTAAGAGAGAGGCCTGCTGTAATTTTTCTTAGTGAGACACATTTATCTTCAAAACGCATGGAAGGGGTGAAACATGCTTGTAGTCTTAACAATATGTTTATGGTGAGTAGTGTAGGGCATTCCAGTGGGTTGGTTCTTCTTTGGAATCAGGAGGTCGTAGCAAGTTTGTATATTGACATGGAACTACAGTGGGTCAATCTAGGAAAAAACATCAGGTGGACGGGATTCTATAAAGACCCAAATATAGGGCAATGTCATTTAGCTTAACAAACCCTTAAAATGTTGAAGGAAAAGTTGAGCCTCCCTTAGGTGTGCGGAGGGAACTTTAATGAAATTCTTCATTCAAATGAGAAGTCTGTTAGGGAAGATCATAATCAGTCACAAATGGAATTTTTTTCAGAGGCCCTAGACTTTTGCAACTTGGAGGATATGAATTCTCAAGTCCCGAACTATACATGGTCGGGTGTGCGGGCAGGAAGGGTGGTTGTGTAGTGCAAGCTAGATTGTGTAACTTCTACCCCAGTGTGCCAATCCTTATTCCCTCAAGCATGGTATCGGTCCAGAACGTTGGTCTTGTCGATCATTGTGCCTTATGTTTTTTATTTTCTGTCGATGAGTCAAGATGGGCCAGGGAAAAACTGTTCTGATTCGAGCCTATATGGTTTCGATATATAAAGTTTCAAAAAGTAGTGGATGAGGCATGGAGGGATAGTAGTGGTATCTAGCGGGGGCGCCACCCAAAAAATTTAGTTCTTGCAGCAATGATTATGAAACTGGAGTGAAAAAGAGTTCGATCACATAAAAAAAAAAAAGGATCTTGAGCTAGAACTTAGAAAAGAAGGTAGTAAAGCTCCCGCAACAAAGGCTTTTCAAAAAATCTGTTAAATTAAAGAGAATTTACAGGAGTTAGAGTTAAAGAAGGATGTGATATGGAAGCAAAGAGCACAGTTGAGCCAACTAAAAAAGGGGGGATTAAAACACAAAATATTGTCATGCTTATGCCTTTTCACACTAGAAAAATAACCAAATAGAGTGTCTGAAAGCTAACAATGGTGAATGGCTGAATAAGAGGGAAGATCTTGCAAAGGTGATGAAGGAGTATTTCTTGAAGTTGTTTAAGATGTCCCAACCTCCAGCTAAGGATGCAGACTCGCATTTGGTGGAGCAGAGAGTGACGAACGAGATGAATGCTTTGCTGATGGTGGAATATATGGAGGAAAAGGATAGGGATGCCCTGAAGAATATGAATCCAACCAAAGCAGCGGGACAGAATGGAATGACAACACAATTTTTCAAAATTTTTGACTTGAGGTACGTTCTAATGTTTCAAATTATTGCCTTAATTTACTAAATCATAGAGGTACACTACAAGGATGAGGATTATTTGCTACGATAATTTCCTACGAAAAAAAGCGTAGGAAAATTATTCGCAGGAAAACCGTCGGACAAAATATTATGTCCGACGGTTTTCATTCAATAAATTTCTGACACAAAAAAGCGTAGGACAAACGTCAGAGTAAGATGGCAGGAAATAATGGCGCCAATTCGTCCGACGGTTTTGATGCGAAATAAATGGGTAGGGACCACATATGTAGGAAAAGTATCGGATACATTATCCGATGCTTTTCCTGCATTTTTTTTCCTACGTTTTTTAGACAAAAAAGTATTTGATGGTTTACCTGCATTTTTTTCCTACGGCTTTGAGATAAAAAAAGAGTGGATGTCTTAAAAATGTAGGAATTTTAATCCTTCAATTTTCCTACAGTTTCTTTTTCCTACAATTTTTTGACGTTAGTTACTACAAATTTCCTACATTATTCTTGCAGTTTAACTTTTCATATATACCTACGATATTGTTACAGATTTTGCTTATAAATACCTCCCACCCCTTCTTCTCCAGCTCGTCCTAGCCACAATTTATACATCCATTTTCACTTCCGCTTCAACATCTTCTTCAGCTCAATAGAGGTATTTAAAATTAATTTATAGATTAGTGATTTAACTGTTAATTATTTATTTGTTATAAGATATACTTATGTTGTTTTAGGTAGCTGACTTTAAAGGTTAGTGATTTAAATGGTAATTATTTATTTTTTATAAGATATACTTATGTTGTTTTAGGTAGCTGACTTATCACAGCATGTAGTTGCATAATAAGTATTTATTTATTATACCTTAGATTCTCCATCCATGATTGTGTTGATGACAAATATAATATTGGTCCGATTCAGATTGTTGGCAAACAAAATGTATTGGATTAAGTTATATTTGTAATTAACATAATCATGGATTGTCCAAGTTGGACAGTTGAAACTTGTATAAGCAGTATTTCAGTTAATGTGTTCCTGTCGTAGTAGCAGTTTATGAAATTTGGTTTAGTATTTCCCAAATTGTTTCCGTCGTGTGTTTCTCAATAAATTGATATTATTGAGAAACACTGTGAACGGGAACTGAAGGGAAATGTTGCTGAAATTTCCTTAAAAAGCTACTAACATGGAACAGTTTAAATGGTTTATTACTTATACAACTTTCAATGAAGTAGGGCCCTTACCTTAATGGAGTAGGTAGTTTAGTTATGGAAGGTTGACATGTATGCATGACATATATAAGTAATTCATTTACATTTTCATTATATTTATATTATATGAAATGTAATAAATATATTACGTATTTATGTTGAGGGTTTTTACTGTCTATTTTACAATGGAACGAAAATGGCTGCTAATGGACGGGAGTGGATGTACCAAAGGACAGATACAGATGGATATATGAATTCTACATTTATGGCTGGTGTTAATGAGTTTTTACAGTTTGCATTTAGTGGGAAGGAGTCAGAAATGAGTAAATGCCTTGTCGTAAATGTAATAACAGATTTTATAGAATAGAGCTGAAAGTAAGAAAGAATTTGTTTCGATATGGATTTACGCCAAACTATTACATATGGCACTGTCACAATGAACAATATGATAGTAATCTGCACAATTTCAGTATGGCCCGTAGCTATTTTCCATCGCAGTTATATGGATGGATAAGTGGAGAATCAAGTAGTGTAAATGCGTATGAACAGATGGTATGTGAATCAATGGGTCTGTTATCATCGAATGTAGAATCTGGAAATAGTGAAAGAATATTGGTGGATGAAGAGTTTATCGATACTGATGTCGAAGAAGCTAATAATGGCAGTGATAATAATGAGAATGTGTTCGATGTGTCTGAAATGAGAGAGGGGTTATCTAATCCGACCGCACAACAATTTTATAATTTGTTGGATGATGCAAATGCACCATTGTGGGATGGGTGCACTAAACAAACACGATTGTCTGCAATGACCCAATTGTTAAGTTGCAAAAGTGAGTTTAATATGACAGATCATTGTTTCAATAGAGTACTGGAGCTTATGAAAGAAATGTTGCCTGAAAGTAATAGAATCCCATCCACCCTATATGATGCGAAACAACTCACAAAAGGACTTGGGTTGCCATATATAAAAATTCATGCATGTGAGAATAACTGTATGCTATTCTATCGAGAAGATGAGAAATTAACACATTGTCGTGAATGTGGAAGCAGTAGATATAAAGAAATAGTAACCTCCGGAAGAAAGATTGATTCCCAAAAAATTGTTACGGTATCTACCAATAACAAGCAGGTTGAAGCGCTTGTACATGTCATCAAAAACAGCGACTCACATGACTTGGCATGCTTATAATAAATCATGCAATGATGGAAGTATAGGTCATCCATGTCAGTCTGAAGCGTGGCGTCACGTAGATCGAACATTCCCATCATTCGCTGATGAAATTAGAAATGTTAGGCTCGGATTGTGTACCGATGGATTTAACCCGAATAATGTTGTTGGTGGAACATACACAATATGGCCAATCTTTATAGTTGTTTACAATCTTCCGCCAGAATTGTATATGAAAGAACCCTTCATCTTTATGACTCTCCTAATTCCTGGTCCTAGAGCACCAGGATGCAACATTGATGTATTTTTATGACCATTGATTGAGGAGCTCAAAACTTTATGGTCGGAAGGGGTTGTTACATGGGATAGTTATCGACAACAAAATTTTCTTATGAAGGCATGTTTATTATGGACAATTAATGATTTTCCTGCAATAGGAAACCTTTTAGGTTGGAGTACCCATGGTAAGCTTGCGTGCCCATATTGCATGGATGAAATTGACACATTTATGTTGAAGAAATGCAGAAAGCCACGTTGGTTTGATTGTCACAGGGTTTTTTTACCGCATAATCATACATTCCGTTCGAATGTCACATCGTTCATCCTAGGGAAGAAGGTTAGTGCTGTCGCTACTCCATATAAGTCAGGTGAGGAAATACATGCTATGTTGGCTAGGTATTGTTTTCCTTTGTTTGGCTGTTCATATGATAAACACTGAGTTGCGGGGTTTGGAGAGTGGCATAATTGGTTAAAGCGGAGTATATTCTGGGAATTACCATATTGGAAGCATTTGCTAGTTCACCATAATTTGGACGTTATGCATATTGAAAAAGATTGTTTCGAGAATATTTTTAATATTGTTATGGATATATGGGGAAAAACAAAAGATAACTCCAATTCTCGCCTTTCGCTTCAGAAGTTAAAAAATATGCGGCGTGAACTACATTTACGAAATATTAGGGGGAAATGTGTAAAACGAAAAGCATTTTATACGCTGAGTCGGGAACATATAAGAGATGCTACTCTATGGCTGAGAACGATAAAGATGCCTGATGGGTATGCCTCGAACTTGGGCCGTACGGTTAACTTGAGTGACGGAACATTCTATAACTTCAAGAGTCACAATTGTCATGTGTTAATGCAGAGGTTGCTTCCTATTGCATTACGTGGGTATATGGCAGGTCCTATATGGGAAACGATTTCTGAGTTTTGCACATTTTTCAGAACCTTATGTACAAGTAGGATTCGATTTGATGACATACAACAGTTGAAGCGAAATATAGTGGTTACCATATGTAAGCTAGAAAAGATATTCCCTCTTGCCTTTTTTTATTCGATGGAACATCTTGTTATCCACCTCCCTTATGAGGCAAAGTTGTATGGTCCAGTTCAATTTCGATGGATGTATCCATTTGAAAGGTAATTTTTTAATTTCCATTCATATTTCTGTCAATAATTTTCATATATTATATGTCAATAATTTTTGCATATTATATGTCATTAATTGTTACATTTTTTTAACTTGGCAGACTAATGCGGTCATTGAAGTGAAAGGCTAGAAATAAAGCTACAATTGAAGGATCAATTGTGGAAGCGTACTTGGTCCAGGAAATGTCTACATTTTGTAGTCATTACTTTGAATTAAATATTCCTACACGATTAAACAGGGTCCCATGAAATGATGATATTACTATTCCTGTGGCTGATGTCGAGGGTCAATTGTTATCTATCTTCAATACAAGATGTCGTAACATACCCAACTGCGGGCGACAACGCTTACTTGATCCTACTGAGAAACATCAAATGCATATCTACACTTTACGTAACTGCAATGAGATTATACCGATTGTCAGGTGACATGTATGTAAACAACTGTGATGGTTTTTATATCAATCTGATTGCTTTAATTCATTATTGACTAGTTATCATTTCAGGCACTTTGACTCTTATATATCAACAAGATTTCCCCAATTAGGTGAAAGTGAATTACAAAGTTATCGAGATCAACATTTGACCGAATGGTTCTCATCATATGTGAGTTTCATGGCGTGATAATTTTTATGTTCATAATTGTGTTTTGTTTGAATATATTGTGCAATTATGTTATTATATTAACTTTATATTTTCAGGTTAACCATTTCAAGGATAAATTATGTCCTCGTATTGTACAATTAGCCCGTGGTCCTATTCGAGTGGCCGTTTCATACAATAGATGTGTTGTGAATGGTTTTCGTTTCCACACACAATCCTATGGCAAAGGCAAAATGACACATAATTATGGTGTTTGCGTGAAGGGTGTGACATGGGGATCCAATGGGTATGATTTTTATGGCCTTATTGATGAGATTATACGTATTGAGTACCACGGGAATGGGAATGAAGTCATGACGCTGTTCAAATGTACTTGGTTTGATCCGAAACGTGGTGTTCGAAGTTGCCCACGTATTGGTGTTGTTGACATTAAATGGAAGTCAAGATTATCACCACCTGAGCCGTTTATCTTTGCGACACAGGCTCAACAAGTTTACTAATGTGAGTACCCTAACAAAGCTCTTCATCAGTGGTGGCTGGTGGTGAAGACAAAGCCACGAGCTTTCATCGATTGTTCATCGAATAATTTTAGTATTTGATCTGAGGACAATGAGGAAATGTCTGATGAGCAAACATGTCAGTTAGAAACCACATATGAGTCATTCCAAGAAGTGATTTCAAGTGAAGTACCAATGGTAAGAACTGATGACATTGGCCTTGATGAGATTAACAAACTTGTCGATACAACGTGTTATCCTGAAATCGTGCAACACATGGATCAGAACATCGAGGTCACACAAGCCGATGGGGATACATCAGATGATGAAGTATCACTGGATAGTTTAGAGTTAGATGAAGGCGAGCATGTTTGATTAAGTGTAATTATTCAAAACATCTGCATGTTTTATTTGAAATCGTAATATAATTACTTTGAATGCATTTATGTTTTGGATAGAAAAAGAAAAAAAATTTATGAAATTTAATCATCACATATCTAATTACCTGTGTCGTTGAAATGAAAATATACATTTTTTTTCTCACCAAAAATTATTGCATGCTATTAAAAAAATAATAATAATGTTAATAAATTTGGGAGATTCAATCTGACCATAAGCGGGTACATTAAAATTGTCCATAAGGTATTTAAATTTATCAAATGTAAATATTTTCATTAATTCATCATACTAAAAAAACGTGGCATAAAAAAAATTAACTTCCAAAATAACATTATGGTAATTTGTTTCTATGAACAATTTTACACATTAAAAATTTAAATCTAACCCTCTGCTTCATTGCCGCTGCCGCCGTCGTCGCTGCTAATTCATCAGCCCAATCCTTCTCCATAAATATTTGATATTCCTTCTGTCCGACGGTTTTAAGTTAGTAATTAATAATCGTAGGAAAGATGTAGGAACATATCACCTAGGGCAATGTGATGTGCGACAGTTTTGAGTTAATATTTAAAGTATGTTGAAAAACTGTAGGAAATGACAGACGGTTTTCACACATTTAAAAAATCATAGGAAAGATGTAGGACCATAATCACCTAGGGTAGCGCGTTATCTGACGGTTTTGAGTCAATATTTCAGTTAAGTAGTAAAAATGTAGGAAAAGTAGATGTCATAAAAGCGTAGGAAATAAAGTAGCAAAACCGTAGGAGGATTCGTAAGAAGAAAGACGGGAAACCAATTACTGGCGGGAAATTCCATTTTTTAGTTTCCTACGCTTTTCATGCATTTTAGATTTTTTGTAAGAAAACCGTAGGAAACTTTGCTACGGTTTTCCTACAGTTCTAAAAAGTGCAGGAAAATCGTAGGTCAAATTGGTAGCTGAATCACTAGACCTTCCCTTTAAATCCGTGGGAGTTCTTTAGTTTTCACCACTCCATTCCTTCTCTTCTGCGACGCCCTCTTCCAAATCCACTCCCAAAATCCCTTCCAGAGCTATTTAAACTAGGTATTTTTAATTTTTAAGTACTTTTTCATATATAATTAATGTTTGTTATTACATATAGTTGTTGTTTACATATATATATAATGCATGTATTGAATGTTAAATTTTAAGAAGCTAGTTTTTATATTATATGTTTTAGGTAATTTTATATATGGTTTTAGTAATATGTATGTGGTTAGTTATAAAAATTTTTTATGTAATAATGGTTAGTTCTATTTGTACAACAGCATGTTACTATATATATGGTTAATATAAAAAACTGTTAGTTCAATAATGTTATAGTAATATTGTTATCACTTCAATAATGTTAGTGTAAGCAGCGCAAGTTACAACAATAATGTTACTTTAGTAATGTAAGTATAATCAGCTAATGGTAGTTTAATAATTTAATTTTATAAATAAGTATATATCGAATAATTGCCAATTTTAAAAAGTGTTACTGCACAGATGATATTGAAATGATGGCAATTTCAAAATTAATGAGTTTACTAAAATAATGAAATTTAATATGTAAATGTTAGTGTAGTAATGGTCATTTATAAATAAAAGACTACGACGTAATGATAATTTAGTATTACATATATATGTACTAAACATGTTAAACTTTAATTTTAGGATGGTTCGACCCAGACAGTCTAGCTCGGGCAAAGGTCAGGCCAAGGACGTACATGATCCCCAACGTAGTCGGGGTCAACGACAGCCTGCTGTGACACCTACAAAGGTGTCACAGACTAAGACTCAGACCCAGGTCCCAGATACCCAGGCTCAAACACCGGTGCCACAGACCCAGCTGCCATATACTCCGGTGCCACGACCTTATGTGCCCCAGACATTTGGCGCATCGAGCTTCACATTTCAGCAGTTTCAAGACACGCAGACTGATGCGTATTACCCGGATATGAGCGGAATATCTGGGTCATATCAGTACCAGCATACAGGGATCGGGCAGCCGACATGGGATGTCCATCCTAATTCATTCCTTGATCCAGATGAGCTCGGTATATCCACTCATCATCTACCTGGCCTACACCCGAGTCAGCATCAGGAGTAGCCGCCTCAGCAGGGCCCGGCCACTGGCGGCCCAGTGGTCGCACCTGACGCGCAGCCAGCTGCTGGGGCCCCATTACCTAGAAGGCGAGGCCCACAGGTGGTTGACTTACCACCACCTCCACATCCGCAGGACCGTCCGCTCATCGTCCCTTAAGAGTAAGTATTACTGACTCTTACAAAGTTAATTTTGATATAATTATACGTTGTTCTTAGTTACATCAGTTTATATATATATCTTACTATAATCATCATTTGTTACAGCTTACTCACTGATGACTCCGTTCGTTCCACCGTAGCCTCTATTCATATAAGGTTGTGGGACGAAAGTTCTATAGCTTGGTCACATGTATCTCGAGCTGCACGAGAGGAGCACGTAACCACGTTGGAGGTAATTGGTTGTAATATATTTTTAAACAAGACTTTGTATATGGACTAATTCATAATTTTGTTTCTTCTTTGTCAAATTGCAGAACTACTATAGATGGGACCCTAGAGATTTCGACGCCATCCGCCGAATTGTCTTCGACTACTGTTCGCGGTCCGTGCGAAACCGCATCTATCATTGGAGGTCCGTCGCGATTCAGAAGATCCCCGATTTATTCGACAGCCCTGACTACAATTTACTGCGGCCACATGTTCCACCTTGCTACAGTCAGCATGTATGGAATCAGTTGTGTGACCAGTGGGAGCAGGAGCAATGAAAGAAGCTATCGGAGGTTGGTTCCCATGCCAAGCACATAGCGGATAGCTCAGGCCTTGTTCCGAAGCACACAATAGGCTCAATCCCAGGCGAGATGCACTGGGATCGTATGGTACCAACTTGGACCTTCCATACATTATAATTTTTTTATGATTTATTAATTACTTAAAATTTTAATGATATCTAAAATTGTGCAGACAAAAGCAAATGATGGAGTTGAGCCATCATTTGATGAGTGGTGGTCTCATATTCATAGGCGGAAGAAGACCGAGCAGCCCATCGATTTGATTTCACAGCAGCTACAGGTAATAAATGTTCATTTACCACTATAAACAATGTTTTAAAAGTATAATATTTGTCTTACTAACTCTAATTTCTTTTTCTTGTAGGATGGATATGCCCAACAGATTCAAGAAAAATATCAGAATCCGGATGACCACCCGCAGTTTGATGTAGACGTATGGAGCGAGGTACGAGGCCCACCAAAAAATGGCCGACTACCGGGTGTTCCTCGTCGACTCGTTGATCCCCAGACCTTTGGACCAAATCGGGTATTTTTCATTCGTATTTAACTTTATTAATTATTTTTATTGCTAATTGCTACTCACAAAATTTTTTAGGCTCCACGTGCTGATTTGGCTGAGATTGCTCAGCTGAGGGTTGAGAACACCCAGCTACAGAGTGATTTTACGCGATTACAGGCTGACGTTTGCACTCAGGTTCAGCGAGAGACCGAGGCTGCAATGAGCGCCATGCTTAACAGGTTGATCCAGCAGGGGATTATACCTGCATCGGTGCTCTTAGACGACCTACGGACCGGATCCTCTACTCAGCATCATGATGACGATCGTAGCCGGCGAGATGACGATGATCAGCCCGGCACTGCATCCCATTGATTTTATTTTAGACCTTCAGTTCTTTGTAATTAACTTTGTCCTGTAAAATTTGATTACTTTTATGTATAGTAAATTTATTGACTACTTTGATCCATTGTTATATAATAATAATAATAATAATAATAATAATAATAATAAAATATTCACATAATAATAATAATAACTGTGTTTTATTATTATTATTATATAATGCAATATAATATGTTTTTAATTTGTGTATAAATTAATTTAATAAAATCTTTAAATTGCCACAAAATCGTAGGAATAATATTCATGACAGAAAACCGTAGGAGATAGTACAGTCATAAAACCGTAGGACACTGGGGTCACAAAAACGTAGAACATTGGGGTCACTAAACCATAGGACAAAGGGGTCACAAAACCGTAGGAAATAGTTGTGTCAGAAAACTGTAGGAGTTAATGCATCTCAAAACCATCGGATAAAATGGGGTCCACGACCATCACAAAAGCGTAGGAGTGTTTTACGGTAATCCGACGGTTTTTATTTCCGACACTACTTTTTCCTACGGTTTTGACCGATGATTTTAATTGTAGGAAATACATATTAAAGGTGAAGCAACCGGAGAATATTCGTTAATTGCACCCGATCAATTTGTGCAATGTTCTATACAAGATTGTCTTAAAGGTACTTGCGAATTGGCACAAAAGGATCCTCCTGCTGATTATCTCAGAAAAGCAAAGTGCTTCCATACAGGGAAGGTTAATTCATGTCCTGATCACATACGAGATGTTGTATGGCATTAAAAAATAGAAGATCGAGGGGAACAGGTCTGTGTGCAGTGAAGCTCGATAAGTCAAAAGCATATGACTAGGTGGAATGGTGCTTTGTCGAGAAGATAGGTTTCGATGATGGTTTTATTTCACTGATTATGCATTGTATTAGTACTGTGAGATATTTTGTGCTGGTGATTAGGGTTCCTTTTAGAGAGATTATCCCGCAGTGAGGTCTACTTCAAGGAGATCCATTATCTCCATATTTATTCATTTTGTGCGCTGAAGGGTTGTTATGTATTTTGAACAGAACGGTCATGCAGAAGTAAATTTCGGGATGTTGAGCAAACAGAAGTGGTCCTAGAGTCTCCCATCTTCTTTTTGCTAATGACTCACTCTTCTTTTGTCCGGAAAAATTGTTAGAGGCGGACGATTTATTGGATGATCTTCGGCTATATAAGGAGGCATCGGGCCAGAGTGCCAATTTGGACAAATCTGGGCTGTTCTTGTCACCTAATACCTCGATCGAGTGTAAGAGTGAATTCATGAGTAAATTTAGTGTTAGGGCAGCTGCTAATATGGAAAAATATTTGGGTCTTCCAACGATAGTTAGGCAGAGCAAGAAGAAGGCATTCAGTTTCTTAGTAGATAAGCTAGCAAAGGTGACATCAGGTTGGAAGCGAAAATATCTTTCAAAGGGGGGGAAGGAGTTCCTTCTAAAATCAGTAGCTCAGGCAATCTGCACATATGCCATTGGGGGGTTTCTCCTACTGCCTAGGGTGTGTGATGCCCTTGAGAAAAAAATGAATCAATGTTGGTGGAGTCATCATAGAGGTAGTTCTGCAATACAGTATCTGTCTTGGCCAAGGCTCTGCAAGGTGAAAAAAAAAAAAGGGATTGGGCTTTCGTAACATGATCGACTTCAATCTCGTTATCCTTGCCAAGTAGGGCTGGCAATTGATGATAAGACCTTACTCTTTATGTGCACGAGTCCTGAAGCATAAATATTATAAAGATTCCTCATTTCTATAAGCAACCAAATGGACGGCTCCATCACTTACTTGGCAAAGTATTTTAGCGGGTCGTATAGTCTTGGAAAATGGCATACGCTAGCAAATTGGCAATGGTGCAGTGGTGCGAGTGTGGAGAGTTCCATGGTTACCAGGCAATCCATCTTTGAAACCTATATCACCTATGCCGATTGGAATGGAAGAGCTAAGGGTTGCTGATTTGTTACTTGATAGTGGAGGTTGGAATTATGATGTTATCTGCCAGTGCTTTAGCGTTTAAGATATGTAACGCAGCTTAGAGTGGTTTCAGGGTTTTAGATGGATCGTGAGGACATGGTGGTATGCCATTATAACTCTCATGGAGAGTATTTGGTTAAGAGTGAGTACGACTTGCTTCATAAATGCTTGTAATAGGGAAGTCAGCACACCCAAAAAGTTGGTGTAGACGATGATATGGGGGTCACGGATCTATAACAAGACAAAGATTTTTATGTGGCGCGCGGCTCTGCAAAGGTTGTATTCCTGCTCGAGCTAAGTTCTACATAACACATATAACTGATGATCCAACATGCCCTTTATGCAATGAAGAGGAAGAAACTGCCATCCATATTATGAAAAATTGTCGAGTGGTGAAAGCAATTTGAGAAACACAACGTTTATATTATGTGATGGAAGGAGAGCACACGAATGTTAACAAATGGCTGTTATGGTTGCATGGTTTGCAGTTTGCCCACAAGTGGGACAGATTTTTTTGTCATTGCATGGTGTATTTGGTTTTTCTGAAACAAGATTGTACATGAGAGGGGAGTCTTTGACTTACCAACTATTGGATGGCACATCGGAAAAGCTCTGAATGACACCCAATGTCTTTCCCTTCCTTTCGCGGGCAAAACTCATATTCACTGGTAGAAGCTGGCGGCTCGATGGTTAAAAGTTAACGCCGATGCTGCAGTGCGTGAAGACAGAAAGATAGGACGAGCATGGCTGCAGTCCGAGAAGGGATGGTTCTAGCTTGTGACTTTGCCGCATAATAGGTTGTGCTAGAATCAAATGCATTGTTGGTGGTCCAAGCCTTGTTGAGTGGCAAACCTTTTTTATCTGAATCGTGGGGTGCTTTTTGGAATGCGAAGAACTTGCTCCAGAAGATGGCGGCATGGAGGCGATGCATTGTTATAGAAAAGCAAATGGAGTGGCTCATTCACTTGCCCATTTAGCTTTAATGAAGGAGTCTTATGAGCTATGGACATAATGTTTTCCTCCTGATACTTTGTATGGCTGAACTTGATGTCTCTGGTTTATTTTGAATTATGTTCGTTATAGCCTTCCGTAAAAAATAATAATAATAAATATGGAATACAATAATAAATTGTGATTTTTGAAAATGAGTTATTGATTATTCACTCAACTTGTATACTAATTGAATCTTTATACTTAAAGAAGTTTAAAAATATTCTTAGAACTTTTTTCTGAAAAAGGTTTGATATTTTCTTTTGATTTATTTCTTTGGTTAGATACGAGAAAACTTATAAAAGATTAACTACATAGAGTATTAGCTTTAAATTGCATTAGCTTGAGACAAAAAAAAAAACGGCAAATTGTTATTTGAAAAGTTAAATTTATTGTTGGAAGATAACTGAACATTTCAAAATAAGAATTATTGTCAATAAATTTTTTCTAGTTAAGTTAAAAATAGTCTTTTTTTTTTTTTTAACTAAAAGTAGACCAACGGTGCCAAAGAATACAGTGAGGCGTTTTTATTTCTGAACTCACATGTTTAAGTATAAAAATTACGTCAAATCTCGTAGTGAAAAGTGCAATGTAATTCTTCCAAAATTTTAAACTCAAGTGAGGCATAAGCACAACTATACATGGCCACTCAATCTTTCCAGACATATTTGCCCTTATGGGAGATTACTACTACTATGTACATGACAGGATCAATGATGCAATTGATTGAATAAAAAAAATCAACGACGTAACCAAGTACATTATACATCCGTGGTTCAAATCCTAAAAATCGAAAAGAATCTTGACTTGGATTTGAAAGCCGTCATTGAATTTCAGGCAATGAATTACTTATTCACCTGTCCAGTCTTCTTCCACAGTCAACGACAGGGAATTTGTGAGGGTGGGGAAGAATTGTTTTGGTTAAAATATCGGAAATCTGAGCATAACGGACAGTGAATATATATGTGTTGTGTGATGAGTATCCGGTGATATTGACACATTTGTTATGTCCCTCGCCCGTTATACTTAAAGGATAGAGAGTTCTTGTAATACCATTTATGTACAAGTCAGTTGGTGGCAATTTAAACATATTATAGAATCATTTTATTATTTATACTACTAAATATATAGTAGGCAATCATTCAATAATATTAATTTTTTATTCAATTCTATAAATGATTTTATATGATGTTCATGACGGGTTTGTAGTTACAACTAATCAAATCAAATTTAACTTCACGAGTAACTGCCTAAGGAATATGTTCCCTTTTAAATTAGCTTTTTGAACAAGTACACGAATCATTTTAATGATTTGAAACTTGTTATTGAAGCATATGTTGATAAGAATATGAATTATCTTTACTATATCAAGTGTGAGAAGCTCAACCTAAGAAAAAAAAAATGTGTATAATTGAGAAGGAAAATTAATTTTGACTCGTCAAATGCTAAAATTAAATCATAACGGTTCAAACAATTACTCTAAATTGAACAAAATAATCAAGTTCAATTTTTTTTTAAAAAAAATTACCATGTAAAATATAAGTAACACAGAGAAAATAAGGAAGTAAAATAAAATTGCAAGGATAAATGAGATTTGCAATTTGGGAGCTTTTTCTAGAAATATGATTGATCATTTGGTGTAGTAAACTTGTAATAGTGATTAATAATGATTTAGATCCATTACTTTTTTTTTTAACATGACAAAAAGACATAAATTACTCATTTAGAATCAAAACAAATCACTGATGTTACTTTTATCAATTGAATGGGCCATCACAAAAATTTTATTGGAGTCAAAATAAATATTTAACCCAATTTTATGAATCTTATATAGAATATTGCTAAAATTCAGTAGAATCATTTGCCCCAACTGCAATAGAAGTGGTGTCGCCCCTTAGATAGGGATGATAAAATTTGACCCAATCCAAAAACTTAACATGACCCACTCAAACTCAACCTTGACCTGATTTTATTTGATCAGAAAAGTCAACAACCCAAACCCGACCTGAATCCGAACCCAATGGAAGTAAAACAAAAAAAAACCCAAACCTGAGTCCAATCTGACCCAAATCCAAAATGACCCAATAACTAAACTTGACAAGACCCAATTTTGACTTAAGTCAACATAAAATATACGTTTGGCAAATTCTTTAGAAAAATTATAATTTAATATATATGAATGAGTTTCTTCTATTCTGTTAATCTATTTTGCATTGTAGAGCGAGCTAATAAGAGCTATATGAAACGATTAGTGAAACGGTGATAGAGAGATGAAAATAATTAGATTTTAGAAATTACAGTACTCATTCCATCCCACATTATTTGAAATATTTGACTTTTTCAAATAGTTTAAATTGAATTTATTCATATTACTTCATCTATCTTAAATTCTTTGCATCATTCATATTTTAACAATTCATTTATAATTTTTTGTTTTTGATATTTTAATATATAAATAAAAAAAATTTATAAATGAATGATAAACCAAGACCTATAATTTTTAAATATATATTTTTTAAAATTTTTTAATAAATAATAATATAACAAATTCAAGTTAAACTAGTCAGAACAGTTAAATAGAGCAAAGAAAATGAGACAGAGGGAGATTATTTATTAGAAAAAATTTGAAAAGTATATATTTAGAAATTATAGGTCTTTATTTATTATTTATATATACTCATTTTTTCATTTATATACTACAATGTTGAAAATAAAAAATCAATAGATTAATTATTGAATAGTGAATATTACAAAGAACTTGGCACAAAGATAGAATTTTATTAAAGAAATTATATATTAATATAAATTCATAAATTTTATATTATTTTTTACGTCTAATTAATTTAAATTTTAATCAAAATTAAACAAAAAAATTAAATTGATTGAGCTATTTTAATTATGCATCAATAAATTGAATAAACCTAACAATCAAGTTGAATCTAGTCTAAGACCCAATAACCGGATCTGATTGAATCGGAATCCAAATAAATTCAATCTAACCCAATCTCAACCTAAAATTTATCTCAACTCAAATAATTAGATCTATATCCCAAATACATATTAATCTAATTAAACCTAAACTTAAATAATTTAACCTAAATCTAACCTGACTCACCCGATCACTGTCCCTGCTGCGATTACCAGCCCAAATGTTTCGACTTTTCTATGTTGCTCATAGAAATCCAAAGAATTGGCTTCTTCAAACGGGGAGCGTGGCGAGACGAAAAAGTAGCACGAGACAAAGAGGAGAGAGATGTGTTTGGCCAATTCGTTTCATCTTAAGTCAACTGACTTTTTTTAACTTTTTCATCTTTTTTATGTGAAAGCAATTTCATTTGAAAGTCAATGTTATGTAGATGTAATAATCAATTTGAAAGTAAATTTTTAGGATGTTGTTAATTTTTTATGAATTTTTCTTTTTTAAGACTTGAAACTAGAAAAATTCATAAAAATTTAGTAAGATTATAAAAATTATATTTTTAATTGATTGTTGTAACTACATAATATTGACTTTTAATTAAAATTAGTTTCAAATAAAAAAGATGTAAAAATAAAAAAAAGTCATTTTGTAGCCGATTGGCTAAAGTCGAAACGAATTGGCTTTCTACAGATCTTCGGCCGCAGTTTTTGACTTTTGTTTAATGATCATGTAATTTCAATTTGGAATGTCATTAGGGTGTGAGCGTGTTGAACTTTAAACTTTTCAAATTACTCTGATATGATAAGTTTAAGAATAACTAGAAAGTTGTATCATTTTTCTTTACAGTGGATTTTACTGTAGGTTTTATTGTGGTTTTTCCCTCTATATTAAAAGATTTTTCACATATATTATATATCTCTTAATTTATTTTTATTTTATACTATTTTTCTGATTGTTTATACTTAAATGTGATTTGTTGACTTTAACATTTTATTGATTTTATCATATGAGTTTGATGGTGATTATTTCAAATCTATACGTACACAACATGTCCCTTAGCTCCGCCTCTGCCCATGACGAGTGGCTTCATGGATTCCAATTATAAGTACATATATGGCGCTTGTTGGTTTAAGGGCTTATTTGAGCTTTCAGTATGTATAGCTGAGCAAATGGAAAATTATGTGAAGCTGACAGTTGTATTTACATTAAGTTATTCTTGTTAATCTTTAGACCAATTGAGAAACTCTAGCAATTTTATCTAAAGAGGACATTTTTATTCAGAAATTTCAACAATTAAATTTAATTGGAGAATTTAAATAACTATATGAAGATAATTGAAATAAAACTTCATGCATGATATATGTGATTTGAACATTGGATCCAACTATTTAATAGATATATGCGCGGCACATAAAGAATTATATTAGTACAGACGGCTTCTTACACATTAAAAATAATGAAAGAAAATTTGATTGTTCCTTTTCATTAAAACATAAAATCCATTTCCTTTTTGTCAGATCGTGTGTTTTCTTGGAATTCCCAACCCACCAAACCAAACCAAACCACCCAAACAATTCCTGTTGTTTTGATGTTAGGGAAAAGTACAAAATAAGTTACTATAGTTATGGCTCTGGACACATTTGCTATCATAGTTTTAAGTGGTGCCAAATTTATCACTAATATTAAAATTTGGTGGTAAATTAAGCAACAAAGTTTTGAGTTGGGATCAATTACATCACCAATGTAACTAACAGAGGGAATTTCTTGTCAAATACTAGAAAATTCTGCCTGCATATGATTACATGGCAAAAGAACAACGATTGGTCCAAATAGCATGTAGGTAAAACACAAGAATTATGTGGCATTTGAGGAATTAGTGGTTTTAATTGATTTAGAGACTTTCACCTCCTCCACTGCTCCCTTATTCTCTGGCTCCTCTACCTCTACCTCCAAGCACCTTCTTCTCTCCATCTGCTTCCTTGATTCCCAACTCTGCTCCCATGTCCTCTCCAATCATCTCCAGCTCCTCACCTAGCTATATTCCCTCTCAAGAGGCAGAGCTCTCCCTCTCCACCCTCCGATCTTCTCTTAAATGTGTTCAATCTGAGCTCTCTGAGCCCCAATCTTCAACTATCCAATTTTCACCGAACCTTCGAGTTGCTAACCCATTTCATCATGGGATTTGCCTCTTTAGCGAGCTCCACAACCTCATGTCCTCTGTCGAAGCAAAGTATGAGAAACTGGATCTTGCAAAGGCTGCCCAAATGCATTGCAAGATCCTGACATTGTCTAAACCCATTGGAAATAGAATTGAACAACTTCCTCCAAACTAGAGCAAGGTCTTGGCCAGATATCACAAAAAACCCTAACTCCATTTCCCTTCTTGATCTCTTCTTCTAATTCCAATTTTGTAAGAAGAACTATGAATTGGGACTTTCAAATTTAAAGAATTTGCTAAGAATTGTGAGATTCTGGAGTTTTTGGTAGTGGATTGAGATAATCTGAGGAGATTTGAGGTTTTTAAGACGTAAGAAATGTAAGCAATATAGAGGTTAGGGACGAGCAACACCACGACATTTGCTAATTCACCATTCCTTTTACATGTCAGCACTACTAACAGCTTAATGGTGAATTTGGGCCTGAATTAAGACTTTAGTGATGAATTTTAAATCACTTAAAACTATAGTTAATAAATGGATCCAAACCCATAAATATGGTGATTTTTTTGTACTTTTCCCTTCATGTTGTTAATTTGACCCACCGACTCCTGCCTCCGCATTTTTGTCTTCTCCCCATACATTTCACTTGTCTTGCTTAATTTTTCACATGTGTTTAATAGCAAATTTCTGATTTTCTCAAACTTCTAGCCTCCTTACTTTTTCAATGAAAACTTCGGTACTAATTTTGCTACGGAAACCACGAATATGGACAGAGAGCTTGCTTTGCTATTATTTGAGTTTTTCCCCCCTCTCGTAGACTAAATATATCAGGGGAACTAAATTAATCACTTAAAAAATTACTACTTTGAGAACGAATTTCGTTTAAATTTTAATCTTTTATTTAACTAATTTGAAATTATAATTTTTTTTTGAAAATTTTCCTTGTCCGTCTTAAAAAATTTAATAAAAAATAATTTTCTATTTGTAAATAAAAAAATTTTAAAAGTAATTTTGGATTTTTTAGATTGCATGACTTCAATTAATACACATACACAATTTGATCGAATAATCACTATATGTAAGATAGGTCATTCTTGGGCTGAACATCGATTTGAATTAAAGTAAAATTTATGTTCTGATTTTGTTCTTCTTGGCATTTGTGCAAAAAATAGGCCAAATTCATTTTAACTTAGTAAGATTAATTCAAAACACTTTTATGACTTTTTTCTTGTCTAAAATCCATCTCATCTAAAAGTTAACATTATATATATATAGTAATCTATTAAATAACATTTTCTATGGTGTAATCAAAATTTTGTTAACTTTTCTTTTTTAAGTCAAGAAAGTAAAAAATTCATTAAAAAATTAATTAGAATATGAAAAAATTATATATTGAATAAAAATAGAAAAAAATATTTTTTATTAAACTTACTTAAATTAACACTACTAAAAAATGTCAATTTTCAACAGCCATTTTCAACAACCTTATGTGAAAAATTATCTATTTCCAACGCAAAGCCATTAGAAATAGACACATTGGTAAATGAAGCATTAGAAAAAAAAATTTCCAACAGCTTCATTTTAGGCCATTGGAATCACCAATGTTTAATAATTGGAAAACAAGCCATTGCTAATTTCCAACGGCTTACTTTTAAAAAAAATTGGACATTTCCAACGGCTAGGCCCTTTGGAAAATATACTAATGGCTTTGGCCGTTAGAAATTTCCAACGACTTGCTCCGTTTAAAAAAAAAAAATTATAGAACTCCCAAAAATATTTTTATATATTACTAAATTTATTGTTATATTTAAAAAAATATATTTTTTGTTTTAATAAAAAAATATATTTTTTGTTTTAATAATACTATATTTTATAATATTACAAAAATAAATTCACTAAAATTATAGAACTCCCAAAAATCACATGATTCCTAAAATTTAAAAAAAATGCAAAATCACAAATAACAAATTACAAAAATTATACAAATTAAAAAAATTGCAACAAATCACAAAAATCACAACAATCCAAAAATAGATCATAAAAAAATCACATAAATTAAAGAAAAGCAACAAAATGATAGTCCAAAATCAATTTTGCAAATGCGAGGTGGAGAAGGAGAAACCGATGAGTGAGGCGGATAAGGAGACAGAGGAAAGAGGCGTGAACAGCACACAGGCGATCAAGGAGGAGGGAGGAGAAAAGGCGATGAATGGAGCACGAACGACGACAAAGAGAGAAGTAAGGTGACGGAGACAGGCACCAACGGTGACAGAGGGAGGAGAATGGCGATGGTGAGGCGCGAACGACTTAAGGCTTGAGAGCGAAAGGGTTGATAGTGAGAGGGCTGAGGGCAAAAAGGCTGAGAGGGCGAGACAAAGTTAAGAGCAAGAGACGGCTGAGAGGGTGAGGGTTGAGCTAGATAAGAAGGTTAAGTGGATATATGAAAGTATTTATAATTATGATTAGTTTGGGTTGGGCTTGGGCTATCTTGGCCCATTAGGTCTTTTTTTGTTTGCTAGGTAAAATGTCATTTACACACACACACATACACATATTAATATGTTTGTAAGTAAGTACATTATTATTATTTATTATTATTATTATTATTATTATGTTTATATATATATATATATTATGTATGTATATATAAAAATATATAAATAAATTACTATTATTATTATTATTTATAATAAAATGTTTTTGAAATACTACTTTGCTTTATAAAATTGTAAAATTTATTAATTTCCAATGGCCTTCGCGTTGGAAAACTTAATCTTCACGTTGGCAATTTTCCAACAGCTTTCGTGTAAAAAATTTGACAATTAAAAATTTCCAACGGCCTTTACATTGGAAATGACAGCTTACACATTAGAAATTTTTCAATTGCCTTCGTGTTGAAACTTTTCTAACAAGTAAGTAATTGGAAACTGCTGTGTTCAAAATTTTTTAATGTGAAGGCCGTTGGAAAAAGGTCTTTACTATTTCCAACGGTTCTTCTCATTGGAAATTTTTAAGGAGGGTAAAATTCAAATTTGGTCCCTTAACTATTTAGTTTGTCCTAAAGTGGTCCCTTAACTCTAAAAGTGACTATTAGAGTCCCTTAACTCAAGCAACGTATCCAATTTGAGTCCCATCCGTTATTTTAGGTATTATTTCTAACGGAAAATGCGTAGGTGGCACTTAATACCCCCTGCTTGGTCCCACAATGCCACATGGCATACTCTTTCATGACAATAAATAACAAAACTGGGAGTATAATAAATCTTATACTAAAATTGATAAAATATATAACTTTAGGGACTTAAAGGGTTAATTAACCCAATCTTCTTTAATCTTCTCTTCTCAACGAGTGTCGCAGCCACCATCTTGCCGCCGCCCCGCCGCTCCTATCGGTTTCTGCCGTTTCGATCTCGCATCTCGACCTGTGCCACTGCTGCCTTTACCCACACAAGCTTCAACTCAGCCTCACCCATGGGATCGATCTACCTACAAGAATAATAAAACGACGCGAGAAGAAGAACAAGAATCGAGTGGAGAAGAATAAAAAATAAAAAAAAAATGAAGGCAAATCAAGCAAAGAAAAATCCAACTCCAACAAGTCAAGAATTCTATTCACAAAACTACCGATTGAACGGAGACTACACCACGCCCAGCGGAAGCACCCTCTCCGGGAAATTGGCAACCAGAGGCGGCCTGTTCAGGTCCGTCTCCGTCGGCAACATCCTGTATCTCGGCGCACTCACCCTATAAAACAAAAAACACCAGGGAAAAAAACATTAAACCACAGTTTAGGTGCTAGATAGAGGAGAAATGGCGAGGAAGAGAGGCGTACTTTTGGCCCGAGGGGAGGAGAGCCGAGTTGAAAGCGTGGAAGGAGTTGTCAATGGGGACGGGGATGGAGCTGCAGAGGAAGCTGACGGGTTTGGGGCGGACGATTTCCATTCTACCGACGCACTGAAGCTCTCTCGAGCCATCGAATTCGGTCGGCAATTTCTCCATCAGAATTTCGAGCTTGCTCCGCAAGATTTGAGATTCCTGGGAAGGTTCCGCTTGTGATAGATTTTAGATTGGGTGTTTCGATGTCCCGCTGCCCGTTGCCTTTTGGAATTCTCCAGAATCAAACAGCCATGGCTCTAATTGACCAATTCACAAGGAGGGAGATGGAGGTGGCCGTGGCTCCAATTGATCGATTCATGCGGAGGGAGCCGGAAGCGGAGAGGGAGGATGAGAGAGGAGACGAAGATGAGGGAGGAGCGAGGAGGGAGGAAGGAGGAGGGCGATAGAGGAGAAGGGAGATTGTGCACCATATGCCAGAGGCGATGAAGAAAACCGTGCATCAGAGGCGGAGGAGAAGACCAATTAGATCTCGTTAGAATTGAGGAAGATGATTGAATTTGGGTTATTTGTGTTTTAAGTCCCAAATATTATAATTTGCATCAGTTTGAGTCTGAATTTTCATTTCTGTATAATATGATCATCCATTTTTAGTTAAAGAGGAAGCCACGTGGCAATGTATGTGCCACATATGCCACATAAGGAAATTTCATCCAACCTAACGTCTAAATTAACGGTAGGGACCAAAATTAGACACACTGGATGAGTAAGGGGACTCCAATAGTCACTTTTGAAGATCAGGGACCATCTTAGGACAAACATGAAAGTTAAGGGACTGCGAATGGATTTTACCCTTTTTAAGGACTTGACTGTTAGAAATTTGGTTGTTAGAAAAATGAGTTTTTTTAATAGTGTCAAACAAACTCGGTCTAAAATGACTGTCGGAGAAACACGAATAAAGAGTGTTGAGCCCAACAACCTAGAACAACAAATTGGCTCTAAAGTGCTAAGGGTTTGGGGTGGTTTTAACTAGTTCCGTATCCCCCACCCAAATATAAACAAGTTGGGGGTAATAATTGCCTTGCGAGTAATTGAAAGTGATATAACTCTTCACTCATTTGAGACCAATATATTTTTTTATGTAGATTGAAAAAAGTTATTTTTGAATATTTAATAACTGAAAAATTATGAAATAAAGTCTTATGTGATAATTTATATTAAATTTATAACTTCATTGCAAAATATAAGTATCGTTTTCAATATAGGAATACTAACTAGGGAGGTGCACAGCAGAAGTAGGGATCAGTGAGATTAGTTAAACTAGCATTTTTTGTAGAGGTTTGCTGGCAGGAGCAAGTCCAGGTTCATGGATAATATAGGCAAATAGTTTGTGTTTTTTGACATCCCTCATCTCATTTGATGAGATTAACAAAAAAAATCATTTTTATCATTTTTTTAAAAATATAAAAAATATGATAATTAATATATTATTCTACTTTATTATTATTTGAACAAAATAGTTTTGAGAAATAACATTTTTATAAAATTTTTTTAAGTTTTACATTTTAAAAAAGTACATGCTTTTAAGATAATAAAAGTAAAAGCTGAAGTATTGTCCTTGAATAAATCCACAAGTCCGAATAAACAATAGCTTAATAATACGAAATTAAACATTTTAATTACAAAAATCTAGATCAAATTTCCAAACCGCTAGAAAGAAAATGTGCCTACGTCAAACTTAAATGTTGATTATTACTTTTATATACTTCAGGATTTTTTTTTTCATACTTAACAGATTCATATTTATTAAAAAATAAAATTGTATCAGTCGCATTACCGTTATTCCGACCAAATGGGGCTGTGCAAGGCAAACAAATATATAAAATCACGTTAAGTCATAACCGGTTTCCAGTTTTTGAGAAAAGAGCAACGTGCGAGGGAAGCAAAAATGCAAAAGCGTAGTAAAAAAAGGTGGGTAGCACTGCTCTCGAATTTAAAGTCTTCGAGGTGTTTTCCTTTAAAAAAAAAAAAAAAAGAAGAAGAAGAAGAAGAAGAAACGTTGGTTGGTATTTGACTGGATCACTGGAGTAGCTTAGCCCTTAAGGTCAATTACATTTTTTACCGTAAGGTTTTATACTAATTTTATATTTTTTATCTGAGATCAATTTTATTTAAAAGATAATATTATATATAAGTGTGGTGATTCATTTAAAATAAAATTTTTAAGATAATATTCAGTTTTTATAAATTTTTATTTTTTAATGTATAAAAAAAATCAGTAAAAATTTGTCCACATTATAAAAATTTCACAATCAATCAATCATTATAAAAGTGAGATGCTTATTTTCTCTACTGGCATCGAAAAAAAAGTAAAAATAGGTTTCCAAACTGGATCGACAAACTATAATGAGTATGAAACTCGGGTAAAAAGGTGTTATTCATCCTAAACCTTAAAATATTAATAAATGAAGATAATGATATCTGCCATCCATCCGAGCGTCTTCCACACCTTATATATAATCTACCTTAAGGCTTTGAGCTTCATTCTTCAAAAGCCAGCTGAGGAAAAAACAAAAAGTGTTATATATCCAAAAATGGCGGTTCAAGAAGCCTCCGATTCGAAGACAATCTATCGCGATTTCTCCCCCTTCTTCAGAGTCCTTAACGACGGCTCATGCGAGAGGTGCGAGCAGTTTCTCACAGTTCCACCCGGGTACGACCCGGAAACCGGCGTCCTATCCAAAGACGCGATCATTTCTTCCGAACCTGCGATCTGGGCCAGGATCTTCATGCCTCGAATACCCGAAGCGAACACTCGCATCCCTCTTTTGGTCTACGTACACGGCGGAGGCTTCGCGTTGCAGTCTCCCTTCAGTCCCCGATATCACAGCTACCTGACCTCCGTCGTCTCCGAAGCTAGAGTCGTTGCCGTTTCAGTCGATTACAGGAAGGCGCCGGAGGACCCAATCCCCGCTTGCTACGACGACGCATGGAAAGCTCTGAAATGGGTGGCAAGAAACGGGTCGGACGAGTGGCTGGACAACCACGCTGATCGGAACCGCGTCTTTCTGGTGGGCGACAGCGGGGGAGCGAACATAATACACAACACGATGGTCCGGGCGGGTCGGGCGGGGTTTCCGGACATGAAGGTGGCGGGTATGGCTCTGTTTCATCCGTTCTTTTCCAGGGCGTGCTCGTTCGGCGACGACATGTGGATGTTCCTGTGCCCGGAAAACGAGGGAGTCGACGATCGCCGGATAAGGCCGACTGCGGAGGATGTGCGTCGGATCGGCTGCGAGAGAATTATGGTTTGCGTGGGCGAGAAGGATGCGTATAGAGCTGCCGGAGTTTGGTACTATGAGGAACTGAAGAGATCGAGAGAGTGGAGAGGTACGGCGGAGCTTGTGGAGAGCAAAAGGGTGGGTCATGTGTTCCACCTGTTGAAGCCGGATTCTGGGCAGGCTCACGAGCTGATGCAGAAATTGGTTAATTTTGTGAATTATCATGAAGATTGTGATACAAAATTGAGGAGCAAACTTTGAGAATATACTAATCAGGATTAATTATATCCGACTGTAGAGAATAATCATGATTTTGTTTGTTAATTCGTGGGATAAGTCTTGTTATATTGAGATATTGAACATATTTAGCCAGTTTTTTAGTATTTGATGGTGTTTAAATTACAAAGATTTATCAGTAGTCACTACTAAAAAACCACTGTTTTCCAACTGTTTTATTACCAACGGCTTTCCAACGTGTATAACCGTTGGTAAAAAATTACCAACGTGTACGCGTTGGTGGCATTTTTTTCTATTTTGTGTGCTTTTACCAACGGCTTAGCCGTTGGTAATTTCCAACGGTTGTGACCGTTGGAAAATCTTCCAACTGGAACGCGTTGGTAAGAAGTTTGCTCCTTTTGGGCTTGTTCAATTGGGCCCATTTACCAACGGCTAGGCCGTTGGTAAAAACTAACCTAAAACGCAGCGTGTAATTTAATGATTTACCAACGGCTAGCCGTTGGTAATCAGATTTTAAATGCCATCTTCTTCCCCTTCTCGGCCAGTCGCGACAGAGCCCAGCGTTTTCTCCCTCTCGCGCGCAGCTGTGTTCCGGCGAGCGATCTCCACCGATTTGCTTGGTCGCAGTCACCTACTCCAGCGGCCAGTCTCTCTTTTGTCTCCGCTGGCCATTCTGTTTACACCGCCGCAGTCACCTACTCCAGCGGCATTGCTATTTGGTCTGCTGGCGGAGCCGTCGTCGACTCTGGCGGCACCCTCCGTCTTCTCCGCACCGGTGCTCTTCGACTCGCTAATGGGTCCGGCGCCACCGTTTGGGACTCCGGCACCACCAACCGTGGCGTCGCGTTCGCAGCTCTGGATGACTCGGGAAACTTCCTGCTGCTGGATGCCAACCATGTCCCGGTGTGGTCATCGTTCGATAACCCCACTGATACGCTCGTTCCTTCGCAGAATTTTACTGTTGGTAAGGTTTTGCGATCTAGGCCTTACTCGTTTTCTCTTCTGAGATCAGGTAATCTGTCACTCAAATGGAACGATAGTGTTGTTTACTGGAATCATGATTTCAGTCAATCAATGGGTTCAAATTTGATTTCACCTAGTTTAATGTTGCAATCTGATGGGATTTTGAGGGTTTTTGATCCTGCATTTGCTGGTGGAGCAATAATAGCTTATGGTAATGATTATGGTGAAGGGGATGATTTCTTTAGATTTCTCAGTCTGGAGAATGATGGGAATTTGAAGATTTATAGTGCTCCAAAGGGAAGTATGAACTTGACAATAAGATGGGCAGCTGTGACTGATCAGTGTAGGGTCTATGGCTATTGTGGGAACTTGGGAATTTGTAGGTATGAACAAGATAAATCCGTTTGTGGCTGCCCATCTGAGAATTTTGAGCTTGTTGATGTGAATGACAAGAGGAAAGGTTGTAAAAGAAAAGTGGAGATTGAGGATTGTTCAGGGGCTAATCATGTTACAATGTTGGAGCTCAGACATACCCTGTTGCTGACTTATCCGCCGGAGCTTTACCTATCTTCCCAATCTGTCACGGTTGGAATAGGGGCTTATGAACAAAATTGTCTTGCTGGGGGCTCTACTTGTGCTGCTTCAACCTTTCCATCTGATGGAACAGGCTTCTGTTACATGAAAACCCCAGATTTTGTCAGCGGCTATCAGAGTCCTTCACTCCCTAGATCTTCTTTCTTGAAAGTTTGTGGACCAGTACTGTTGATTCATTTTTTCTGTTTTGGCTCAAGCAGAAACTAATAAGTTTCCTAGATACTGTAACACTTTGAGTTATGCTTTTGCATGTGATTATTGACTTCTGCTAATTGCAGCTACATGTGCATTCATTTCTGGTTGCAGGAAGGTCCTCGAACTTTGGTCGGAATTGCGACATTTTACTCCACAATCCATTTTTATAATTTAAAATGAGCACTTAAGCAGGTCAGTTTCTATAACTGCTGCCTTCTTTATTGTAGTTCTTTTATGTGGTTATATTTGTTCACCCAAGTGTGTGGACTCTCTCAGTTGTAAAATACAGTGTCCATTTCCAAAATCAAAGTTCTAGGATTATAAGCGTGTTACCTGTTTGCGATGATAGAGATATACACTGAAAAATATGTATTTTTCTTTAAAGAAGGGTTGGGGGTTAGCAGGTGCATATATGGCTCATATTCTAGTAGAACTAAGAATTCTAAGTGTGGTAGAGTTTGAAAGTCTGTCTTTGTTTCTTAAGAACTAATTTAAGAGTTTCTAACTGCTTTTAATTTATATACATTCTTGCAGCCATTGATGCTCATTGTTCCTGATATACAAGATGTTTATACGCCTCTCCAGTCAGATGTTGTTGTTCAGCTTTCTGAGGTCAGCTCCAAAATGAACTGTTGGTTTAATGTGTTAAAGCATCTTAATTTATAGTTTAACCATGATAATGCTATAACAGAATTTGTTTGGGGTACTGTATCTTAGCTAACCTTTCCCTCCGCTTTCATTGATATCAGTGTCGTCAGCATTTAGAGCTATTGCTTGAAAACATTCCAACCATGTTTCAGAGCAGTAAAACCACTGAGTCATGTTTCGGTGCAGCAATCAAGGTGTGTGTGGTGTTTTGCCTTGGAAAAAAAAATGATCTGTTTCATTATTTGATTGTGCATAGGTTTTGTTTGTCACTTGCATTATGTATGGGCTTCTTGATTACATGATGTGAAGTGTTCGGTTTGAATGCAATCACGCGTGCTGCGTTAGCGTGTGTGTGTGTATGTGTGCGTTTATTGTCTTTGTGATGATACCTTACTAGTTCAAACCCTTGTCAGGCTGCTTTCTTGGCGATGAAGAGCACTGGAGGGAAGCTACTGGTTTTTCAGTCAGGCAAGCTATAGATCTAACTTCCATTGCAAGTTTTTGGCTTCATATTATCCACGTTTTCTTCCCTTCTTTGCTGTGCCTGTTTGAGAGATGAATGAGTTGCAAGAAATTTCCAGCAATTATGCTCTTGATATTTCTGTGCACATATTGACTTTTTTTTTTCTAATTTCCTTTTCAGTCTCTGGTGGCATTTCTTCTCTGGTTCAAGGTTCTTATGAGTATTACCATTATCTTCAAAATGGCTATGATGACTCAGTAATGGATTTTCTTCCTACTTTTTCATTTCTTATTGCGGCGTTCAACAAGTTGATTGCAGTGACCATTTTTTGTATATTACCAAAACAAACAAATTATGTTCAATATTGTTGAGCGAACATTATAAAGAAAAAACTAGGAGCTTACTTATGGATGTCGCAGACATATCTTCTTGTCTTCTTTCATTTACTACATTTGTCTTAACATAGGGCGTTACTGGATAAAATGTAAGTTAATGTAAGTACAAATTCCCAAATGTGTACAGTGTTGGACATTGCTATCTGCAATTGTTTCAATTGTTTAAGAAGCTAGCTGTTTGTATTATATTCTTATTTGAAGAAAAAAGTTAAAAGAGGAATCAAGCCTACAGCCTGGGCGTACTTTTGAATTGGTATTTTACTTTTGAATGTGGATTGAAACGGGGAAAAATACGAAACAACGTACCGAAACCTGGAACGTTTAATATACATAACGAACGCGCAAATGTGAAACAAACCAACTTCCGCGAAGGGTCAGTACCAACGGCTTCATAATAACAGCAACCTTACCAACTTCCGGCAGTTGGTAAGTTACCAACTGCTGTAACAACTCCCTTACCAACTGATGTAAGTTGGTAACCCATTTACCAACGTGCAGCAGTTGGTAACTTACCAACGTGGAACCAACTGGTTAAATCCAGCCGTTGGTAACTTTACAGTTGGTAAATTACCAACGGCTGACAGTTGGTAACTACAACTACGCGATGGAAACCGAGTCCTTAAAATGACCGTTGGTAATTACCAACGTGTATTTTACCAACGTGTACACGTTGGAATTTACCAACGTGTTATTATTTGCGCGTTGGTAAAAAATTTTCCAACGTATCGAATACCAACTGCCATTTACCAACGTGCAGCAGTTGGTAAAGTCGGTTATTTTAGTAGTGAGTATTTATTAGGTGTTAACAGTATAATAATACTCTTTCATTTTCGAAAGGAGTGCGCATAATCATAAAAGCACCAAAACCAAAATTAAAAGGAGCGTAGTTTATGATATTCTTTTCATTTTTATCTTTAAAGTTAAAATAAAAAATCATAAGAGTTTCAATGAAGATTAGAATATTTTCTTTTTAGTTTTGTTTAGAGAGGGTTTAAATAAAGGTAGTAAGATCAATTAAATATTAGAAAATTTCTTAAAAAGTCAAATAATTCATCCCTTTTGGGCTATCAAAAAAAATATTTATCATCTTTTTTGGGACAAAGTGAGTTTTTTTTTTATATAATCAGAAGTATCTATACAAATATAAACGTAGGTGATACTTTATAGTTAAGAGAAATGAAATGCCTATTTTTTTGAAATCCCGAAGACTTCAAAACTAGCAAAACTTGCATTATATAGTTAGTTTGGTAGAGACAGGGGTTGGACCCATATCCTTCATCTTAGTGATCTAAACCTTAACCACTTAGCCTTATAGGGCAATAAGCTACTTGGGTTTGGATTCGAGGGCTCCTTATTTTTGGAGGTTAACAATCAGTTGTTAGTTAATGAACTATTTTGCTAGTTTAGAGTCAAGCATGAATTTATATTAATTTTGCCTGTATTTACTTCAAAATATATATTTTTGGGGTTTGAGTCTTTAATTTCTATGTTAAAATTAATGTTCCTTTAAAAATTGAGTTACATTAAGACAAATTTTAGACATGGTGTTGTTATTTATTTTTATGTCTTAAATGGATACCCAACTTTAAAGTTATTCTATCAAAGTCTCTTATCTCATATTGTGTGTTTTAATTAAGTACTTTTTGTGTCAATTTTAGAATTAAACTAGATAAAAAATGCTAACATGACATAAATTAATATTAAATAAATCTTAAAATAGCATGTCTAATCCTTTAACTTTTCCCATCAACAATTGCAAACCTTAATCTTTTCTCATGGTCTCTCTCATCCCCTTCGTCCCTCCCCCCTTCCTTCATTGCCGCCTCCCCAACAATGAAATAACAGAAACAAAACCAGCCAATGCATCATTTTCATATCAGAGGAGGAATAACTGAAGCAGATTGGATGAGGGAATAGTTGGAGCAAATCATAGGACATCGATGACTAGGTTAGCAAATTTTAGCAAATCTAGTCTTCCTTCTGCAACCACTATCAACCAACCCCAAGGGACAGCAAGCCAATCAATTAAGCAGTGAACGGTTGCAAGAACACTGGAAGGGAATCGCCTGCAAAACTTTGGGCCGGCACCGTTGACTTGAACCTCGCCATATTCAACTGCGTGATGGTGATCAATATCTAGGGTATAGTTGCCATGATCAAGCATGCTGCCCCCATAATGATTCCATGCCGATCACGATCGATCCTGTGTGTGGTGAGTGTGAGAGGGATGATGGGCATGCAAGCCCAGCTCATTTACAGCTTTTCAAAGTTCACGGTGGTGAGGATCATTAAATTGATGGCGTCGAAGCTGTGTAGACACTGGATCGAGATCAATTGTGTGAAGTCATTCGCTATTCCGACGACGTTCATGATGGAGGAGACGTGGTAGATTTAACCGCATTTGGACGATGAGCAGATCAGGAGGCTGATAAGGAGTTCAGGGCTGCTGGAAGGGGCGCAGATGAAGCCGAGAACCAAAAAATGGGAGTAAAACCGATAATGGATAGACATAGAAGATTTGGTCGGGAACCGGCCAAATGCCAGATCTAGCCAAGGAAAGGTAAAGATGGAAGGGGCCTTTTCTTTAGGCTGTTGCTGCTGCTGTTGGGATTTGGGCTGTATAATGGTGGCAAAATGGGTTTAAGAAGACAGCAATGTCGAGCGGTGTGACTATGATCTCAGCCTATTACAGTGGCCTTCTTCGAAAGCGGGACAAATTTGATGGAAAGAGTATAAATGGTAGATTAAGAAGTTTAAGATTTAGAATTATAAACGAGAAAAGTTAAATGATTAGAGGTATTGTTTTAAATTTTATTTTAATGTTAATTTATATCATTTCAACGATTTCTATTTTACTTAATACTAAAATTGACAGAAAATATCCAATTGAGATGCACAATATGAAATAAGGAATTTTGATAACACATCATTAAGCTCAAGTATTCATTTAGAACACAAAAAAAACTACTTAAGGAATTTAGCCGAAACAAAATGATACAAAGTTAAGGGTGAAATTATAACCCATACCTGGATTACCGGCATAAAGCTAAGTTTCAAGGGAAGCCAAAACCAATTGGTTGGAAAGGCTCAACCAGTTGCAATATTGGAGACTTTTCAAACCCAAGATCATGCTAGGTTTAAGGGTCCCAAAGCAACAAGTTGAAACAAATCAAGCAGTTAAATTCTAAAGACAAAATCTACCATAGCTACGAGAAGTGAAGAATAACCAGTTGAAATACATCAACAGATTGGAAATTGCCAGAAATGCCTTATAGTGAAAAAAATCATTCAAAAATCTTCAAAAATTTAAATTAAATTCATGACAACTCAAATCGCCACATGGATTTCACATAAGCTTAGTTAGCATTCTAGCTGCCGGAGAAAAGTTCATTTTTTGGTCTGGGACTCAGTTTTTACCATGTTGAAAATTTTCAACTGATTGAAAACACTATATAGAGGGCAAAAGCGGTCAAATTTGACAGCAACAATCACCAAATTTCTTGGAACCTTTTCTATATATTTTATTATACACCTATGTCTAATTAGACATACTAACCTAACTCTTAATCTTCTATATATAAGACATAAATCATCAAAAAAATTGATAAAACTACCCTTAGTTAAAATATTCTTTTCTACAAAAACCATAGTTTGCTATTATTATCTTCTTTGGTGCTAACGCCACTGTCGTCACCAAACTACCATACGTCAGGATATTGCCGTCATCATACTTTCATCGAGATGTCATGTACTGTGAGAATATTCGTCATTGTATAAGTGTCTAAAGTAATAAGCAAATATTTCTAAAGTAATAAGCAAATGTGTAAAAATGTCTAATGCAATATTTGAAAGTGTCTAAAGTAATTTACAAATAATTTATTAGTATAAAAAAAAATAAGAAAAATTTGTGAAACAATGAAAAGTTTCTGAAATGGATACAAAAAAATGTCTAAAGAAATATTTAGAAGTATCTGAACCAATACGTAAACAATTTACTTTCTTCAAAAATAACTATTTGTGATAATAAAAGTGTCTGAATGAATATTTAAAATTGTCTAAAGAGAAGTTACAAAATGTTTAAAGCAATATACAAACAAATTATTTTCATAATAAAAAAATGTATGTGAAATAATAAAAAAGGTGTCTAAATAGAAAATTAAAAATATCTAAATCAATATTTAAAAGTGTTTAAATAACCATTTAAAATGTTGTAGAAAAGTGTATAAAGAAAAATTACAAAATGTCTCAAGCAATATGTAAATAATTTATTTCCCTAATAAATAAATGTGTTCAAAATTTAAAAAAATTGTCTAAATAAAAAATTTAAAATGTCTTTCAGTTTTCTCATCTTACATTGCCTTGGATTTCTGGCGATCATCGGCTCGAATCAGCTTAGATTTTGGTGCTCCGAATGCTCTTTTTCTTTCCTTCAGTTGCTTTCTCCCCACCGCCGGCCCGATCTCACGATCTATCGATTGTCCTCCCTCCACCGCTCTCTTTTTCTCTCATCCAATCTCTCCCTTGTCACTTGTCCTCTCATCTGATCTCGCAATCTATCACGCGTTCTCCATGCGGCCAATCCGATCTTTCTATCTCGCTTACCACTTTGATTTGCTGATTGTCCACCAATCTTTTGCTTACATCACATCCTCCAATCGTCTTCCGCTGAACCTTGGCTAGAATCACGCACCACACCATCGTGATCTGTCGAGGTTCTCCTCGCTGCCGGTCCGATCTCGTGATCTCGCTCGCCGTTTCGATCTGCCGATCGTCCGCTGATCGTTTGCTCAAATCACATCATCTGAGTGTCATCCATCGAACCTCGGCTAGAATCGCACTTTACACTGTCGCTGCCACATCGAGCCACCCCTCCTGTTCTCTTATCTTGTCTGGAGCATTGTTTTTTTTATTGGAGAAAATAGAATTGTGAGAAATTTTTTGAAATAATATGGGCTAAAATTACAAAATTAGCATTATATCTAATTAGACATATGTGTATTATATCCATGCCTTTTTAGCTGTTTTGCAATGTCTCTTTAGCTCCTAAATGAGTATAAAAACATAGATATACACTTTAAAGAACTCTTTGCCATTATAAGTGAGAATCTATCATTAAGATCAAATCAAAAAGCTCTAAAGTTAAGATTAAGCTAAGAGATTAGTACTTTCAGTTACTTATCTAACAACCATGCTTCAATTGTTCTTCCAACCATATAAACACCAATTTGATGAGATTACCTTATGAGATTGAGTTATTTCCTTGGAAGAAAAAGAATGTTGGTGAGATTTCTAGTTAACCTATTGAAAAACTAATAAGTGTAAGTGAGGTTTCTAGTTAGCCTTTAGAAAAACTAATAAATGTTTATGAGGTTTCTAGTTAGCCTCTAGAAAAACTAGTGAGAGTTTGTGGTAGAAAAAGCTACCAAAAAATGTAAGGCTGTGTGTACAATTTCAATTGCTTAGTGAAGAAAAAACTTTCAAATGGTAAACTTGAGGAGACGAGTAGACTTACAAAAGGACAGATTGAACCTTTATAAAAAATTTTATGCCTAAGCTCTTCTCCTTCTCTTTGTTTGCTTGTTGTTTTCTTCAAAATTCTCTTCAAAGCAAGTTTGCAAAGCTAAATTAGGATTTTTGTGGTAGATTTTTCTAGTTAGAAATAAACATATTTGTGTGCTTAGATTTGCTTTTTTTTTTTTAGATTACAAAAACTCAACTTTAGTAATTTTTGAAAATCAATCAATTCACCCTCCTCTTGGTTACAGTTTAGCCAACAATGATCTATCTTGCTACTTATAATGGAGCTTGCCTGTAACAAAATAGATAGGAAACACACGATTCAAGTACCTAACACCCACCCAAACCAAATTAAGCTCACTTGATTGTTTTATTTACAAGATAAACATGACTAACTGAAAAACCCTAGGATGTAAAATAAAATGTTGTATCCAAAATAACAAAAAAATATGAAATTTAAGATTCTGAAGCTACAATCATTAGACCACAATCATACCAATTCATTAGAATCCAAACTATATTGAAACCTTAGATGGTCCTGATGATCAATTTCAAAATTAAAATCCAAACAAAAAAAAAACAAAATCAGAAACAAAGTGAAAACATGATAATCTCCCATGAAACAAAGGAAACTAAGAAGGGAAACTGAAGTCACAAAGCACTTGCTTACTAAATATCAGCCTCTAGTACTTTAAGGAAATCCTGATACTTAAGTCAATTTAATCTAAAATGACTCATTTTATGTTTATATGTTTTTTACTCAGAATTAATTTCATTTAAAAGTTAATATTATTTAGATGAAATAATCCATTGGTTTTAAAACTTTTATGATGCCATTATTTTTTTAATGAATTTTCCTTTTTAGGCATTACAAAAGAAAAATTTATAGAAATTTAATCACATGATAAAAATTTTATTTTAAATGGATTATTACACTTATATAATATTGGTTTTCAAATGAAAATAGTTCTAGGTGAAAAAATATAAAAAGAAAAATACGTTATTTTAGATTAAGTTGACTTAATTGGCCAAGACATCGTCTCTCTCTCTCTCTCTCTCTCTCCCTTTCTATCTCTTCTTCTCCCCCTCAAGAAACAAGGAAACAATTTGAAACATAACAATTTAAGATTTGTCCCATCAAAGTACAAAAATCTAGAGGAAAAACAAGAATCAAGTAGATCATTTATCTGTAGGGTTTCGGGAGCCAAACAAACGCAAAAAAATTTAACTGAAATCCTTTAAGATCTAAGTGAAATGGGGTAAATTGGGTATTCAAAAATTTTCATACCTAATTTCGGTTGATATCTCTCACCCAACTATAGAGTCGAATCACAAAACCTGAACAGTTGACGTGTTCAAGCTCTCTATGGTATCTACACGAGCCTCTCGAGGTCACCACGTTTCCATCACGTCCTGGCAGATGTGTTTCTCTTGTGCTCACAGTGCTAGCTTGCGTCCTCCAAGAAATAGCAAGAGAAGAATGTGGTTGTCTCTGTTGGGATGCTAGGGCAAGGTTGTGAATTTCTCACTAAAAGTTGTATTTACATTGAGACTCAACTTCCAAGCCTAATGGGTTTCAAAGCCCTAATCCAATTAGGCTTTAATTTTGGGCTTAATGATAGTTTAACTTTTGGGTCAATTATTAACACGAAATTATCATGAAACCATAACCCAAATAATTAGTCCATACACTCTAATAATCCAAATAGCTCTATGTGTGCGACCCAATAGACTCTTACCACATTAGCAATGATCATAAATCACATTTATGACTATAAGCAATGAACAGTGTCTAACAACACATCATTTGTTGCCCAAATGACAAGACTGTCGGCGATTTGACTAAACCTTTATAATCATTAGCCATATATGTCATTGTACTTTTGTCCGAGATATCAAGACTAGACATGAGATATGGAATATGTCACTGTCGTATAGCCCAATCTTTG
Organism: Aquilaria sinensis; assembly: GCA_005392925.1. Lineage (NCBI taxonomy): Eukaryota > Viridiplantae > Streptophyta > Magnoliopsida > Malvales > Thymelaeaceae > Aquilaria > Aquilaria sinensis. The sequence continues at coordinate 208,906 of SMDT01001729.1, read as the reverse complement.
GTTTCTTGATTACCGAGTAGACTAACTTAAAATAATGACATTAATATCGTATATCAATTCAACCAAGCATGGCTATGCATTTTCTAAGTCTCACTCTATCAAGGGGCCCAAAGATATCACTCCCGTTATATGGGAGAGACAAATCTCATCTTGATCATACAAATCCCTCCACTTAATATGTGACATACCCAATGACCTCCTTCAAGTTTACTAAGTTACGAGCAACAAAGGGAAGTATCAAAGTATGTGATTCATATGTAGGGAACCTTGATGACCTTAGATCAAAGGACTACATATACCATGATCACTATGAGAATCACTTATGACACTCATATAACTATCCATACAGCGTTCTCATGGGTCAGTCCAGTACACAAGTTCTTCAAGTTGTACTCATATGTAGACTACATATCTTATATTAGTCTCCACATATGCTAGTCGTTATGTATTATTATAACCTACTCCACAATAATATTAGACTAAGGACATTTGAGAATATCATTATTCTAGGGTTACAATTATGTTTATTACGTTATGCATAAATAAAACAACAAACATAGTTGCTGGATTAATGCCTTAATAAAATATCAAGTCTTAATGTACAAAAATACAATCATCTCATGATTGGCTTTTGGGCACAACACTAACATCATCTTCTGCCACGCACCGAATCCCTTAAAAGGAAATACTGAAAAGGAAAAAAGGGGAGAACAAATTTTGCAATTGTTTCTTGCTTTCTCCAAGCTTTTACCCTTCCTTCTAGAAAATGAAAAATCTGAATCCTTTATATATATTTTGTCTTTTTAAACTAAGAAGGGTCGGCTCTGTGATAATGAGTAACGACCAATGACCATTGTTTTGGCTTTTGGACTTTAGCTTGCTTATTAAAAAGACAAATAATCCAATAAATTATGCATAGATAAGTTTTCAAATTATTCGATTTGAAGATGTAGAAATCTAGTCAACCCGATCAAATTCAACCTGAACCCTATTATGTCATGTGCTACTTACATAATTTTTTTTGTTAGGATTGCATCAATAGAGAAAAGTAGCCACAATTATAAAAATGACCTGACTTTCACCCATACATAAGTATTTTATGAATATTTGTCATATTGAATAAGTAAATTCTGTTGAGTCCCTTTTCTTATTTATTTGTCCTATTCGTACTGCATATCTTCATTTTGTCTTACTGAGGTCATGTACCTCATATAGCATTTTTTATTGGGGTTTTTCTGTTATTTCGACCATTAGCTTTGATAGAATTTTTATAGAAAATGTACGCTCTAGTCCTTAAAATTTTTTCATCATACCCCAACACCCTAAAACTTAAAAATATAACACTTCAACCATCATTTTCACATCACTCAAGCATAATTTTCTCTCTCTTGCCCCACCTAGCCAAAACTTTCTCCCTTGGATGAACCCACTTCCTGTCATTGCACCAAGATACTTTTTCCATAGCTCCTTAAAAAGCTTCTTTAGTTTTATGGCTTTCATCATCATAATGAAAATGGGCATCAATTTTGTTTGTCGCTTTTCTTAGTTAGGGAATCAAGTCAGCCAATTTGTTTCCCTTATCACCTTCTCGTTATATTACCATTGCCTACAAATAATTCTTGATTGACCTTTCAGAGAATGGACCGCCTTGCCTTCTAACATAGATTCATCCAAGACATGGCCAAGAGAAGGGAAAAGAAGCAAGGCATTGAGATTAGGTTGCAATTTGGTTGTCATCAAAAAGAAGCAAAGCAAGGCAAAACAAAAAGATTCAAGGAGAGAACGATAGGTCTTTGTGGCAATATCAAAAAAATTTCAGATGCCAGGAAGAGGAAATTGTTGCTAGACCTAGATATTGCGAGATCTTGCACTTCCTGAGAGGTTTTCAACCTAGAGCTTGGATTCACTTTTTGGAGCAATAGACATTAGAGTTGAAAAGAATCTGGCCATTGGACTTCCGCGTTATTGTGAACCCAAACAGATCAGTTTTGTACAGTGGTAGACCAGGTTTTTGGGTCGGGGGGTGAGGTCGGGACAAATTGTACAATCTCATACAAACCAAATAATACAGTTCATATAAGTCATGCAATTTAAAAGAGTATATAAACATGATTAAGTCTACTTGTAAAAGGTTCAAATTCATAACATAACATGACGCTCCTTCATGTCGATGAAATCATCAAATATCGAGTCTAAACTAAAAGTTTTTGCAAGGTCCTTATTAATGTACAAAACCAAAGTATTAATAAGGAAATAATTATCCATCTTGTTTTGCAATCTGGCTTTGACAATTTTCATCATTGAAAAAGCACGTTCTGTAGTGACAATAGACACAGGAAGAGTCAATATCATACAAATCAATCGATTAATAAAAAAGTAATAACTTGACTTCTCACTAGATGCCAACATTTGACATAATTCAGAAATTATTGATAATTGTACAAACTCTAACATATCCTTAATATCAACATAAAAATGTCGTAACTGAAATGGCAATAACTCAAGTTAATGCCATGGGAAATCTTGCAAATAATATTTTTTTGCAAGATTGCAAATAAATTCAATGTCAAAAGATTCAAACATGTCTTTTGGGTTCAAACATGAGTTTAGTTTTAAAAGATCAATAATATGCTCACTAAACCTTGAAGAAATCTCTTGTAATTGAAAATTTGTTGCCTCATTAAATACATCAAAGTGAAAATAATGTTCACCAATAACATTATCATGTCGATGACCACTATGCCCTAGAAAATGTGAAGCATTAAAATCGGGAGTAACAATATCATGTTTTGAACAAAAATGAGGTGGCTTTGCCAATAAAGGAATTACAGCCATCCCTCTTTAAATCTTGAAGCAATATTGAAGTAGTTCCCACTAAACTCATTTCCTTAACAATATCTTAACCCTTTTGTTGTAATGCTTGACATAGAACTTTAGCAATACCAAATATATCATATACTAAGTGAGAAATGAAGATAAACTCGAATAACAATACCCTTTTCCAAGCTACTCCAATATCTTCCCTTGATCTATAATTAGCACTATCTTTGCTAACATTTTTAAGAACTTTGTATATTGCAACAAACATATTAAGAAAACTGCTAATTAACTTAGAGTGAGAACTCCAACTGGTATTATAGGGTCTCTTTAATGCACCAATTAGGTTAGCATCGGTTTCAATTTCAATTTCATCAATGACAATCGAGTATGCAATATTCTCAACATGAACTACTTGAAATTAATCATACCGTTTGCAAAAGGCAGAAACAACATTGACAATTAAAGATAAATTAAGAAAAAAACTCATGTACAATATATAGCTTTTTTACAGCTGTAGCCAGTTCCAATTACAATCCATGTGTCAAACAATTGACCTAATATGCATGTGGATAATCATTGAGAAACAATGCTTGCAATCTTTTCCGTTCACCAAACATATTGCTAGTACCATCATACCCTTGATCTCGAATATTTTAAGCATTTAGTCCATAATAAGAAAGAATAAAATATATCTCCAAATATAAAGTAGCTGATGAAATGTCTTTAACATGGGAAATATGGAAAAAAAAACACTCTTATATTAAGCCTTTATTGTCAACAAATTGGAGAACAAGATCCATTTACTCCTTTTTACTTTCATCACTTGCTTCATCAACTATTATGCAAAACTTTGAATCACTAATATCCTTGCAAATCTTCTATCAAACTTTGTTTGTAATTATAGAAAAATTTTCTTTTTGAATCTTAGGTGATGCATATTTTACATTTTAAGGAGCATTTTCTAGGACAACACTTGTTTCTTCATCATTATAAGATGCTATTAAATTGAGTAACTCAAGAAAGTTCCCCTAATTTTTTTAATTAATAGACCCATCATGGTCTTTAAATGCGATTCCTTGAAAAGATAACCATCGTGCAACATTAATGGAAGTTTTAATCCGAAGTCTATTCCTTTCAACCTCTTCTTTGATTGTTTCTCTATTGTATTATCAATATGACTAGATTAACTTAACAATACAACACAATTATGCATGACATTATTATGACGGTTAGGGATGGCAATGAGGCGGATCAAGTGTGGATACCCCTATCCACTATCCATGCCTGCGGGTTTTTTCATACCTGCTAGCTCGCGGATATCCGCTAACGGGCAGAAAATAGCACCCGCGCTTACAACCCGTGGATAATCCATGTCCATAGGTAATCCGCGGTTTACGCTAGTTTTGTAAATTTCATGAAAGAAACATGAAATATCTATCATCAAGACATAAATTACACATATCCACATCACATCCAATAAAACAAGAAACATTCATTGACACAAATAATATTCATATCTTTACATACACATGAAAGCGAAAGTGGCTTCTGCCTTGCTGCTACGCTTGCTTGTGTGTTAATTTTGGTTTTGGACCTCCATGTCCTATGTTTTTTGTGGGTGTGGTTTATTGGTGTTCCTTGGTTGGGTGGCACGTGTTTGCCTGTCTACCTGGCTATGTCAGATTTAGGTTCGAAGTTGGTGTTCATTGTTGTTTATGTCCTTCAATTTCTCCAATGGCCAGTTCAATCAGAGGGCATAATTTCTTCTTTTCTTTTATTTTTTTGGGTTTTCCCTTCTTTGATATTTTCTTCTATGTTATTTCAGCTTCCTGTTAGTTGATGTTTCGTCTTGTCTGGTCTGGCAGGGATGGGTGAGATGGTTTTATATGCAGATTCGGAAAGCTTGGTGTGTTGAATGTACATTATTTCTGCAAAATTGGGTAAGACATGTTTGATGTTCTTGATGTGTTGTAATAAGTTCAGGGAAGTCTTCTTTCTCTCTGTTAATAGTTTGTTTTTTAGTAACTATTGATATATTATAATATGTGCATTTTTATAGGCATGTGATTTATGTGGCAGTTTTTCCTATTTGTTATTTTGTTAATTTTATTGTTCAAAATGCTTAGGTGACGAGATTATGTTGCTAGACATGCCGACTGATTGCTGTGGGACGTGTATGTGTTTGTATGCATGAAGGTGGGGTTGCCAGCTCAAAAGGAGAAGAGTAAAGAACATCATACTGACCATATCACATCACATCCAACTTGGTAGGTTTGACGAATAGGCAGGCGCAAATTTTTCTGTGATGGATAGCCTCTACCCGTCACCCGTTCGCGCCCACCAGACGGGTGAAATTTTTTACCCATGCTCGCCCCATTGCGGATATTTTTACCCGTTTACCTGTCCGTCATGGATGGATATCTGTGGTTCACAATTCTTGCCCGCTCTGTTGCCATCCCTAATAACGGTAGTAAGAGTTTGAACCCATATGCTTAAGAAAAGCACAATGTTGACAATCTTTAACCTTTTTCCAGTTTTGGAAACCCTTCACAATAAAAGCATCCTACCCATTTTGAGCTTTTGATTTTTCAATAAATAGATAGCATGACAAACAAAGTGTAGCATCTTTTGTTTGGAAATACTCAATCCAAGGAAATTTCAAAAAACCATAAATATTGAAACCTACATTTCTTTTGCTTTAGATAATCAAACTTCATTTGATAGAGCCCAATATTTAAATAAGCTCATTATACTTCATCACATTCATTGATAGGATATATCCACATAGGTTGTCGTAATCTCGGATCACGCACTATAGAAAAGCTTTTAGAGGTTATAGGTGCTGGAGTTTGATTTGTACTTTCAGCATTTGAAGATCGAGAAGAATCCCTAAATCTTATAGATTCTGAAACTTCTTCAGTCATTCTTAAATCTGAATTGTTTTTGCAATTTTCATCACTTTTTGGTGGTGAAGCCTTTTTTCGGAAAAAAATGAGATGTCATTATTTGTTTGCTAACCATAACTGAAAAGAAAAAATAAAACAAATTATGTATGTGCATAATCACATACTAGAAATTAATAATTAGATCATGTAATAAAAATGGATAGTCAATGAAGCAATTATTCACTACCCAATTAAAATTCATTTTACCATAATTATTCACTATCTATAAGCATGTCAAAGCTTGAATCTTTCCCACAATTTTTTTGTAGATTTTTGTTCCACAAATCACCTTGTTTAGTTGTTCCTCTTCCACCAATTAACCAATATTCAGATTTCAGAGTCAAATACAATATCAATATTACTTAAACACTTAAATAATTAGACAATAACTAAGGATATTATTAGACAATTAGACAATCAAATAATGGTAAGACGAAAATCAAAGAAAATTTTACAAAAAAAACTAAATAACTTAAACATTGACTTACCGAGGCAAATTGTGGGTGTATTGGATGGATTCACAAGGTTGGGGGGAGTTGAAGGGAAGATGGATAGAGTCGGAAGAAGCCTAGTGTTAGCGAGATACATTGCTGAACAACAAACCTAAATTGCAATAATGGTGGCCAATCACTAGGTAAGACATGAGAGACAAAAACAAGGAGAGTGGATGAAAGTCTAGACAAGAGCAGGAGAGGATGAACCGACAAGGAAAGTGGACGGAGAAAAGGGACGGTGAGGTGGCAAAGAGGCAAATGTTGTCGAGCACTAGCATCCAACAGGTCTGCGATTTTGGAATTTGGGATGGCAAAGAGAGAGATTGAGAATTTGAAAGGTAAAATAAAAAATGACATCATTTTGTATCATATCTTAGAATAGCTGTTTAAGGCTAGATGAGAGGATTACACATTTGATCTTTAATGTTTTCAGTGCCTGCCTCATTGTCCCCATCTTTATATTCTTCCATTATTTTTGTAGGGGCAAGAATACATATCAAATCCCTAATTTCTCTCAACTTAACCAATTTAGTACATCATATCTAAGGATTTCCAAAATTCTTGAGGGGAAAGAGGCAGCAACACCCCCCAGCCCCTTTTTTTGGTCCACCACTGGTTTTGTAAGTAAAGATGAGTTTCAACAGGGATGATCAATTTAACCTTATATCATGCTTTTGACCATAAAGTAGCAAAACCAGGGGCCTTGTGTAGGAGATGGAATGAAGGAAATAAGTAAATAATTGATTTTTTAGGGGTGCTTGAACCTCCACCAAATCTTCACAAGATCTTCATAATAGGTACCAACTTGGTAATTGATGTGGAGATAGTGACTGAGGTGTTAAATTCATAAATTTTAGGATATCAGGGGCAGGATGAATAAAATTTAAAGATTGTTTTTGTTATTTTCCATGAGATTTCGTCAAAGTTAACAGCCTAAATATATAAAAAAAAAACCCAATAGGATGCACAATATAAGGTATGAGATCTCACTATGACAAAATGAAGGTACGTGACTCAGATAAGATAAAAAAAAAAACCACCGCGGAGTTTACTCCATATTGAATAATATGATAAATAATAATACTTCATTTGTCTTACATTTTTTATAATATTTAATATTTTACGTCATATCAATTTTTTGTCTTTCTATTTGCTCACTCAGCCACAGTGACCGGATGTTTTTGTCTTACATTCGTGATGATTGCCAAGGAATTTTGATTTGTGGTAGTGTAAAGGATCCATACAGAGGCATTTGATAGGGTATTATGAAGAATAGAAGAGATTGAGTGAGTGGAGAGGCATGATAGAGCTTGTAGAAAGAAAATGGGTTGGCCATATATGCTCCACTTATTTAATCTGGTCCTCTGAACAAGCTAATAAGCTGCTTAGGAAGTTGGTTTCGCCTTTAGAATTTTAATTTTCACATTATATTATTTCAGAACAAAAAATTATAAATATGAAATAAATCAATTTAAATTCCTTACAAACAAACTGTACTTAAATGTTATTTACTGATATAAATTTTGCTTAGCGATAGCCTAAAAGACTTTTTGTTATGCACTTGATGTATATACATCAAATTAACTTTTGTTATCTTTCCACTAAATTAGGTTAGAGAAGAAAATGGAAATTGAAGTTAAATAGAGATAAGGTACCAACATTTTGGGATAATTGATATTAAGTTTTTTCCTTATGATGATAAATATAGTAATTATAAAAAATAATATTTTAGAATGATAAATATGGTAATTATCAACAAAGATATTATACATTCTTTGTTTTTTTTTTGCTATAAATAATCATATTTGAAAATTTTTATATATTGGAATCTAAGTTTTGTACAATAGATAACCAATTCCATACATAAAAAATTTAGTTTTGTATTATGACATACTAACCTTGTGGAGAAAGTTTAATTACATATAATATGAACTAATTTTTACACAATAGGAACTCAATTTCATATATTTCCTCCATCCCATAATAACTGAAACATTTCTCTGGGTATAGAGATTAAGGTATATGTAATTTATATTATTTTTTTTCAATTTTGCCCATAAAAATAAAATTAAAAAAATCTTTTTAAATTTTGTGTAGTAAGAGTTTAAATAATGATTAAAAAAAATACATATTTTTTTATTTTGTGCAGTGAGAGTTTAAATAAAGATTAAAAAAATTATTGAGTTTTATGTAATGAGAGTTTAAATGGAGGTAGTAAGGTAAATTAGAAGTTGAAAATTTTCTAAAAAGGAAAATGTTTCATTCTTTTTGGGACAGTAAAAAAAGGAATACATTTCATTCTTTTTGGGGTGAAGGGAGTAATAAGAAACCAGTTTTGTTTAATAAATATCTAGTTTTGTATGCTAACATTCTAATTTCATAAAACATAAAATCCAATTTTGTAAATCAAAATTTTGATTTTGTATGTAGTTTGCACCTATATAATAGAAATCCAAGTTTTATACAATAGTATCAAAGTTCCATATGATTAAGAACTTTACTATCATACAATAAAAACTTATTTTCTTAAATGAGTTTATCAATTCATTCAATAAGAATCGATTTTCGTGTATTAGGAATTCAATTTCACACATTAGGAACTTCATACTCATGTAGTATTATATGATAATAATCAACTTTATATAAAAAGTTCTTAGTATCATACAAATAACTTCCAATTTCATATAATTGATTTCCAGTTTCATACACTATCTAAACTCAAATTTGTATTATAACAAATATAGATGACTTCCTTAAACCTGTGTGAGAAATAATAAGCACAAATAAAGCATGTGTTTGGGTTACAAATGACATATTTAGATTTACTCATAACAGCGATTTGCATAGACCAAATCGACTAAAACATGAAATGGAAATTATAGAAGAATAAGAGAATAGAGTACTGGCAATAGAGGCAATATCCCATCCTTACAATAGGTTGCTAATAATAGCAGCAACAATCATAAGCACTATTTTACTCATTTTCTTCATACACAAAAATTACAATCTGGTGGGGGACTTGAACACCAAACGAAGCATTTTGAAAGACGTGATCACAAATCAATCAATAAAAAAATTTCTTGCCAACCAATTAGGCTACATGAAAACAAAAACATAAATGGAAAAGCTCCTAGAAGTTTCAACTTCTATAGAGGTAACAGATCCTAATCAAAATTTAGGATCCACCATTTTTTACCAAATTAGACAAATTGAAATCGACAATAACAAGAGTACAAAATTTTTGTTGACTCCAATTATTCTTTAGTCCAAGGGGAAGAGAAATAATAGGAAGAGAGGTTTGAGAGATTTGGGAAGAAAATGGTAGTTATAAACAAAAAAAAATGGATACAATTAAATTAGTTATGATAATTATCAAATTTAATAATTATAAAGAAATTAAGTGACAATTATCATTAAAATAGTTGAATTATTCTATTAAAAAAAAGAATAGTTAATTTATCATAAAAGACTCAAGTTTTCTTGCAAAACCAAAATTAATGAAGAACAATCATTCTCATCAAATTGGTGCATATACACTAGGAGTATCTTAAAATTTTCATTCAGCCACCCATAATATAAATGCCTCATTTTGTGCATATATGAATATGGCCTAATGATTTAAGGCCTAATCATTGCCTGATGCCATAATTGTGAACTTAGAATTGATTAAATTTGATTAAGTTAAGATTATTACTTATTTTAACTTTTGAATCAATGGTACTTTCAATTAATCATGGTTGAGCCTAAAATAGATCTTGAATTTTTGGAGTTATGGCTGCCAAGGTCGAGACATTATTAACCATCTATCATAATTCAAGAGTTTATGGTAGCCCATAGGCAAGGTATCAGCTAAGAAAGACCTATTTAATAGAAGGGTAGATTGCTACATTTGAGTTAGTTTAGGGAACCAAGTTCAACGCTAGTTATAGGACTAGTTTGCTACACATATTCCAACCTTTTATAGCCTAGTTCAATGCTAGTTACTAGTTTGCTACACATATTTCAACCTTTGATAGCAATTGTGTGAAAATGTCAATCTTACAATCACATGACTTTTTTTTAACCCTTGTGAAAGTTTTTTTTTTATAATCAGAATAAGATATATAAGCTAAGAGATGAGAGATATAGCAAGCTGGTGAGTAATAACAACTTTTTGTTGAGGCAACACAATCATCGAACAATGCTGAATAGAATTTAAAAGATCCCGGATTTGGTGGATAACTTCATCGAGATTTAGACTGAGATCAAAGACACCTGATAATACTTACAACACCTGTGAACAGTTGGTTAGCAAAGTTATTGATGATAGATGTTGAGCTGATGTAAGTGATAAAGCTCTATAGATTGCATGAAGTTCTGCTTCCAGAGTAGATTCACAATGACGAAGAAGAACACTTTAGTAAAGTTGAGGTAGGGCATCAGTTCCCATTTAGACCCAAGCCGCTATGCCTATCCTAGAAGATCTACACCACGCCCCATCAATAGTAAAGGTGACAGACCACTAGGAAGGGTGTGGATACCGATCATGATCCCAAGTACGACATAAGGTAGGGGGAACGTTGTACAAATTAAAAAATGGCTTATGTTGAAAATCCCTAGCCATGGAAAGTTGAAGATGGAGCTCATCCTTTCTGGCAATTAAGGATGGAACATGAAAAGCAGCATTCGAAAAAGTACAGTCATTACAACCAACCCATATAGTCAAAAGAATGAAAAATAGAAATCAAAGCCAGTCTGGTGGGTTGTGCCATTGATGACTTAGAAGATAAGTAAGCCATTTCTTAAAACACGAATATAACATAGCTGAAGGAGGAGAACAAAAGTTGCTCCACAGATCTCTGGGGCGCGGGCACTCCCAGAACAGATGAAACATTATTTCAGACAACTTGTGATAATGAGAGCAATGCGGATCAATTAGGCCACCATGATTAGCAAGATTTTTCGCCATTGGCGAGGCTTTTGACAAGCATTTCCATAATAAAATCTTAAAATTTTTAGGGATTTTAGAGGGCTATATAGATTTGATGACAATAAAAAGGTCTGGATGTGGAGAGCATTATAAAGAAGTACCTGTAAAGTTTGAGAGCTGTTAACTTCTTTAAAAAAGCTTTGCATTATAAACCTATTTAACTGTAGAGGATCTTGAAGCATTACTAAGCTAGTAAATATAGTCTTAAGCATCCTGGATGGCAAAAGTGGTAATGTTGAAAATAAGATTAACAATCTATGGAGGAAATAAACTTTGGAGTAGAGGGAGATTCCAATAAAGTCCTTGGAGGTTCTATAGATCTGAGACTCGAAAATTGAGATCCTTGAAAATATTCCCTGCAAGACTGATTAATTGAGTTGGGGAGATGCTTGGAATCTATGCACCCTCCCAAACCCTAATTGTGGATCTTTGCCATGTAGAAGACTTTTCCAGATAAGGGATTCATTCTCAGGAGCCTTGGTTATCCAAACTAAATGAGAGTTTTCATATTTTGCCTACAAAACCTTATAAACCAAGGTTTTACTACTTCCTATAAAAATTTGCCAAAAGGTTTTAGCAAGCAAGATTTGATTAAAAAGCTTCATATCTTTTATTCTAAACCTTTTAAGACCTTTTAGGAGATGCAAAAGCCCTTGGTGCTATATATGTAAGCCATTCCTATGCTGGGAACCTGACCACCAAAATTGAATAAACTATTTGGAAAGGTTGTTTATTAGAGTCACTAAAATTTTCAAAAGTGACATCACATAGGTAATGATGGAAGACAAGGTTGACTAAATAAGAGTGAAGCAACCAGCAGGATTCAGTAGATTTCATTTCCAATTGGCAAGATGCTTATGAACTTTATCCACAAAGAATTGAAATAAAGAATGATGAAATAGGTCCTGGGAAAATAGAAGACCCAAATAGGTTGGAATCCAGTTGCTAATTGGAAAAGGTAATATTCAAACGATGTCATTCTAAAATACTTTGGTCATATTGCGATTGAAGAAACACTTATATTTTTGAAAATTAATAAGTAGTCATGCGACTATCTCAAAGTCTTACAAGGTCTGGTTAAGGACCCGAACAACCAAATGTGTAGGTTTGAAGTAGGCTAAACAATCATCTACAAAGAAAAGGTGACTGATTTCCGGTCCATTCCTCCTAGCTTTAAGACCATTAATGATTCATTGGGATTGAAGCTTTTGGAGTCCACTGGATAAAGGCTTCAGTTCATAAGATGAAAATATATAAAGATAAGGAATCTCCTTGACAAATTATTGTAAATGGGGAAAACCATTCAATAGTACATTCATTGACCAAGATGGAATAAGAAACAGTCATTACATACTGCATTATCAGATTGACCTATCTTGTGGGGAGTTAAGATCATTATACTTTGGTAGTAACTTCATTTCAGTTAAAAATAAGCTAAACAATGTCTTACTAAGTAATAGTATAAGACTCTAAAGAACAACAAAGACATAATAATGACCACCAAAATGGATACTTATCCCTACGACACCAAGTGAGGGGAAGAGAATCGAATCAAGTTGAACATTCACCAAAAGGGCTACTCATCCCTACGACACCAAATGAGGGGAAGAGAATCGAATCAAGTTGAACATTCCAATTAAACTATAAGAAATCTGGGGTAGTAACTCACAAATAACTAAAAGAGTCCAAATAGAGAATGAACTTTATTATACTAATATATGAATATTTGGTTTGACTAACAAACCTTTCAACACAAAATCATGGTAATGACTCAAATAAATTAAAAAAAAATAAAAATACACTATCACCCGGTCCATTATTAAAAAATGCCCAACCCTCTTATGCCTTATGCCTTTTCACACTTAGCTTGATCTACTAACACAAAAAAAAAAAAAAATACCTGGATCAGTCCTCCATAGAGCGTTGATCGAATGAACTAGACGATACTCATGTTAATGATAATAATAGAATTTTGTGGAGAGGGGTGGAGGGAGAAACGGTGAAAAAAATCAACTAGGCAGGCTTGGATTGGTGCCTAAATCTAGCCAGTAGTACAAAGAAGAGAGGAGAAAGGTAATAGAAAAGAAGGAAAAAGGGAAGTAAGGGCTAGATTATTATACCTTAGTAGTTTAATGATTGCTTTAATTTTTATTTCTATTTTTTTGGTACTTAGGATATAATACAAAACATTAAAAGGTTTCAGAGATGGAAACAAATGAAAACGTAATATGAGATGAGTTTTTTTTTACTCGAGAGAAGAGCCAATTTGTTTTAACTTAAGTCAACTTAATTCAAAATGACTTATTTTTTTTTTTTACATCTTTTTAATCTTAAACTAATTTTATTTGAAATTCAATATTATGTAAATATAATAATCTATTTGAAAGTAAATTTTTATGATGTTATTACATTTTTATGAATTTTTCTTTTTTTTTTTAATGCCTAAAGCTAGAAAAATTCATAAAAATTTAGTAAGTTTATTAAGATTGTATTTTCAATGGATTATTACACATACATAATATTAGCTTTAAAATAAAATTAGTTTTAAGTAAAAAAGATACAAAAATAAAACAAACTATTTTATATTAAGTTGAAAAGAATTGGTAGTTAAACTCTAGCTCTCAAGTCAGATACAAACTTGGGCACTTTAAAATTAATATTGGGCCAAACCTTAAGTCCAACAACTACTCTGTGTTATAGTTTATGGATCAAAGTGCAACCGTACATACAATTAGGCCGATGCTCCAAGTATGGATGTAATCCTTATTATAGACTGGTCTGGTAACTGAGGGTGTACGTGATGCGGGTTAATACAGGTTATGGCCAAATTCATAATCGCACCGCACATAAACGGTTTTATAATTTAGAAACCATAACCGCACCGCTTTGTATACAAATCCCAAAAAAACCGCACTGCATAAATGCGGTTTAGTTTGCGGTTTTTTCATGCTATAAATCTATCATACTAAATTTAAATAATTAATATAAGCACATAACATAGACAAAAATAAAACATAAAAATACAATTCAGTCCATAAAACTAATACACATAAGAAATACAAATTTCAAATAAGCCAAATTTATCATCCTAAATCCTACACACATAAGAAATATATTGTCTGTTTTCCATCACCAAAACACATAAATAAGAAACTCTTTATTTGCAATATTATATGACAATAGACCGTCAAAGCAAAGACTCTTTCATCATACCTCAATGCTTACACAATGATGCAAAAAACATAATCCATAATTGAACATAACACCATCAATTTATTATATTTGAATGAGTTAGAAAAACAAAAGTAACAAAAATATGCATCATTAACTAGAAGATGAATGCAAGAATAACATTTCAGTTACCATTGACATTAGCAGAAAATGGGGACTTAAGTGGTTTTGCAGAAAACTCTGTGAAAACACAAAATAAATAATATCAATAAAATTTTTATAAGTGTCAATATGGATTGGGCCTTCCTTTAAGTATTAGATTTTAATTTTTGGTTTAAGAAATTAGTTTTAAATGATAGAATTAGAGATTAACAAAGGGAGAGAATTAGACAAATAGATATATAATTTTAATTTATATAGGATTAGATCTCTTTTATCGGGTCAGTGCGATTTTACTGGTTATGACATTCAAAAATCATAACTGCACCATATAATATTCGGTTTTAAGATTTTTAAATTCGAACCATAATCAAAATCATATAAAACTACATGCCATCAACTTAATTGAATCAATTTATACGGTTTTACAGATTAACCGGGTCCGTGCACCCCCTACCGGTAGTTGCAAGCCCAGAAGATTACGAGCCTTGTTATGTTTATTCTATGCTTTAGCCCAAAACGAAGCCCCTTCTTCGGTTGAGTTGCGTCGTCGTTTTCCCTCTAGTGTACTTTTCCCGTGTTTTTTTTTCTGGGTGGGAATTTTCCAGCCAAGCTTTGCTTCTTGATTCGCTCTTCTCCCCAAGATTTTTTTTTTCACTCCCACCATAAAAGAGCTTCTTACTCTCGGGGTATGAATCAGATCAAATTGCTCTCATCTTGTCTCCGGAGAACCACCAGAGGAATGGAGGCAACTCCTCTCCTATATTCTCCAAGGTTCTCTCGTTCCTTTCTCTCCAATTCTTCTTCTCTCGCCGCCCCTACCCGCCGCCGTTTGGTTTCCGAGCCCAGAAGTAACTACAACCGCCGTCTTTTCCACCGCAGCTGGCGGCCAAATCCTGCTGCTTCTCAGTGCCGGTCACTTCCCTTCAGCTTGCCCTACAACCGGTTTTCTTCTTTGTCCGTTCGTGCGGTTGCTTTTCCTCCTACGCAGCCCTCCCCAGGTTGGTTCTTTGTTGATTTTGGTTGCTGAAATTAGAAGTTGGTTATTGAGTGCTCTTGAGCTCAGAGTTCAGATAATGCGTGTGCTTTATTTTATTTCATTTTTTTGGATTTTGAATTTTGTTGATTGTGGGTGTAGAAATTGCAGGGGTTAAGGATGAAGTTGCAGAGAAGCTTGGGTTTGAGAAGGTGTCCGAGGAGTTCATAGGGGAGTGTAAATCCAAAGCCGTGCTTTTCAAGCATAAGAGGACTGGGGCTGAGGTTATGTCTGTATCAAATGATGATGAGAATAAGGTTTTTGGCATCATTTTCCGAACACCTCCGTAAGTGCTCCTTCTCTGTATCAAAATGGGTCAATGAAGTGGAATGTACTTGTTTTGTCCTATCGGTTCATATAAGCAGCTATTTGGTTGTTCAGTGAGTTGAGGGCCTTGAGGCTCTAGAGAGACTTGCAACCATTGTTCTGGTTATCATTCCATTTTGGTTTCTGTTTGCAGGAAGGATTCTACTGGCATTCCACACATCTTGGAACACAGTGTACTATGTGGTTCAAGGAAGTATCCCTTGAAAGAACCATTTGTTGAGTTGTTAAAAGGGAGTCTGCATACTTTTCTGAATGCGTTTACCTATCCTGATAGGACTTGCTATCCAGTTGCTTCAACTAATACAAAGGTACGTCATCTTCCCAAAATGACAAAAAGATCAATAAATATCAAAATATTGTAACCTTAGCAGAAAATGGTAGGGGTGAGCATGGGTTGGGTAAACTCGAAATCGAAACCGAAACACCTCTATTGGGTTGGGTTGGGTTGGGTAAAAATTGATCATGGTTCTCGGGTTGGTTCCACATATAGGAGAACCGATGATTTTTTGGTTGGTTCTGGTTCCATATGGAACCAACCCGAGATGGAACCGAACCCGAGATATATATATAATTATATAATAAAAATTATAGTATTACTAATATATTCTCACACACACACACATATTTCTTTGAAGTATTATGATGGTTATTTTGTGTTTTTATATTAAACTCTTAAACTGATGTTCCAAATTGAAACAGTATGGAAGTTGTGGGATTATTTATGAAATTTCTCCATATTTACTTAAATCACTTTACTTCATAGACCCACCACTTCTAAGTCATTTTGCTTTCGATCTTTCATTCCAGACTACTCTTTACGACACAATTATGATATTTTTTTCATTTGAGTCATGCAAAATTAAAAATTTATGACATCAACATATTTTAGGTTTTGATACTGAAGAAGATGGTCTTAAAAGCTCAATTTTCCATATTGAATGTCATACCAATATTGGAATTAATGGAATGAAGTAAACTAGTTGAGATAAAAGATACCCCACAAGCAACTCTTTTGAACCATTTTTGTAAGAACAACATTTAAAACTCTTTTGAATGTATCTAAATACATATATTTAAATATTAATTTAATTGTATATTATGTTGAATATGTCATAAAACTGATTATGGATATAGATTTATTGAATTTTGGTGTTGTTATAGGTATATGGTATAAACCGAAAAACCCGAGAACCAGAACCGAGAAACCCAGAACCATGGTTCTGGTTCTGTTCGGTTCTTGGTTCTGGGTTGGGTAGAAAAATTTTGGAACCGAGGCCATTTCGGGTTGATTCGGTTCCACCATAAAACCGAACCAACCTGACCCATGGTCACCCCTAGGAAATGTAATATTAAAAACTAATTAGGCACACTGCAATAAAAGAAAAAAAGAAAAAAAGAAAAAAAGAAAGAAAGAGAAAGATGTCATTGCAATAATTAGGAATCTTCAGCCACTACAAAATTAAATTGTTAATGCGCAAATCATTTTTCAGATATTTTTAGTTTCAAATTATTGTTGTTGTTATATAGGTTGTTAATTGCTAAACAGGACTTCTACAATCTTGTTGACGTATATTTGGATGCTGTCTTCTTCCCCAAATGCATTGATGACTTCCAAACTTTTCAACAAGAGGGTTGGCACTATGAGCTCAACAATCCGTCAGAAGATATAACATATAAAGGTTAAATATTTCACAGATATCACCCGCAGCTATAATCTTTCTTCTGTGCATGTGGTTTATACATTTGTTCGTAGTGTAAGTCATCCTTTGCTCTGACTTTCCATTGATGTATTTTGCAGGTGTTGTTTTCAATGAGATGAAAGGTGTCTATTCCCAGCCTGATAATTTGTTGGCCCGAACAGCTCAACAGGTAGGGTGTATCTATCTGCATTCTGACAGTCTCATGATTGTTGAGGGCAGGATTTCTGGTTTTTAGTTGTTTCCTAGGGTGTTCATATCTACAATCTTCACATTATTCAGTGTTGTTATCCAACATTGTAGGGTAAGAGGTTTGCTAGTGCTTAATATAGAGTGGTGAGGTCTATTCATTCATTGCCAATTGGTTTTGGAGTTGGATGCTTTAGCAATTCCAATTTCCGAAGGATGGGATGGAACAGTCTATTATCTAAAGAAGCATGGTTTGCCAGTTTGTCATTAGATGGCCTGTATTTGGTCTCTCTAACAAAGTTTATCATTTCTCCCACTTTCTGATGTTTGCTACAGGCTCTCTTTCCCAACAATACATATGGTGTCGATAGTGGAGGTGATCCTAAAGTTATTCCTAAGTTGACATTTGAGGAATTTAAGGTATGGCGCTTGACTGTTGGATGTGATTAACCTTTTAAAGTTATCAGTTAAATGTGTTAGATCATTTTAATAATGGTCAAATATGATGACTGGTTTTCTTTATTTTTTGCGGTCAGGGCACTTTCTATCAGTTCTCTTTTCAGCAATTTGTGTGTTGGATGTTTATGTCTTGCTTACCCTGCCTTTTCCTTGGAAAGGAAATCTTGTATTCTCGATTAAACATGGCAATTTCATTATGAGAATCTATGTCTTGAACTTTCTCATCACATTGGAAATGACGGTTTTTAGAGCTAGCTGATTAAAATCTATCTCAGTTATAGCAGATTATTTGAGCTGGTTTCACTTGATTTTTTGTTTTTTGTTTTTTATCTTTCGAGATATTATTTCTAAGTTAAACATACTCTTTTCAGATACTGAGTTTCCTCAGGAATGCATTTCCTCTCCAATCGCCACCTGGTCCGGTCTATGATTTGCTTTCATGCTGTTTGCTGTTATTGAATATGTTTTTTTTTTTCAAACAAAAATTACAGGAGTTTCACAAGAAATATTACCACCCAAGCAATGCGAGGATATGGTTCTATGGTGATGATGATCCACATGAGCGCTTACGGGTACTGAAAGGTATATATTTTATATTTTTGATAAGCTCTAGAGCTTGTCTTTGTTCTTGTAAGTTGTTGCCTTTTAGTATGAATGTTAACCTACCAATCTAAAATTGTGGAATAGATGTAAAGGCCTTACATATCTATTTTCTAGACAAGATGTGAGGAAGATAAGTTGAGGCTAGAGATATGAAAAGGATGTTATAGATGAGAAGTGACGCACTATATGAGAGTGTTGTTTGATGATCATTGTCTTCACCAATCAACCAACTGTGTAGAATTTCCTGACTTAAATTTATTGTGCCTTGAGTGCGTCTACATATTTCTTTGGTTGGAAATATCTTGAGCAATAGTTATATTGGTAATTTGTCACATCAAAATCCTGTTTAAACAACTCCAGAGACAAACAGTTTGATCGCTAGCATGGGAAATTAACATATAGTTGAGCAAAGTATTTTGGACATGCTCTTTTAATATATTATATTGTTACTCTTGTGCAAATAACTTGTTGTATGGTCTCAGGCAAGGTTGCACAGTATTGTCTGACTCTGGTTTTCATGTGACTCAGAATATCTGGATCTATTTGATGCAAGTCCAGCTTCAAATGAGTCAAAGATTGAAACCCAGAAACTTTTCTCAGAGCCAGTCCGGATTGTTGAGAAATATCCTGCTGGGGATGGGGATGATTTGAAGAAGAAGCACATGGTCAGCCTGAACTGGCTGCTCTCTGACAAGCCATTAGACTTGCAAACTGAACTTACACTTGGGTTTCTGGATCATCTTATGCTGGGGACCCCGGCTTCTCCATTGAGAAAAATCCTGCTGGAAAGTGGTTTAGGAGACGCCATCATTGGTGGCGGAATTGAAGATGAGCTTCTCCAGCCTCAGTTTAGTATTGGTTTGAAAGGGGTTTCAGAGAATGACATCCAAAAAGTAGAAGAAATGATCATCTCTACGCTGAAAAAATTAGCAGAGGAAGGTTTTGAAGCAGATGCTGTGGAGGCATCTATGAACACAATCGAGTTTTCCCTCCGAGAAAACAACACGGGGTCATTCCCTCGGGGTTTGTCCTTGATGCTTCGGTCCATGGTAAAAATTTATTACTGCTTGCTGAGTTTCAATCATCTGTGCTGATTTAATTTTCTCTATTTCAGTCTAATTCTTTTCTCTTGTGTTTGACAGTGTAAGTGGATATATGATATGAATCCTTTTGAGCCTTTGAAATATGAGAAACCCTTAATGGTCCTGAAAGATAAAATAGCCAAGGAAGGCTCCAAAGCTGTTTTCTCTCCTTTGATAGAAAAGTATATTTTAAACAACCCCCATCGTGTTACTATTGAAATGCAGGTATTGATCTACGCCTGAAACTTTAGTTTACTTTTCCTGTTTGTTACCAAATTTAATTAATAGAAATACTCTCTCATAGCCCGATCCTGAGAAATCTTCCCAAGATGAAGCAGCTGAAAAGGAAGTTTTGGTTAAGGTTAAAGCCAGTATGACGGAGGAGGATCTAGCTGAGTTAGCTCGTGCTACACAAGAGCTTAAGCTGAAACAGGAAGCTCCTGACCCTCCAGAGGCTCTAAGAAGTGTTCCAAGCTTGTCTTTAAATGATATTCCCAAAGAACCCATATGTGTTCCAATAGAGGTTGGTATGGTCCAGCATATGTTTCTGATGTCTTCATAGCATTTTATTGTCAGGTTTTGGTCTCAGCTGTGCCAACTCTCTTATGTGTTTCAATTCTAGGTTGGGGACATCAAAGGTGTCAAAGTTTTGGAGCATGATCTCTTCACGAACGATGTGCTTTATACTGAAGTTGTCTTTGATATGAGTTCACTTAAGCCAGAGCTTCTTCCTCTGGTACCACTGTTCTGGTAAGACATTCATTGGAAAGGCGAAATGTTATATAGATTTTGGTGGTTTTGTTTTGTCCAGTTTGTTTAAACTGGAATTGTTAATGGTAATTTGCCAATGAAATTCTCTTCAAAAGCTATATTTCATAGGTATGCTTGGAAGGTTAGAACCTTTTTGTCCTTGGTGCCTTGCTGTGCTAGTCATCAGTTTTAGTGCATCTGTATGATTCTCTTCATAAGATACTGAGGCTACAGGATAATGCTCTTTTTCCGGGATGATCATGGTATTTCCTGTTCCCTTAGAATTTAGGGACACAACTTGCTCCGACTTTTCTCTTGTACTGCTTCCAATGTAAAATAACTTAAAGAAGGAGGAATGCTCGTGGTTGCTGTCTATGCATGAAATATTTGGCCTGGATTTTGATGCAGTAATCCAACAGATAATCTAGTGTAACTTTTTGTAGTGAAGTTCTAATTCTTCAAATTTTGAATTAATAGCATTTAGAAGCAGGAAAATGCTGAGACATTTCCAGTGCATAAGACTTACTGCAGAAGTTAAGTGATGAACGTTTTGATTTTAGTAAGATATGGATCTACCACATTATGTTATGTTAGATTTCATGTGTGCACACACACACACAAACAGTGAATAGGGCTTGCAGGATCTTCAGCTTTCTGGCCAATGCACATGCTCTGGCTGAAATGTCATCTTTTACTTCTTCCTTTTCCTTGTAATCTTCTCATCATCATGCTTAACAGTCAATCATTGCTGGAGATGGGAACAAAAGACTTGAGTTTTGTTCAACTCAATCAGCTAATTGGAAGGAAAACTGGAGGAATTTCAGTATATCCCTTTACATCATCAGTACGAGGCAAGGAAGATCCATGTAGCCGCATAATTGTTCGAGGAAAATCCATGGCTGGACGTGCTGAAGACTTATTTAACCTTGTAAGTCGGTATAATTGTTATCTGAAATCTGTTTACGCGATTCTTTCTTCTTTCCTGCAGTAAGTTGTTTTTAAACTAGTTAAATTGTAGTTCTGATAGTGTGCTATTTCATGATACTGCTGAATTCGTTAATATTGGTCAAGGTTTGACTGTCAGCTCTAGTAGAATTTCTCTAGAGCTGTCTTTGGGAGTTGAGAGACAAGTGATATAGAAACTTCCTTATCTTGATTATGGCTTGTGGAATTCATTTACTCCCTTTCCCATGCACTTTATGGTACATGGTACTCTTGTATGAATGTGAGGAAGAGTCTCCTACATTCCCCCTCCTTCTCAGCATATCTTGATAAGATGGATGGAAGGCTCATGTGCTTATTCAAGTCATGAGATGATAACAGGCTTTAACTAGATTCAACCTTAAATAGATGAGTTGGGTAGACAAATGACTCGCCTCAACTTGATGCAGATCAACTGTGTTCTCCAAGAGGTCCAGTTTACGGATCAGCAGCGGTTCAAGCAGTTTGTTTCCCAGAGCAAAGCAAGAATGGAGGTAAATAATTTTACTTTAAATAGGTGGAAGTATGAAAGAGTTGCAACTGGAACTCAATATATGCTGATGCTTATATTGGTTTCAGAACCGTTTGAGAGGTAGTGGCCATGGAGTTGCAGCAGCAAGAATGGATGCGAAGTTGAATGTGGTTGGATGGATATCTGAGCAAATGGGTGGAGTAAGGTTTGAATTTTGTACA
Source organism: Aquilaria sinensis (assembly GCA_005392925.1). Lineage (NCBI taxonomy): Eukaryota > Viridiplantae > Streptophyta > Magnoliopsida > Malvales > Thymelaeaceae > Aquilaria > Aquilaria sinensis. The sequence goes on along the minus strand of SMDT01001729.1, from coordinate 186,531 downwards.
TGTTTCTACAGTTTTGCTGCTTTACAACTCTTAAACAGTATCTTGCGAAAGTTTTTCCTCACATGCTATGTTTGCAGATTGCCAATCTGCAATTGTTACTAGTATATGAAATTTTGTATTATGAACATAAACTCTGCTGTCAATCAGAAATACACAATGATATACCTATATTACTACATTTTCATGTGAACAGTCCACTTCTATTCATGTAGGATCTGAAGTGAACAATCTGTTCCGTCTCTGTTTTTGCAGCTACCTGGAGTTCCTGAGGACCCTTGAAGAGAAAGTGGACTGTGACTGGGATGCAATTTCTTCATCTCTTGAGGAAATCCGTAAATCCTTACTATCTAGGAAAGGATGCTTGATAAATATGACTGCAGACGGAAAAAATCTTGCCAACACAGAGAAGTTTGTCAGCAAATTTCTTGATTTGCTTCCCAGTGATTCTCCTATTAAAGCAGCTGCTTGGAATGCACGACTTCCTTCCACCAATGAAGCTATTGTCATACCCACTCAGGTAGAATAATTTTTGTTCCCCATTGTTTTTGACAGAAAGATCCTATGTGTTTAAACTTTGAAAGATCATTTTTTTTTCTTTTGGTTGCTTACAGGTGAATTATGTTGGCAAAGCTGCTAATGTTTATGAGACCGGTTACCAGCTGAAGGGGAGTGCTTATGTCATTTCTAAACACATAAGTAACACATGGTTGTGGGATCGTGTGCGTGTTAGTGGTGGGGCTTATGGAGGATTCTGTGATTTTGATACTCATTCAGGTGAGCAAAAATTGCTTGTTGGCTGACAGCTTTTATTTGGTGATTAAAATCTCACCTCCTGATTTTTTTTAGGTGTTTTTTCTTTCTTATCTTATCGGGACCCCAACTTGTTGAAGACTCTTGATGTATATGATGCAACTGGAAGTTTCTTGCATGAACTTGATATGGATGAGGACGCACTCACAAAAGCAATTATTGGGACGATTGGTGATGTGGATGCATACCAGCTGCCTGATGCTAAAGGTTACAGCAGGTATGGAATGGCTCATTTTCATTTGTATTATTCATCACTTTTGTTGGCCTTGTAAGGGCATTACTTTGCTAGAACTACTAAAGATTCTCAGGCATGTGTCAAAGAAATAGTTAACAAGGGGAGAACAGGAAAAAAAAAAAACGAAGAATTCATCAAAAATAGAGGCCTTAGTTTGAGACATCTGTGATTCCACCTTTGAGTGTGTGTGTGTGTGCGCGTGTTCTTGGATGGTGTTACTCCCTGCTTTATTTTGGCCAAAAGATGGTGTTACTCCTTAATTTGACATTTATCCAAAAGAAAATTGTTTACTTGTTTTCCTTTTCTTCTTCTGCTTAATAAATAACATGCTACGCCCAGTAATATGAAAAATCTCACTGAAGATCTGAAATTCCTAAATTTACTCATGCACTTGTGTCATTGTTGTTTTGTTTGTCATGCTGCTGATTATCATGAATCGTTCTGACTCTCCCTTTCCTGCAGTTTGCTGCGGTATCTTTTAGGTGTTACTGAAGAAGAAAGGCAACAGAGACGTGAAGAGATATTATCAACTAGGTAAGGCATTGCTATGTAAAGCATTGCTATCCCAGAAATAATCTGCTTACTTTCAGAGACCATGCTTTTCTTTGTGAGATCACTGAGCAGCAGCAGATGGTTTAAAATTCATGATAAAGGGCAGCATTTTATTATGTGGTCATCTCTTAGCCTATTTGCTTAAAACTTGTCATATGATCCCTATGGAATTCTTGTTTGCACTTTATTGCATTTAACCAAGCTTCGGTTGATTGGCGTTTTCCTAAAGTCAGGTTTATGGGTTTGCGATGGAAAGTTTGAAAGATTTGTCAGATTGATATTTGTCCAATTTGTGGAAGAATAACATGTTCCCATGTGCGCTGCAGTTTGAAGGACTTCAGGGAATTTGCCGATGCCTTGGAAGCCATTAAAGATAAAGGTGTCATTGTCGCTGTGGCCTCCCCGGATGATGTTGATGCTGCAAACAAGGAGCGGCCCGGTTTCTTTGAAGTGAAGAAAGCACTTTAGTTCAACCTAGGATCAGATAAAAGGCAAGGGTAACCCGTACACCCATTCTTTTTTCCTTTTTATGTAGGGTACAAGATTGTCATTTATCAAAGACCCCCTCTTTCCTTAGATAGGCCATACTTCACTTGATGGTTTCAAGATTTTTCTACTTGAGAGATTCTCGCACAATATGAAATTTGTACCACACTAACATCCCCGATAGTTATTGATGAATCTTTTAGTTAAAGCTTGTGGAGGGTTTTTTTTTTTTTTTTTGGTCCCCTTTTTGTCTAATAACTAAGTTTGCCTATTGTAGTAACTGTAAAATGTATGAAACTGTTGTAGTCTTAAAAGCATTGTGACAGATGGGCAGACGGATGTGCCATTGCAGTAACTACAACACAAGTGTGATTGAGAAAACTACACCCAGAGCCAGATTTGCTCAGTATGCCAATCAAATACCTTCATCTACCCGCTGCCTCTTTAATTTTATTTCCAACTCTCTACATTCATGTCATTTAACCATTATAGGCTCGTGCTTGTAAGCTCCATTAATATTATCTGTTTTTATGCTAGTTTTTTTTTTTTAATGAAACACTCTTTTATCGTATGTGCATATGTTTTATACTTTTTGGGTCTAGTTTATATATTCTTGAGTAAACATGAAACATGGAGCAATATAGTTACGATTATAAATTGACGTCGTTTGTTTTAGGTCACAAATATTAGCAGAAGACGCAAATTAATCACTAAAGTTTTTGTGGGGAGTGATTTTGTCATTGAATTTTTTCTGTGGGTAAAGTTGCTATTAATCTTTTTGAAAGATGAATATTTGTCATCAATATTTTGTCATTTAATTTTTCTTTACTTAACACTATGGTCCTTAAGTTTCTGAAACTATCATTTTCAACTTTATCTTCACTTTAGCAACTCTATGTACTATTTGCCATCATCTAACTTTTCCATCACCGATGGTGTCTCCAGCCTTTTATACATTCTGACAATGGTCCTTAGAATAAGTCTTGATCAAATAGGGTTCCATTGATGTAGAGGAAACTTAAATTCAGACGACTACAATTCTAAATAAAATATTGATGGTAGTGGTGGTGGTCCAGTGGAGGGTTGGACGAAAACAATGAAAAAAGTGAAAACAAGTAGTTCAATAATGGGGGTGTATGGTTAAACACAAAGTTTTAACTCATTTGGGTGTGATGAAAGATTTAGGTAATTAGGGGCTAAGGGAAAAACTTTACGGATTAGTTTTAAAGTTGTTGCATGAAATATTTTCTAAACAAATTGAATAATTTTATCATTTAATGGTCAGTAGTAAAATTGCCCATAACAAAAGCGTAAATTGTAAATTTGCCAAAAAAAGAATTGAATAATAAAATTACTCTGCTCCATAAACTTTAGTTGGAAATTTGTCCACTTTACCCAAAAATATCCTATAACTGTTTCTTTTTCAAGTGGAGCATGTAGCATCTCAAACTGATTGACGCCAGCAAAACTTCTTTAAACTTCTAATCAGTTCCAATATAAATTTTAACTAAATAAAATTTAAAAACGAAAAAGAGGGAAGATCCACCTCTTATTAGACTATTTTATTTCTTCTCACGAACTTATACTCGTATCTATTTTATTATATACATAAAGAAGAAACTTAGCTAATAGGTTGGAATTATTCATTATAGGGTTTCTTTGATCTTTTTAAAGTTTTCTTTTTTACTCATTCTTCAATGTCAAAATATTTTATGGATCTCTTGATTACACTCTATTATTTAGATTTCTATTGCATTAACATACCATGAATCTTTAGTAAGTTATAATTTGTTCCTCATCTTCTATTCCTACTCATCTTAAACATAATTCTACCTATAGACTTATACTTAATCATTTATTCTTCAATGTCAAAATATTTTATGGATCTCTTAATTACACTCTATTATTTAGATTTTTATTACATTAACATACTCATGAATCTTTATTAAGGTATAATTTGTTCCTCATCTTCTATTCCTACTCATCTTAAACATAATTCTACCTATAGATTTATAGTTAATCATTGATATAATTGGACTATTTATAGGGTTTTTTCTAGAGTTATTGTTACCAACTAGAGTATTATGGTAGTAATTCTATTATAATTATTTATTATTTTATTTAATGTTTGGGTTACTAACATTTATTATGCAATAATTTTGACCCACTAATCATGCTAAATTTATACATTGAATGTGTAATTCAACTCTTTAAACTAACATAATTACATAGTAATTAGAGAAAAAAAATTAATATAAATTAGCCTAACCTTGTGAGCTAGAGGAATGAACTAAAAACTTTCAAGTCTATATGGTGCCAAAATAGTTATGCTTTTGATATATAATTTGAGGTGATTCTAATTCTATCTATAATCATTTCAATAATTTGTTTCTTTTATTTTATTTTTTAATTGAAAGAAACTTCTCAGACTATCTAATACTTCTATCCTTTTTGCATTAGTGGAGATAGATTTATACTTTTTCTATATAATAGTTTCAATTGTTTTATAAAATAATTTAGGATATAGTTAGATGCAATTAATTGTGTTATTTTAATTTTACTACACTATTCTTTTCTCTTTTGTTTAGCAAAAAAAATTAATCTATTTTTACAATTTCCATTTTCCTTTTAATTCTCTTTACCTACTAACAACTAATTTAAATAAATTTTCTATTAAATTCTTATTAATATAAAATATAAAATATAAAATATCATCTCTACTGTACATATTTTATTTTTCCTATAAGTTTGATACTATATTCTTTATTTGCTGGTTTTGGGAGAACTTAAGAAAGAAAAATATTGAAGATTGAACTCACCTTTTAGATTTTAAATAGATTATTATTCTTTAATTGTTACGTTCACTTCTTTATAAAAAATAAAAATAGATAAATTTTATTAAATATATAAAATAGAGATTTATTTTCAATCTCTTACATATTATTATTATTAAAAAATAATTAGATAACTATAAAAATAAAGTAGAGGGGAAAACACATTGAGACTTTACTTGAAAGGGAAAAAGATGGGGTTGTGTACCGGTACGGATGATGGATTAAAAGCATTAATTATGGAGAATTAAAAGGATGGAAGAAAGTTGATGAAATCTTCAAAGGGGATCTGCAAAATTGAAATCAGGGAGTAATAACATTTATGCGATTGGATAGATATATCAGTATTAGCATCACCTGCCATCTTCTCTATAGTCTCTTAATTCTCCTTACAGTTACACTGTTTTGTCAACCTTTCAAATTTATTCTCTTTTCTTTTTTAGTTTTCTCACCAGAATAATTTTATTTCAGACACCGTGGAATTGAATTTCTGATCACTCGCAAGAATTTCTGATTTCATATCTGCTTCAAGCGAGTCTTGTTTTTTTTTTTTTTTAATCATGCGCAAGAATTTCATCAAACTCAACCTAAATTGACTTATTTTTATTTTTACATATTTTTTACTCAAAACTAATTTTATTGAAAAGTAAATATTATGTAAGTATAATAATTCGCTGAAAATATATACAATTTTTATAATTTTATTAAATTTTTTTATAAATTTTTATTTATTAATGTCTAAAACTAGAAAAATTAATAAAAATTTAATAATATCATAAAAATTTATTTTTAAATGAATTATTACATCTATATAATATTAATTTTTAAATAAAATTAATTTCAAATAAAAAAAATATAAAAATAAAATAAAATTATTTTAAATTAAATTGACTTAAATTAAAATAAATTCGCCCTTAGTTTGTTTTACGTAAAATACTTGAACAACTTCGATTTCGATCAACTCAACTCGTCAGTGAAAGTAGTTCTGAGAGGTGCATTGTCATATATTGACCTTTTCGAGCTCACTGAAAATTATATTTATAATTAACTGAGTAGCTAGAGTAGAGACGTGGATATTATTATAGTATGGTTTAGTTGTTTTTTTTATTAAAAAAAACAGAGAAAATCAATTAGAGTTGTTAAACTGTTTAAGAAGACCAATTAAGCTTAACAAGCATGCATTTGAAGTTTGAAGAAGAGTGTGGTTCGCTTAACCAGTTTTTTCTAGCTAATATATAACTAGATATAATTTCACTTTTTCGGAAATATGATCAGTAACTTTTTTTAGTAAAATGTTGCAATTTTTTCATGTATGTGCAATTTAGAATATTGATTTTTCGTTATATTCATACTTGATATATATATTGTGCTATATTATTGGTAAGGTGTTAAATATTGTTACCGCAAGGTATACCGCACCACATAATGTTACCGGTTTTGTAAAAAATAAATGTTATAATATTATTTTAAGATGACATAATTTATTTAATAATTTATTTTTATACGTTTTATATGTATTCTAATTTTTCTCATCATAATTTGTCAAATATAAATAAAATATATATGATAGAAGATATTTTTTTAATAAAAAAAACATTAAAAAATGTTATATATGAAGTAAAATAAAAAATAAAAAAAAAACTAATTTATTAATATACTATAAATATAAATAATACCATCTATATACTTTGCATATACTATAAATATAAATAATACCATCCATTAATTTTTTTATATTAATTAAGAAAAGTAACAAAAAAAAATTAAAAGTAAATGTTTATTTTATGATATGTATATTATTTTTATTTTAATATTTTATATATTTATGATATTTTGATGTAAAATAAATAAATAAAAATAGGCGCAAAAAATTAAATACTACGATACGTTTCACGCAATATTTGCGGTATACTGCAGTTTTTTGATAAAATATATATAAAAAGGTGCGGTATGTGGTATATTACGAAATACCATGGTATATAGTGCAGTAAAATGACAAAATGCGAAAACATTCATACCACATACCCCCAGATATGAGATAAGTGGTATACCGCGGTATACCACAGTATTTAATTCAGTGATTATTGGGTACTGAAGCTTGTGAGAAGGAGGGGTGCCACCATGTTTGCAATTGCCACCACTAAATTTTGGAAAAAGTATATAACTAGTGACTGATTTTTTATGAAATATTTGTTCTGCTGTCATGGAATTTTTTATAAGATCTCTACTTACTCAAAGGTGAAAAGTACATGAACTTAGTCTTGATAAGTAGTCTAAATATAAGTAAATAAAAGCTAGTGGTGCAATTAAATACCACAAGAATTATTAGTATAATTCTAAAATTTAACACACAAGCCATGTAAAAAGAAAATCACCAACTAAGTACTAAAGACTTATTAAAAGGTAAAAATAATAATTAGAATAGGCATTGAATAAGATTCTTCTCTTTCTTTGATACTACCGCAACTCACAAACCCGCGGGTCTTACTCAAAATTAGTAATATATTATTATGTGAATTTCTAAAATTTATTTTTATATAATTTATGCTTATAGATACTTGAAATAAAAATAAAAACACTTTATTCATGCATAAAACAGATATTGATACTAAAAATAATCTATTAAAACATTAAAAATGATGTATTTAATAATACAAGTAATAATTATTATGTAAGATTTTCAAACTTTAAAATCTCGTTATAATTTTCATTGCTCCACTGATATAATTTTCTGGCTCAGCCCCGTTGAGAAGTGCTAGATACTGAATCGAAATCAAGACGTCTTAAAATAGTTCGGAGCTATTTAAAACCTAATACAATGGGTCATAATTATCAACTATTTAAGTTTGTCAATCTCTCAAATGAAAAAAATACAGAAAAAGCCCCCCAACTCGGTTGATCAGGACACTTTCCCCCTAGACTTGAAATCGGGGCAACTCAGCCCCTCAACCTGAGAAGAGGAATCAGTCAACCCCCTTGACCACGTGTGCGCCTCACGTGGCCCCCTTTATTCAGACGGCATCCCTTCGCAAAACGGCCGGCCAGTAGCCTTTTCGGAACCAAGGGTCGGAGATGATCTCGTTGACGGTGATCCGCGTATCTGGTTTGCATCTAAAAGCCGGCCGCGGGACAGGAAACGCCGAAGCTCCGGCGGCATCTATTTGGGAAAGTGAAACCCGTTGAGCTGTATTTGGTCCTTCATGGTGTTGAGCCTGAAATCAGAGATTTCAAATCCCGACTCTCGTCTAACAGCTGATTCTTGGGCTCACGCTCTTGCTCCACTGTGCTCCACAGTGACAAGAACAAGTTTGCCTTTGCCAATTTCACCGTCCATCTCATCACCCAAGCGGGCGGTTCGCTCCAAGCCTCCACCGGATTTTTAGTTGGCCTTTTTTTTCAAACGGCAGCAAGACCACTCCTTGTGCTGTCACAATAAAGTCAGGAAGGTTTGGTGATGGTCGAAATCAGGCGTGTTGGTGGAGAACGGCGGTGTCTGCAACTCCACAGTTTGACGAGGAAGATGGCTCAATTGTAATGTTCATAAAATCGGGGTAAAGAAGAAAAATGTAACGAAGCTTGAGTCAGTTCTATAATTTTTTTTTATCACTTGTTATCCTCATAGGACAATTACATATTTACTCCTGAAAGTTTGTTAGTTGTTATAATCGTAACCCTAAGAATTTAAATGCATCATTAAATTGCAGAGGATGAACGGAGTCAAGCATTTTGAATTCACCTGATACATTATGCAAATCAAAGGGGTTGACTGACTCTTTTTACTAAGTTTGAGGGCTGAGTTGCTCTGATTTCATGTTTAGAGGGTAAGTATCCTAGTCATCCGAGTTTGGTTGCTAAATATGTATTTTGGCCTCTCTCAAACAGTTGGTGGCTACAAAGGCAGAGCAAGAAAAAATTGTCAGTGGGGGCAATGATAATTTTTTTTATAATATATAGATGTAAACTTTAAAATTTATAGGGTCAAGTTGTAAATTTTATTAAAAATATGATACTAAATGTGTAATTTTTCCAAAATTCAGTAAGGGCAATTGCCCCCTCTCACGTGAACGTTGCTCCGCCACTGGGTGGCTACTATTGAAAGCCTACTATAATAGGTTTTTATTTTGGTACATGCGAGGGAGGCAAAGAGATGAGTGGGGGATTGAATCTTGACCCTCCTGTTAACAAATATAACTCTTAATTACTAGGTCAAGACCTTAGTTACTATAATATGTTACAATTATTAAGAACAAACTCATTAATTAACAATGCGATGAGAAGTGCATTTTTGTCATCTTTTCCATGTTACTAATACTGCAGGACTTAAATATCATGATGTAAACCATGTACCTGGCTATGCCGTATACAGTACACATATTTTCAAATTTTTTAATTTATAACACATGTATATCATGATATTTCATGCACCCACAGAGACATATATATTTACAATTTACTGTAATTTATTGCAGCATACCATGATGTGCCTACGGCATATGGGGTACATGGGTTATAAAGAAATAAGTTTTTTCTTGTCTAATTTTAAATCATATATATCAGTGTGTTATACATACATGTATAAAATAACAAACTATAATTGATGCAAATATTTTACTGGAGTGTCGTTTTCCTCTTATAAGGTGTCAGTAAATCAACCAGTTCATTTTAATTTAAGTCAATTGGTTTTAAAATGACTTATTTTTATTTTTTATGTCTTTTTTACCCAAAACTAGTTTTAATTAAAAGTAAATATTATGTAATTGCAATAATCCATTGAAAATATAATTTTTGTAATTTTATTAATTTTTTATGAATAGTTTAAGAGAATAAAAAAGAAAAATTCATAAAAATTTACTTTCAAATGGATTATTACATCTACTCAATAAGTTAATATTAGCTTTCAAATAAAATTGGCTTCATGCAAAAAAAAAATGTAAAAGTAAAAATAAGTCAGTTGACTTAAATTAAAATGAATTGGCCGTTAATTTCTTTTGTTGAAAAATGTTTATTTTTCCTATATATATATAATTTAGGGGAGAGCATAGGTTAGGTTAGTTTGGTTTTATAGTAGAACCGAACCAACCGAAATAGTGATGGTTCCAAAAAATTCTACCTAACCAGAGAACCGAGAACTAAATAGAATCAAAACCATGGGTCTGATTTTTTCAATTCTAGTTATCGGATTTTTTTGTTCGTATCATATAGGTATATCAGTTAACAATTTCATTGCCCAATAAAACTGCATTCACAACCAATTTAAGAAATATTTAATATAATACATAACTTAATCTGCAATTGAATGTATATATTTTTATTATATAAATAATTTAGTAATATCATAATTTTTATTATATATCTATATACAAATATGTAAGGTTTAGTTCTACTTTGAGTTAGTTCCATATAGAATTAAAGCCAACAAAAAAACCAATGGTTCTTCTAAACGTAAAACTAACCTATAACTTATAATTAATTTTTACTTAACCCAACTCAATAAAAATAATTTGAGTTTAATTTCGGTTTAACTCATCTCAAATTTACCACTAATACATATAAGCACACACTGACACACCCGACACACACTTGCTCTAATTTTCCTGTCTTGAAAGGGATTTGACTTGACATTGTAGGAGTTTTCCGATACCTATTCGTTTTGATTGTATTCTCTTGGGAGCCAAGAGACACAAGTTAAATAAATAAAAACAAAAACAAAAACAAAAAATGAAATGAGGGGCCGCTAAAGTGCTAGAGTAAACCAAGACCGACGTGGCAGATTCGCCATTCCAAGTTATTCTTTCTTGTAACAAACTCACACTCGCGCATGCACCCTGCCCAGCTGCGGACGCATGTAATATCCTATTCAATGAAATGGCCTAACGACACCGTTGTGACAGTTGAAGGTCAAACCCTCGATCCCAAAACAACTAACGGAAATGGAGCCAGGACCACCAAATTAAATTTCTAAAAAATAATAAAAAAAAAAGTTTACCCCCGAAAGAAACTCAAAATCTGGACCGTTGAACAAATCAACGGCTTTGGCCAAAGAAAAAAGAGAGCAAATCAATTGCTGTCCGCCGATCTTCTCGGCTTCTCCTTTTTAACGCCCCTCTCTCTCCTCCCGCAGAGCTCGAGGCGAAAAATAGCAAGCAAAGAACACAGAGGCCGGTCGTGAAGAGCCAACAATGGCGGATTGCATGAAGAGCTGCAAGAGGACAGCGAACGCCCGACAGACTGTTTCTTCGAGCTCCAGCTGTTCTTCCTCGAAGCGTAGCAAACTCTCTGTTTCCCCTGACGAAGTTTTCCAACCTCAGCCTTTGAACCGCCGCTTCCCCAATATATCTCCCCGGAATTCCGGCAGCTCCGGCCCCGACTCCCGCTCTTCCAGCAACGAGTCTCTCGACATCGTCAAGGATCGTTTCAGACTCGTCGATCTGGAGCTGGAGGTCGCTGTTAATTTATTTTCCCGTATTAATTCGATCGAGTTGGTCTTTCCTGTGCATTGAATTTCTCAGAGCTTCCGTTTATGCTGGTTTCTTTTATTTTTTTTTCGCAGGCGCGGAGTGAAACCGATGTTTCAACATGCATTAACGGCAACAAATTCAGGTTCGTCTCCACTAAATTCCTCATTAATTACCACTAATCTACATTTATAATTTCTTCTCGCATTTAAATTAACGAATCGATTCGGTCTTCGCGTCTCAAAATTCTGCAGCAGAGAGAACACTCCGTCGAGCGAGCTCCGAGCAGACCCATCATCAGAGGAAATAATGGACTCGCCGGCGAAGAACAGGTGTCACCGAAGAAAGGAGCAAGCGGCGGGGAAGACTCCACCGCAGGAGGAGATCGAGGAGTTCTTCACGGCGGCTGAGAATTACGAGCAGAAACGATTCGCTGAGAAGTAAGTACATCTCTCTCTCTTCATCTCTCTTTCCTGGAATGAGTCGGACCTGGAGCGTAGGATAAGCAGACAGACTGAGTCTGGCGGCGCATGTTAGCACTTTGTAACGAACTAACAAATTTTTATTTTTATTTTTTTGGGTTTCGGGCGTTGCAGGTACAATTTCGATATCGTGAAGGATTTGCCGCTTGAGGGTCGTTATCAATGGGTTCGTTTGAAGCCATAACATTGAACGGAAAGATCAGACAGAAAAAAGGAGGAAGATGATCAAGGGGTTAGGACAGAGTTACAGGACGTAGCACCGAGAGAGACTGTGACAAACAAAGACTGACTTGTTTTTTGTTTTTTTCTTTTAGTACGTACAGATTATCTAATCTCATGTTTGTTTTTCGGTTTTCAGCTGGAAATCCGAATTTCATGAATGTGAACCATCTGGAAATTAAGAAGTTTTGGAATGATTTCAAATTTGTTGCTTGCACCGAATTCGTGTTCTTTTTATTTATAATTATGAAAAAGGATGTCTGTTTTGTTCAATTCCGTTGGGATTAGATTCGTTGCAAATCTGGCACTTGGCAGAGAATTTTCTGAAATTATCGTTTTGCCCTTATTAATAATTAATAATTTCAAGAAAGTCCTGCGAAAGAGGGAGGAGACGGGCGAGATTCGCAGACCAGCGAAACCGCCACCGGCCAAGCTTTGATTATGCGGCCAACTGTCGTCTCCGACTTCCATCTACACACCCACAGGTCGCTATCCCCTCCGCAGCCCAAACCGTTGATAGCCTTGAAACTGCTGTCAAATGTGCCAACCGAAGGGAAGAAGAAGATCCGAATCATGACCCGATTAAAACCCATGACTGTTTTTCGGGGAAGGCGTAGCCTTCAATTGTTTTAAGTTATTCCAATTTAGCCCCAATTTTTATACTACCTCAATATCATTCTGTTTGCTCCATTTCAATTTTTTTACTTAAATTTAATTTAAATTTATTTATATTATTATTTAATAAATTTCATTAAAAAAATTATATTTAGAAGCTACAAAACTTATAGTTTTTAAATATTTTTTTAAAAATTTTTTTATCAAATAAAAATATAAATAAATTTATGTCAAAATTAAGTCAAAAACTGAAATGGAGCAAATAATATGGGAGTAGGGTATATAAATAAAGTAATATGCAAATGATAGTTACATGTATAGAAAGATATATAGAGTACAAAAAATTAGTTCTACATAATAATAACCAATTTGTACTTATTTATAGAGTAATTTGTACATATCTACAAATGAAAGAAATTCAACTTATTATAAATAAAATATGTTTTCATAGCACGAATTATATTTCTACATATACTTAGTTACACAAATATAATTTGTACACTTTAATTTTCAAGATCTTAATATACAAACATAATATTACATTCATAGATAAGTTGCCATCAGATTTATATTCGTTATTAGCTTAATTAATATAAAAGAATAGAAGTTAATTAGACAAATATTAGTTGGTTTTGAAGATCTTATTTGTACATTTATCTATACAATTTGTATATATTCCTTTCATTCTTTATACATCAAGTTAATACATACATATATGTCATTTTAGCTTATATATGTCTCTAATTTTGGAAGAAAATGCATTTAGCCTTGTTCACACTTTTTTTTTTTAATATTCAGTAATAGTATTATGATCTCATTTATACACATGTCTTATATAATTGGTACATATGCCTAACTTTTTTTTTGCTCCAAGTTTAAACATATTTGCCATCAGAATTATACATATCACTGTTATGTTAATACTAATTGAAATTTGTATTTTATTTTTGGAAAAACTAATTTTTCTTTCATTTATGAAAATATAAATTTAGGTATAAATTGTATGAAAATATAAATAATATGTTAAATAGAATAAATTTATGTACGCATAAGAGAAATTATATGTATAAGTTATGAAATAATGTGTATGAAAATATTTAAGGGCGTAAATTCATATATATATATATATATATATATATATAGTTGAATGTGTCAATAATAGTTTTAGCATTTCATTTGTGATTAAACCTTCCGAATGTACACATCTCGCATTGTTTTTTTTATTAATGTTATCTCTTTATTTTTTATTTTTTATTTTACCTACAGGAAAAATGCATTACACAAAAAAAGTCTCAATGGGGCTCAAAGCATATATCAACCAAGTTTTGAAGGGCATAAACAAAAAAAGGACACATTGTCCAATACTCACTCTTCTGTACACTCACCCATTTAGCTATGTACAAAGCACACTTATTTGCTTCTACAGAGACTTCTTGGATAGAACAAACAGGAAAAGTAAATTGCAAAGCTTTGATGTCAGAGGTTAAAGAGCCTATCCTTCAGTCTTCTTTATTCTTCAAATTGCCAATTAATTCCTTGTCAGAAGACTCAAATCTCTACAGCTGTATGTCCAAGCCTCAGCAAATCTTGAAGTCCCTTCCTTATCGTCTTAACTATGGCTGTTTTTGTGTGGATAATTGAAGCAAACAATGCCTAATTTTGCAGAACATTCCCCTGCCAATCTTTAGCTAGATAACCCATCCCAAAGGAACTACCATTGCAAATTGGTGCCGCATTGATTTTTATAGAGCCCCATGCCAGTTTGCTCCACCAATCAAAGATAGTATTTCTGTGTGTAAGATGACTCATGTTTCCCAGATTTTGGTGGGCTTCGTAATACTCAGCCATAACATATTGTACCTTATGAATTACATATTCAAGATTAAGTTTTTTCTTTTGAAAAACAGCCTCATTCCTTGCCAACCAAATGAACTAGCACGTATGAGTGCAAATATCAATTAGATTACCAACTTTCACATTTCTTAATCAATTAGATTACCAACTTTCACATTTCTTACCTCCAATGGAATATCCACATTGGAATGAACTTTAAAATCTCCTATAGTTGGAATCCAAGATCATGCCACACTAAAATAGATTGACCATCATGAATGTGACAATATACATGCTTTTTTAAAAGATCCCTACCAGCTAAAACATTTGACCAACCTTATGAAGGTTTTGGTCCTTTTCTTGCATTTCAAAAATTTCCATTAGGGAAATGTAATCCTTTTAGAATTAGGGCCAAAAAAGCTTGAGGATTCGACATGACCCTCTAAGCAAGTTTTGATAGCAGACCAAGATTCATTGCTTCTAAATATTTAAAACCCATTCCCCCTTTTCCCTTTGATAAAGTTAAATAATCCCAATTTTTCCAATGAATGCTAAAATCTAAATGCTGACCTTCCAACCAAAACTTAGACGTTAGAGAATGAATATTTTGGCACCATTTCCTAGGAAACTTAAAACAGGCCATAACATATAAAGGAATGGCAATAATAATATACTTAAGCATAACTTCTTTACCTGAGTATAAGAGTATAGCCTTCTTCCACCCTTGAATTTTTTTAATAATTCTGTCTCTGAGGAAGGCCAAAGCCTCATTCTTTGAATGTGCCCACAAAGCAAGCAAACCTAGATATTTTTTTGGAGTTTCTTCCTTAAGAATTTTCAAATAGAGGCTACTTTTTTCCTACAAAGCAATAGGTGTGTTAAGGCAAAAGAAAATAATAGATTCATCAAAATTTGTACATTGTCCAGAGGCCTGGCAGTACTGCATAAGAACCTGCTACAGATGATGCCTATTTCTAACACTGGCCTTAACAAAAAAGATAGAATCATTTGCAAACAAAATATGTGTTATAGTGGGATAATGATTATTCAACTTGATACCTTCAATGAATTCTGCTCTACTACACTTATTAACATTTAGGATAATGCTTCAATAATCATGATAAACAAATAAGGAGACAAAGAGTCACTTTGTCTTATGCCCTTTGTAGGTTTAAAAGTTTCAGATTCCTTTCTATTGACCAATAAGGTATAAGACATAGAAGTAACAAGGGACATAACCCAAGTAATCCACCTAAGAGAAAGCCCCATTTTATGCATGATACCTTCCAAAAAAAGCCACTCCACATGATCATTTGCCTTTTTTTTTCCCCCATATTCCAATCTAACTTTTTTTTTTTTTTTGCTTTTAACCAATGAAAATTTTCATGTGCTACTAAAATATTATCCTGGATTTGTCTCCCCTTAACAAAAGCATTTTGGAAAGGTGAGATGATATTATTCATATGAGGCTTAAGCCTATTAACAAGTACTCTAAAGATAATTTTGTAACAGTAGTTACAGAAACTAATTGGTTTAAACTAAGTAACTTTTTCAAGATGGTGAACTTTAGGGATAAGAATAATAAAAGTTTTATTCATAAATGGATTGAGTGTACTTTGACTGAAAAAAGCTTGAACTGTATTGGTGACACTTTCCCTAACCTTCTCCTAATATTTATGGAAGAAAATACTTGGATAGCCATCAGGCCTTAAAGCTTTTGGATAAGCCATTTGAAAAGCAGCTATCTTTATTTCTTCAGTTGACACATCCTTTTGAAACTTCTTATTCATATCTACTTACACTATTGATTTGACATGTACCAACACCTCTTCCATGCCTAAAGTTCCTTTAGAGCAAAAGAATTTTTCATAAAATTGCTTGAAATTATTTAGGATATTTTCCTCATTTTCAATCCAATCACCCTGCTCATTCTAGATCTTCAGAATTTTGTTAGAAGATCTTTCCTGGATGGTTACATTATGGAAAAATGTAGTGTTTCTATCCCTTAATTTTAACCAATCAACTCTATTGTATTGTTACCAATACATCTTTTTTCTAATCTAATTCTTCTTAATCTATTTAATAATATCATTCTTTTCCTTGATATTAGAGACATCAGAGCTATCCTGTAACTCCATAAGTTTTGAGGTCAAAGTATCAATTGCCTATCTATTGTTAGGGAAATAAGACTTACTTCGTTTAATCGAAGCTCTACAACACCATTTTAGATTTTCCTGAAGAGCACAAGTGTCATTGCTTGCATTCAAGTCCCAAGATTGTTTAATAACTTTTCTATATGCTAGTTCTCAGGTCCACATATTCTCAAACTTGAATTTTGTCCTTCCCCTAATACTTTAAGCCTTTGAGGTAAGAATTATAGGACAATGATTAGAGCCTATTCAAGGGCAATGATACACCTGAGTATCAGGGTACAGAAGCCTCCAAGAACAGCTCACTAAGGCTATATCAATCCTCTATTTTACTAACCTATCCTTTCGGCCATTTGACCAAGTAAACTAGTGTCCATGAAAGCCTACATCTTGGAGTTGTGTTTGTACAAGCATTCTCTCATACACCATTATCTGTTCTTGAGCTTTCATCATATTTTCTCATATTAAGAAATTTTGAATCTGTATAAACCCAAGTGATTCGGCTAGTATTGCCCCGATTATCAGTTACCCTAGTATCAAGGAAGTTCTTTGACTTTAGATCAACACAGACTTATATTTCATCAGTCCACCAAAGAGCAAGCCTTCTAGATATACCAATAGGATCAACATAGCAAGCATTTTTTAATTTAAGCTTCCTTTTATCCTTTTCCAATTTATCTTTTTTATTCTTTGTCCCCATTAAGAAACATAACTGAGGTTTGTACTTCTTTAGGAGCCAAGTAAGATGATGAACTATCAAGGTTGGCACTATACCCTGGCAATTCCAACTTATGAGAATCATGGCTCGTGGATGGTTGAAAGGCAACCACCAAACCAATCCTTAGTTGTAGTAATCTTTCTAGCTCTTTTTCCAATAATCTCAACCAACAGGTTC
Organism: Aquilaria sinensis; assembly: GCA_005392925.1. Taxonomy (NCBI): domain Eukaryota; kingdom Viridiplantae; phylum Streptophyta; class Magnoliopsida; order Malvales; family Thymelaeaceae; genus Aquilaria; species Aquilaria sinensis. Next base: position 168,968 of record SMDT01001729.1, on the reverse strand, counting down.
TCCAGAGCTGCAATTTTCCTCTTTAGAGGTCTTATTCTTTTCCTGCCACCTCTCTGTAAAACCACATTAGAAGACTTATCCTTTTCAGCCGCCTTAGTGTTATCAAACTCAATTAATGTAAGGGAAAGTTGAGAGTGGTGAGTTTGAATAGCTAGATTTGGTGAAATAACCTCAGGATTGGCTTGAAGTAAGTTGGGTAGAAAGTTAAGCATATGTTGGGATTATTACCTTTGTCAATTGATCTATAAGTTCCTTCTGTGTGGTAGTGATAGCAGGTGATCCATTAGAAGATTTAGTATGCATTATAAACCTTACTAAAGTTCTAAGTAGCAAGTGATCTGGCTTTGGTGGGAGAGGTTTGGCAAGTTTTTCAGTAAGTCTTGGTGTAAGAACTTTTAACCAAGGGCTATACATTTGCCGTCTAGTGCTCATAAATACAAGCTGTGTAGCCTCTCTATAGCTAATATCATAATCTCTAAGCCTACCAAAAATATAACAAAGATCCCCTAACCTTTCATAATTTACTGTTATTCATTTTTTGCACCCAAGAGGTTTAGGCTGCCAAAAACCAAATTTTGATAGGAACCTTGTTATTCAGTTTAATCTTAATCCTAAGGTAACCCCCACAGAATTCCACGATATTTCCTAGGTTTTCTACCTTCAGAACTTTACCAAATTATTTTCCAATAACACATCAATTTGCCTTAGTCATTAGGTTAAGGGCCAAAACATGTAATTGAACCCCAAAAGGGACTTTTTTGAAACACAAATCCTGCAGAGATTGTGATGGTATCCATTTTTTAAGAGAAAAGATACATCACATGATGTTCCATGGGCCATAAAAAAAAACATGATCAATCACATTACAGTCCACAAAAGCACAATGCACAGTTTTGTCACCCAAAAAATTAACTGCATGTATCCCATAATTCTTCCAAATCTTCAACAAAATATTCGTAATACCTTTTTTTATTAAACTTCTTATTAGAAATGATCTTACCAACAAGTGATATAACTTGATTAACACTTTCCATATTCGGTTGAAGTTCAAAAATCAACTCCTCCATAAGGTCCGAGGCAAGATTGGGTAAAGTGTCACCCTCCGATATTGTTTCCATCGTTATTATTCACTACAAAAGAGGATGGACCAAATCAAGAAATAAGAGAACAAAGGAAAGAAGGACAACAAGAACCAAAGAAAAACACCTGCAAGTCATAAAAAAGAAGAAAAATTTGAAAAGAAAACTTGAATAGAAACACAATCGAAAAACAGAACAATCGCACTAAGATCCAATGTAAAATAGATATAGGCCACATTAAGAAATAAAATCACATGTAAAAAAATCCAATCGAAAAACAAGAAAAACACCTGCAAGTCACAAAAAAGCATAGATCTAATAAAAAATCAGAAAGACCACAATCTGACCCAATGGAGAAAAAGATCTAGTTGCTGATGGTGAAGGAGAATAGAAATGTCAATTCAAATTCCAATTCTTAACCTCAAGCTCAAATAAGAAAATAGAAATGGAAATCAATAACAAACAGGGAGCAACAATTGAAACTGAAACAATGTCTAGGAGGAAAACAGTTTGACCTAAAACAATTTCAAAGAAACTTTCATAAAGAGAGAGAAACTCTCACAAGGAGAGAGTATGGTCAATTCTTTGGTTATGACAATGTTGGAGCCCATCTTTTTATTTGTATATTAGATTCATATATATATCATTTTATTTGTGCATATTTTTTATTTTCTAAAAAACATATTTTGACACATTCACACTTATTTTTATGATAAATGATGAACTCTTAATTATACATAATCATTAAAAGTTTTTTCTTTTTGAAGCATTTCTTGTAGGGCATCCCTTAATTAGCCAAAAGAGCGGTACAAAGCTAAAAGGATAAAGACACCCCCAGGAATATCTCCCATGAAACTCCATGCCTTGCTGGGCTAGAACATGAGTCACTCCATTAACTACATGACTAACATAAGAAAAAAAGCAAAAAGAAAAATAATTACTTGGACAGCAAGCCTTGTTAACAACAACTTCAAATAATCCAAAGACGAAGAACGAGAACTCTGAATCTTATTCAATAGCACTTAAGAATCCAATTCAAGCATCATCTACCTAAGTTCTCAATAGTGAGCTACCTTTAAACAATAATAAGACACCGGCACTTAAGAATAGCTGGAAGTCATCATTGCTAGTTATAATAAAACATATATACTAACTGTATTGGGATGAGTGGAGTAAAACTTAAGCAAGATTTTTGTGAAATTAGTATAGGGTAAATTCTACATGCATTGAAAGCTATCTTGAAGGAGGAAAGGTGGAAGAAGAGGGCATAGGAGGGCGAACTGTCTTCCATTGTTTTGATATGTGATTTCTAAAAGGAATGAGAGCAAAAAATTTGGTGAAGGCTATATATTTGCAATCTCTACTTCAATTAGAATGGAAAACTCATATTGATGTTTCTCCAAAGAAGTTTTAGCGGCTTTAATACTCTTGTTCGAGGGCAATATTATAATAATCGATGCTTAATTTCAACCTTTCCAAGACACTGTCGTGGAGATAGCATGGCTTCACCGATTTCCATATCCTTCCATCTAGTTAGGTACTAGGAATGTGACTACAATTGTGGTTACTTATTAGTTGCATTTTGGCAACTAAGTGACCAAAAAATAATGGCAAACCATTTTGGGCTCCTATCTTATTCTGGGTAAGAATTAGGAGAATGGGGCGTATGTGTGGAAACAAAAGTAATTGAAGCACTCAATTAAATGAAGAAGGAGAAGCGAAAAGGGGCTGAACATCACTACTATGTATTTCTTAGTATCAGGAAAAAAAAATTATGTTACACGTTCATCATATTTACGAGAAGCTAACTATATATTAAAGGTGAGGATGAAATAGGTAGAACCATGGATTTGCCCAACCAAATAGAAGTAAGATGAGTTTGGTTGAGTAAAAACTGATTATGATTTCATATGAAACTTGAACCAACCTGAGGAATATGTATTAATATATTATAAATTTTATGATTCCACATATACAATTATTTAAAGAAAATTCCATTGTAGGGAATTTTTTTAGTTCTAAATCTAATCATAAGTTCTAACTATTCTAATCCCACTTCACAAAAGCATTCTTAATTTCATAAAACATCATCGAAAAAGGGTTATGGGTGCAATTTTATTTTGGTTGTATTCAGTTTTCAGGTTAGGTATGAATTTTTTAGAACTGAAATTATTTCAAGTTGGTTTATTGGCGGATGACAATTGGAAAATGGGTAGGAGAAGACTTTTGATTTCTTTTTATATCTATTTTCATAGGATAATACAAAAGGAAATAGTTACGAAGTAAAACCTAAAATGAGTATGGCAGAGAGAGAGAGAGAGAGAGAGAGAAGGGGGGGGGGGAAGAAAACAACATACATTGATGTGAGGCGATAGGTTCCGATGAGGCAACTAAGCACTTAAACTTAACTAGTATGTTCAAATTCATTCAGCGGAAATTGAAGGTTTGAACTTTATTTTTGTCAGTTTCACTATAAATGTCACATACGTTGATACAATGATCTTTCAGGTTCTTAAAAAATAAACATTTTCTAAATATCTATACACTCTCAATTGTATATATTTGTACAAATACTTTTAAGTAATACTGCCTCTGTCTCAGAACATTTGTACCATTTTAAATTACACGTAAATTAAGAAAAGGCTCCCACTTTACACTTTTACCCCTCATTCAATGTTTTTCTTTTCCTCTGTCCTTTTTACATGCATTGTCCATTTTCATATCCTCTCTCTCTTTTTCTCTCTCTTTCTTTCTCTATATGAGGAACCCTCCCAATTTGCGTCCCCTTCTCTAACACAGCAAAAATGCTTCTACTTTAAGATTTCAAATTTTGCCAAGTCTCGAGGTAGAAGTCATTCACCATTTTTCCCCTTCTTGTTTTGGCCCTAACAGTCCCGCCTTAGCTCGCTCTCCCATCTCTGCGCTGCTTCGAAGGAAGAAGCTAGCCCATCGTGCAACTAGAGCATTTGATTGCGAGATTAAGAGCTTAAGGCCATAGGAAGAGGTGCTCCCACCACTTATAGAAAGTCTGGATCTTGACGACAAGGATGTTAGGGACTCCAAGCAGGGTTTTGGCCAGTGGGTCAAAGGCCTGCTAACTAGAACGCCTTTTGTGGCAGCGACGGCTTACAAGTGCTCTGATTTGCAGTCATTGCTTGGTGCCATGGGTGAGAGGTGTGGATTCAGATGCAAAAAATAGGCAAAAGTGAATGAAGGAAAGGGCATGGATGCTAGCAAAGGTGGAGGAGGCGAGAGGTGTGGACGCCGACGATTACATTGGAGGAAGAAAAGGGGCAGAAGAAAGACGTGGATAGGGATGAAGAAGAAGATGGGAGGAAGAGGGGGCGTGACCCATTTAGAAAGTTAATGTAAATGAGAGTATAATGATTGTTTTGTACATAAAACTTACTAAAAAATAAACTGTGTAAGAAATTTGGGACATCCAAAATAAAAAAAAAATGGAGCAATAGTTATGGGACAGAGGCAGTAAAATAACATAGCCAGTAGGGCAAGCTAAGGAAAGGAATATGTATGTAGTACATAAATAATTTATATTATGGGTAAATATTTTCAGTTGTCCATAAACTATACCCACGTTGCTTAATTATCCCTAAACTATCATGTATTGCAGCACTCATCCTGATACTATTTAATTGTTGCGATTTCGTCCTGCCGTCAACTAAACTATTGAATATGGACGAAAAAATAATGTAGCCGCTGATGTGACATGAAAAAATGACGTGGCTACTGATGTGACATCATTTTTCCATCTATATTTAACGATTTAGTTAACGGCAGGATGAAATAACAATAATTAAATAATTTCATGACGAGTGGTATAACACATGATAGTTTAGAGACGATTAAGCAACATAAGCATAATTTAGGGACAACTAAAGATATTTACCCTTATATTGGAGCACCATAACTATTTTATTTCAAGCTGCAATGACAACAACAATAAAAGAATGATGGCAGGAGGGTGACTGTCGGAAATATTAGGCACAATTTTGCCTCTTCGCCCCCAGCACCGGTAACCACTTTCGTTTGGTGTGATGTTTAAACAAAAATAATAATATATGAAAATAACTAACTATCAAAAGCACCAGGCACACACACACACACACACTATCCGTTTCAGGTTATTTTGATTTTATTTACTTTAGGGAAGTTTCAAAATATTTAACATTTTTTCTAAAAAATTATAAAAAAATTTATTACTATTCATATTTATTAAAGCACTAAAAGACAGACTCTATTAAAACTGCATGGTAAATCAAAATGATCAACTAATATTCATTTCTCTTTTTAACTTTTTTAAAATAGTAAAATTCTCTAGATGTTCCAGTTTTAATCATTATCCTATTTAAAGCTCTTTTTTAACCGTTCATAAAGTCTCTTACCTCATAAATATGTCCTAGTTAACTTTAATAGGTCTTACCAAAAAATATCGTCATTGATTCATAAATTTTCTTCATCCTACTTTCAATACCATAAATTTTGTAGATCTAACATCTTAACTACCACTTTCACATATCCAACGAGTCCACTCTCATTCCCTCTCCCCTGAAACATCAACTTATTATCTAATTCTTTGCTATCCCATTTTTATTTATATATATGTATCACATTTTCTCCATCCCTCCCCACCCCTCCCCCCTCCCCTGGAGCCCGCGTTTCTTTGTTCTGTTTTAGGCTGTTTTTTTTATTTAAAACCAATTCATTTTAACTTAGGTTAATTTAATCTGAAATGACATATTTTTTATATTTTTTTTCTTGGAACTAGTTTTATTTAAAAACTAATATTATGTAGGTGTAATAATCTATTAAAAATATAATTTTTATAATCTTACTAAATTTTTATAGTTTTTTTTCTATTTTTAAGCATTAAAAATTTTTTCATAGAAATTTAATAACATGATACAAATTTACTTTTAAATAGATTATTATATTTACATAATATTGACTTTCAAATAAAATTTATTCAAGGTAAAAAAATATAAAAATAAAAATAAATTATTTTATATTAAGTTGACTTTAATTAAAATAAATTATCTCTAAGTAAGTCCCTACAGTGTTGCAACAACTCTCCCAGTAGTGCTCTGTAGCTCTCATCAACTTTCCCTTGAGTTAATCGCATCTATGGCACCATATCTTTTATTATTTTATCATTTTTACCCTAATCTCAATTTATTGTGCAGAAAATTTTCATCCCCATTAAAGTGTTCCATTTAGCCCCTTTTATAGATGGAAAGCATTAATATGGATGGAGAATGCCACAATGGAAAAAGGTTGATTACAATTGGCCACAAGGGATAATGAATCATAAAGACATATATCCACATGTAAACTACTACCGAGAATGTGGAAAAGGAAGACAAAAATGAAAAAAAAAAACATACACGAAAAGGGAGGTGTGAACACATTATTTTCATGGGCCTAAATTAAGTACAATGAGTAAGTCTATTATGCGTCCTACCTTTATGTGTGTGTGTGTGTTTATATCCCAATATTTTCCTTTATAGTATGAAATAAATGTGAGCATCTCAAATCTCACTTTCTATCAAAATTAGAAATATATAAAAAACAGATTCCAATTGTATATGAACTTTATGTATAAAAAATGTAAGAGATGTGTACAAATTTTGTGAAACATACATACAAATGAGAAAATAAATATATTACTAATATATTTAATTATATGTAAGAGTTCAACCTACCATAAAAGAACAAGTGTGAATGCATTAAGTTCCTCTATCCACCAAAATTAGAGATATTTACAAATTTGGTTGGCAAATATATATGATTTTATTGTACAAAGAAAATGAGAAATATGCACAAATCATGTGAAGTATATACAAATGAGATCATGAAATTGTTATTGATATATTGAGTTGTATATATGAGTTCAACCTCTATATTAAAAAATACATGTATAAACACACCAAATTCCACTTTGTACTTAAATTAAATATATGTGTAAATCAAATAATAGATATCTACAAATACAAATGTACAAAGTAGATGAAGGATATGTATAAATCATACAAGACATATATACAAAATATGTAAAACTTTTGTGTGTAAAAATATTATGAATACTATTATTGATATATTCAATTGTATATACAAGTTCTTTTTACATATGTAATTATCTATTTATACAATTGTCTTTATGTATTATATATGCCATATTTTAGTATTAAAATTGTTCTTACATTATTTTGATATATGTATAATTGGGGTGCTACGTATTATTTTTGTTTGTGCATGTAAACATTCGTAAAAGAACACGTACTAAAAGCCACATCTGTCACCGCATCACCCACCAATGCATGTAATGTTACATTTCTAGTTTAAGGGCCTATGCACATCAATTAAAATGGTTTGGGAATAAATGTTGTAATTGACCCAAAAAGATAGTAATTATGAGGCTTTTTTTATTCTAAACAAAACAGAATATTCTAAAAAAATGAAATATTCTCTCTGTTAAGTTTGCAGGTGGCTAATTTGCGCACATTTAAAACAATAGTTATTAAATTTCACTCGATCACGAACGTAAATAGGTGATTTAATCGTAAAAAAATAATGGTGGATGATGTTCACTATCAAGAAAACTTCAATGCGGAATTTGGCCATTTTGCCAAAATATATATGAAGTATAATAAAGAGGTTTGACCGAAACCTTTGGTTTTCTTTTTTAGACAAAACCCTTCATCTGCAGATTCATCTGCCGCATGCAACTTGTCACCGTCCCCCAGCCCCACACCCCCCCCCTCGGGGCAGTCTTCTGTTGTTCCATCTTAATCCCAGAATGAGAACGCCCCCCGTCTTCAATCCGCTCGACGAGTCTAATAACCATCCAAAGATTGAAGCCCACCAGGCAAACAATGAGGAACTTTTGACAGTGGTGGCATGATGAAGGCTGGAGGAGGAGGAGGAGGAGGAGGCATGGGTGGGAGAACAATCATTGAGAGAAGGGGATGTGGGTCGAGGCCGGTGAGAGGTGAGAGAGACATGGTGTGGATTAGCAAATTTAACTAAAGCCAGAAAGGTAATTATAAGAGTATGACACACATAAGGTAGAAAGTATACAAGATATTGTCAAATATTACCTTCGTCCCATATTCTTTACAACATTTGACTTTTTTACATAGTTTGACTTGAATTTATTCATATTAGTATTTGTTAGAAAAAAATTTTAGAAAAAAACATATTTAGAAACTATATGTTTTGATTTATTATTTTTATATAAATTTTTTTTATTTATATACTAAAATGTTAAAAATAAAAAATCATAGATTAATTGCTGAAAAGTGAATATTGTAAAGAATATGAGACGTCGGAGCATAATTTTATGACCAGTATCTTCAATTTTTAACAAACCAGCTAATGACTTCATTAACAGATGAAATATTCTATTAACTGACAACATGCTCTGTTAGTTCTGTGACACAGTGGCATATATATGACAAGACAATTCATCAAAAAGCACAATCAAAATGTCATATCATAAAAAATAAAAAATAAAAAGGAGCTCAAAACGTGGACAACCTCGTTGTTTTCATCCCCTACAAGTTCAGCTCCCTTGCCACTTCCCCTTGGCACTCCATCAATGTCTTTCTCACTTGCAACCTCCATCACCTCGTCTTAGCCAAAAGCATCCCTCAAAGCTCTTGCCGGAAAATGCAGTGAGCTCAGCCATTGCTTGCAAAATGGCTACGGCGTGAGCTAGAACATGGTCATGGGTTGCTTGCTTAATTCCCTCCTGTTGCTCCAACTCCAAGTGAACGTACGTGCATCAAACCTAGAGTAGTGCTCTTCACCAAATTGAACATAAACCGACCAACCTATGGACTCCAACTCCGACCCCGTTTGTGTCGCTATTCTAAAGCAATGGGCTTCTACCCATTAGCAATTGGTTGCCAAATCAGCCTGCTTACCTTGCCTAGTTGGACAATTTAATGAAATGATGTGAAATTTGCTCTAACCAAATAATACCGTTGGCCTATAAACAGTTATTCCTATAACTTTTCATTTTTCTAAACAAATCATAAAAAATTGAAAAAGTGTAAACAGTTGCTCTTAGAATTGGTCACCATTTTAAAACCAACTTTCTTTTAACAAAATATACAATTAGTTAAACTCACCGGTACCTATTTTCCAAAAAAAATAAACTTATGAAATAATTATTTAGCAGTTAGTGGATCATTATTTTTTTGCTTTATTCAGTAACTGTATTTTAGTAAGTATAAGGCTAACTATTAATATTTTAGTAAAATTTTAGGGCTGTTTTAGAAAATTTAAAAATTTTAGGACTCAAATTAAAAATAGAGTAGGTTTTAGGATTAAATAAATATCCACTTTTTTTTTCCTTGGAAAACAATAATGAAAATTTTGCCCTTTTGAATAAGCTCATTACTTTAGCCTTTTTCATGTGTACAGAAAATTTACATTTGTGCCATATACTTAATTACAAGTCAGATTATCAAATGAGAAAAAAACAAGGTATAAATTTGAATAAGAATACAAACTTTTTGAACCTTTTTCCTGCAGATCCCTCATCCGAAATTTCTTGAGAAATTTTCACCACTTGGCAGCTGTCTCCCATTCTGCGAGGGAAGCAAACAAGGTGGGGCACGAGTTCTGGTCCCTATCAAGATTGTTAAAATTGCTATTCTGATTATAGAGTTACACGAACTTGTGATCCCGACATAAAAAATTTTATCAAAATATTATAGGATTGAATACAGTTGAATCGTGGTAGGATTGTAAGATTGAAGGATCTTAACAATCCTTCATAGGTATTGATTTTTGTTAGAAATAAATTATATAGATGATCCCTAATATTTAATTATCATTCTATTTTCATCTCTAATCTATTAAATATTTTATTTTGATCCTAAACTATTAAAAGCATTTTATTTTGATTCTAAATCTATTAAAAACATTTTATTCTAGTTCCCAAGAGGATGAAATTTGTTAACTCAAGTTAACTTTCTAATAGCAACTCTGGAGCATAATTTAAATTATTCGACAACTGTCTTACAATAAAGTTAATATATGTAACAATTTTTTTTACAATTAATAGACATTCAAATTATCAATTTTTCCTCTTTATAAGTTGAACTTATTTCATTAAGGAAGAAGAAAATACTAATTTAAATTATCTATTGATTGTAAAAAAATTATTATAAATTTTAAATTTATTGAAAGTCAATTACTGAATATTTAAATTAGAACTTCTAGACAGTTATCTTCAAATAATGGATTTCATCTTTTGAGAATCAAAGCAAGACAATTTTAATAGGTTTAGAACCAAAATAGAATATTTAATAAGTTAAAGAAAAGTTACGGACATTGTACATTTTTTTGTTTGTCAATGATGTGTTTGTTTATAAATTTCTTTCAGTTTTTTATTATAATTGGCCTTTTACATGTGTTATATTATTTAGATAAGAAATTTTGAACATTTAGTAGGATCTTATAATCTATTATACGATTTTACAATCCGGATCTCGTACGGAAAGAAACAATCATGAGTAGGATCTTAATCTTAAAAATCTTGATCCCTCTCATCACCGCTTTCAATTACTCCAATCATCTCAAATTCTTTACATTACTTTAGTATTTTTTACTAAAATTTGACTTAAATTTATTTATATTAATATTTATTAAAATTTTCTAAAAAAATTATAATTTAGAAACTAAAAAAATTTAGTCAATATTAGTATAAGTAAATTTAAGTCAAACTTAAATAAAAAAACTGAAATGATCCAAAAAACTTAAGATGAATGAAGTAGTAAACCATGTAAACTCTGATTGCAACTCTTGCTCTTTGTGGTTTATGTAATGAATGAACATCTAAAATTAAATGAGTTTTGCTATCTAATCGAATTTATCCACTTTTTTTAATGTATATTCAGAAAGCTTAGAAGAGTAATGACGACATAGACATCTCATTATCTAGTAATAAATCCATTCACCCGCCGGCCACTTAAAGAAAAAAAAAAAATCCGCTTGCGCCATTGACTTAGCTGGCAAAGGTGTAGGGATGTAGAGCCCGGTAGTCCAAGTTCAACCTCTCTCTCCTTGTCCCATTTCCACAATAACACCTTATATGCTGCTTTGTCGTCTTTTGAGATCTTAAATACATACGAGCATCACCTCCTCATAATATAGATATCTATGATCTATCTTCAACCCTATGGCCATATATAGTTGATTCTATATACAAAAAAAAAAAAAAGTATTCCACAAATACAAGCTATAACTCAATACTTTATTATTCATATAATATACCCTGCTCTAAAAAAGAGTCGAACATATTTTATTTTAAGTCATCTAAAAACTATGTAATACTTCAATATTTAATAAATTGTTTTACTATCTTACCGTTGAAACTATCACTTTAATGTCCAAATTTTCAATTTTTATTAATTTGTGTGTAAAAAAGTGAAAACTAAAAAATGAAATAACACAAATTCTTCATGTCAAATTCAAACATCTTATCCAAAATAGAACCTGGAGCAGCAATTCCAACGTCAGTGAAGAAAAAAATACGGGGGTGAATTGATACAGTTTTGTTGATTAAAATTGGTGTGGGATTGAGATGCACACGGGCAATAGGGGAGGGATAGATGCAACGTCTGGGGCGCCTTTATTGATGGTGGTGCGGTGGAGCGGAGAAAAACGAACCAGGACTTTCCACGTAACGGAACGGAACGGAATGTTGCTTAACGCAATTTCTTCTTCTGCTTTACACTTTGTTTTTCTTCCGTAACTCTGAAGTTTGATTCATCTTAACTGTTTCGAAAACTCATTTCTTCGGTTATTTAAAATATTATCTTCATCATATAATATTTGTTATTTTTTATTTTTTAAAAAATTTGATCCATTTTTTTCTTATATTAATTCTTGTTTTGAAAAAATCTAAAAAATACTACTATTTAAGAACTACAAGATTTAATCTATCTTTTCTATCCAACTTTGTGTTCATATGTTTCATTTATTATAAAACTATATATAGTCAAACTCAATATTAAAAACTGGAAAGTGAAAATTATTGTTATTACTAATATTTTCCGGAATACGTTGTTGTGTATACTTGTAGCATGATTTGGGGTTGGAGTTCCTTCGACAATTCCACTAAACTAGCTGCCGGCCAATTCATTTCTTGATTTAATCTTTATTATTTTTTTCATTTATTTTTGATAAATTGTTGTAGAACAACATGTACCATGTGTTCTTTTATTGGATATATTTTTTTATAAATTTTGCGTGATTTTTTTATATTATTATTTTCTCTTTTTTAGTTCTTATATGTTTATATTGATGTCAGTTTGTTCTCATCCTTTTCATTATTCTATCATTGAACAATATTTGTTCTTTTTATTTTAGACTAATTATTATTTGTTATTTATCCAACATATCCTATATGTGAAAAGAACATATGCATGCTTTAAAAAGAACATGTACTTATTAAAAAAAATATTCAATGTTTTATTTTTTTTTTACATTATCAGGGCTCATGCTCTTTTGTTTATGTTCTTTTTCAGTTTCTCTTTGTTTTTTCATGCATTTCTATTTGTTCTTTTACAAATTTGTTCTTTTTCAGTTTATATATGTTTTTCTATTTATGCTTTTTTTTTATTTATGCATTGAACAATATTTTTTATTTTATAAAAATCTTTACTTTTTCAATTCTTACATGCTCTTTTTATTTCTATTTTTTTATTCCTATTTTTTTTATGTATTTCTATTTGTTCTTTTATAAATTTATTATTTTTCAATTCTTATATTTTTTATTTCTATTATTTTTCTGTTTCTATATAAAAGAATAAAACTACAAACAAAACAACATACAAACTTAAATACAAAAAATAAGATGAAAATATGGGACGAGAAAAAGACCGAAAAAAAATTAAAATTAAAAAAAAAAAGAGGAAAAGTGAAAAAAAAAATGAAACTAGAGAAGGAAAACAAAAAAAAATGAAAGAAAAGCTAGAAAAATAAAATATGAAAGAGAAGAGAATAATACACAAAATGAAAAAGAAAATAAGAAAACAGAAAATTTAAAATTAAAAAAGTGAAAACTATTATAAAAGTATGAAAAAACCAAGACACTGAAACAAGAAAGAAACCAAAAAAAAAAAAAATGAAGCACGCAGGGGAGGAGCCAATGCCACCCAAGCCTCCTCCCCACTCCACCAAATCTAGACTAGACAATTGTCTAAAATCAATAAACGCATCAAAGCGTGTCCAGGTGTTATGTGCACGCAAGTCTTTTCTACTCTCATAACATAGAATTAAGAGATAAGCAGCACTCTCACCGGAAGAAGCAAAACCTTAACCATTGACCAATCCTAGCGTCAGTAATTAGTGTTAGAGTTTTAAAAAAACTATCCAAGAGTAACTTTTAGCTTGCTATCCAAGAGTAGCTTTTAGCTTTTAGCTTCAGCGTTTTTATCACAACCATTAAATAAATTATCAAAAACTCTAACACTGATTACAAAAGCTGTTTCCAAATAGGGATTATATATAGCCTTGTTGCAGCACAACATAGGTGGAAAATGTGACAAAAAAGAAAAATTGATGAATTAGCCATGATTTGGCATCAAGCTAATTAAGCTACAATTCATTGAAGGACCAATGATTGATTTGTCTTAAAAAAGGCCAAAGAATGTTGTACGGAAGAGAGTTCATATTGATTCAGGTCAAACTTTTTCAGATTCCATCATGCTGTTGAAAAAAGGTTTAATCTATTACCCGCAGATATAATTGGTGTCCAGAAATCAACTGTACAAAGACGAATCAAGGAGGGTGTACCTCAGCCACATACGAATGCCGTCAAGCCTCACCTGGCTAATGAGAATAAAAGCGCAGGGTTAGAATTGCTTATTATCTATGGTTGTTCCATCTCCTTCTGTTTTAGGTCCAATGTTTTATGACATATTAAATGTCATCCCCATCGATGAAGAATGGTCTTACATGTCTAGACCCATAGAACATTATTACCTTCTCCCAAATGAAGAAGAGCCTCTAAGAGCAAGTGAATACAAAAAGTTTCGACAAATGTCTTAAATTTGCCACTAATATTTTGGATTGAGTGTAAATCAAATTTTGGTTCAATCTATAATAAGTCAAGTTTTCAGCATATATGCTAGTTGATTACTGGAGGACATTGATAAAGAGTTCTTACAAGGCTTGTCTAAGTGGATTCCAACTAATCGATCAGTCCACATGTTCTTGATTAGTCCTTTCCTAGTAGCTGATAACAATAAATTTCGACCAAGCAATTGAGTTTTGGATGGATTTGCAAGTACTGTTAGTGTGGTGGTGGTGTCAGTTGTTATTTTCATGGTGCCTTTGGCTATTGGATGATCAAGAATGCCATCGATAGCCAAGATTGACCACACCTCACGGTGGAGGAGCTCACCGGGATGATCAAGGAGGCCGACATCAACGGTTATGGGCCAATTTCAAGTTACACTGGTTCTGAAATATGTATCAACAGGAATAAGAAACCAGGAAACTTGCAGTATTTTTTTGTTTTTATAATCAGAATCATTGTTTACAATGTACAAACGTTGGGAGATGTTTATATCTAGGAGGCAGGAGAAAATGTCTGTTTTTTTTAAGACACAAAGGGTACTGAAACCAACAATTTAGGACATTAGGTAGAGACGTAGGGGAGGTTAGAGTCAAACCCTAGACCTCCACATTCTCTCGGGGTCCCTTAGCCAACTCACCTGAGCGGCTAGGACTTTTTTTTCCTTTTTGGTATAATGGAAGCACAACAATGATAGGAGTGAAAGGTCAATCTAGTCCTCTGTCCTCAATGTAGGTGTGCTTTCCACAAAGTCGCAATGTAACAATTGCTTCCCAACCACGTATGAAACGTGTACAGAATTGTACTAGTACATCCAGAATACTTATACAAAGACTAAAAAATGTAGGTGTTCCTAACACCATCGAGCATTTTTTTTTTTATTCATACAATTAACATATGCACATCTACATGGTACCTGGGTAAAGGCTTATAGATTTGAATGATGGACATACCTCGGGCTAGCCCAAATTAACATCACAGTTAGATTTCAGCTTCGCCTCTGCAACTGCACGGTTATATCCAGGCGATATCAGGCCATGCTACTTCGGGTTCGAACTCTATCTATAAGCATTTGTCTTCCTGACAAATCTTCTTCATATCCGACAACCTGCAAGTTTTCCAGTTAAGCACCACCATATTAGAAGGTCGATGTATTGACTGCCATAAAAGTATGAAGGTTCAACTAATCATCTCAGGCTGTGATTGAAACGTGGAGATGAATAGAAGCCGTGACCTGAGACTCGGTTTGTGTTTCACTAAAACCATCATATATGCCACCAGAACGACTGCGTGCTGCATCTTTTCTTGGCGTACTAGAAAAAGTACAGAATCATGAGAAAATCTACCTGCATACCAAGTTCAGAAGGAAAAGTTACAGAAAATGTGCTAATCACTTTTTACCTGTTCAACCTTTGTTTGGACAACCCAGTAATTGAATGAGGATCTGAATGGTCCTGGCTAAGGGCAGTTGTACATTCAGATGAAAAGATCTGTTAAATCATTAAGGATAAAAGCCAAATGTACAAAAACACATACACACAGACCCGCTGCTCCAAAAGCGATGAAATCAATATTATGAAATCTTTCTTGCCTTGAAATAGATGTACACCATGTTTTCCAAGTTTGCCCATTGTGTAGTACACAACTAATGAGGATGCAGGGAGCAAAGAATGAAGGGATTGGAATGAGAAATTGCATATAATATCATGACAAAACGACCCTATCTTTGCCATAATAGAACTCTGTCAACCTTTGCAGAACAAAAGACATGCATTATATATGCAAAAAAAATAAAGGGGATACACTCTTATGGCATCCACTGATGTCAGAGCATTTCTGATCATGAATCTTGCAAAAGAAAAAGGATATGTCAATCATTATGACCAGTGAAGCCAACTCAATTCAAAAATTGCAGAAGTCAACAAGATAATGCTCACCTTACTCGTCTGCTCCAACAAGTCTTCTATTGCAGTCGCCACATCAGGAACTACCTGAGCAGCCCCTCCAGTATCTTTAGATCTTTTGTCCTCTATAAGATGTTCCTTCCTAACAGCATCACCAGAACAAACTCCAGAAGAAGGCTGACCATTTTGGTGATCTTGTATGAGCTTTGGTTTCTTACTGAAACTATTTGCCTGTTTTTCTTCTTCCCAGGAGCAGCTAATTATCCCACTGCTATTACTTAGGGTTTTACGGTCTGAACCTTGACCTTGAGTGGGCCTCAAGCCCTGTGATTGGCTTTCACATTTATTGTCTCCACATTTCCGACGAACAGCTTGCGTAGGAAATTGGCTCACAGTGCAAAGTCCTGCCTCTTGGTCCTCAGTGGTAGCTTCTCTAGGGAAAAATGGTTCCATGGGAACTAATCTATTCTAAATTCCATAGACTAAAGATGTAAGTTAAAATTTGAGAGAAAGATTTTAGCATGTGTAAGTGTACATGTATGTGCACATTAGCGAAAGGGGGATGGAAACACACCTGACTCACACATTCATATATCCACTCTGATGTAACCAAGTGTATTCCCCATTTACAGGCAGCTTCATACTTTGGTCCAGTTGTAAACTTACACAGCAAATGTGTCACCCTTTTTGTCAGTTTTTCAACAAATTTAGCTCCAAGAACAAAGCATAAATTTCTTAAAAGCAGTCTTTCCTTCTCTTCATATTGTGAAACACAGAACCGGAAGTTTTCAAACCCAGGGAAAGGAACTTGGCAAGGAAGTGGAGAATATAGAATATGACTACGAACATCCAACAAGCTCCCATCCTTCAACAGAAATAACCTCCATTAGTTTATATTGCTTCGTAAGATCACAAAACAATAGCCCTTAAAGAGTAACTAATATGATAGGATAGGATAACTCTGACAAAAACATAGTGGATGCAGTAACAAATACATGAGCAAAAATACAACATAGCATCGAAAATAGTACCGGGTACTATATTGAGATGTACCTCTAAACATGACCTAACCCAGTGAGTAGATACATGGTTAATGCAGGCATCAACAGCAAACTTTGTTATCACACCATGGCACTCAACAATGAAATCCACATTCTGTTTCACTTGACCGTCCACAATTTCTCCTCCACCTTGATCAACCCATTGAACAATTTCACCTCTCTAGAAGAATAGACAATAAAAGCACTCATTCATCCCATAGAGCGAAGAAAATGGGTAAATGTATGGATGGTTCCTAACCTTTAATTATTATTCTATTTTAGTCCCTAATCTATTGAATGTTCTATTTTGGTCCTAAACCTATAAAATGTTTGATTTTGTTCCTAAACCTATTAAAAAGGTTTCACTTTGGTCCCCCATGGATAAAATTTGTTAAGTCAGACTAATTGTCCGATAGCAATTTCTTAATTGTAATTTAAACTATTCAATAACTGTCTTATAGTAAATTTAATCTGTACAATAACGTTTTTATAGTTAACAGACAATTAAAATCACCAATTTTTCCTCTCTGTAAATTGAACTTATTTCATGCAAAAAGAAGAAACTACTGATTTAAATTGTCTATTGAAACTGTGAAAAAATTGTACACAGATTAAATTTAATGGAAAACAGTTACTAGTTATTTTAGATTAAAATTTCAAAAGTTTGTGACAAACAATTACTCAGAGTTAATGTATTCCACCTGGTTAGGGACCAAAATAAAACAATTTTAATAGGCTTATAACCAAAACACAACAATCAATAGGTTAAGGACTAAAATAGAATGATAATTAAAGATTAGAGACTGTTCATGAAATTCACCCCGAAAAAAAAAAAGAACATAAACCATTATCGTTTTCAGCTAAACTGTTTCTCAATAATGATTGAATAAATATTTAGATGGAAATGACAGATTGTCTCAACAAAATTACACAACTCAATTTATTTAGTCAAATTTACTAAGAAAACTGAACTAAGAGAAGAAAGGAAAGAGATGATTAACTAAAATCAGATTTTAAATGAATTTATGTAGTCAATTTTACTAAATGCTTATATTGGAAAATAAAAGGTAAAAGTAGGTCCAGTTGGGAAGCATTGGATGCTTTGGGCCATATACAATGTATATCAATAGATGCTCCAATGCATAACACTACAGGCTACATATCAACCCCCCCCACCACGGGTAGATCAAAACTTACTCACCCGGGTGGAAATTGTGAAAGTATCTATCATTCTTCCTCTATTAGAACACTTATGAACATTCATGTAGTTCATCCAAGAAGTAGGAACTAAGACTTAGTTGATTGAGTGATTAAATTAGAAGATAAAAGGAAACATTTATCACAAGTATAACTATTAAGCCTTAGATATATTCAACATTGAAATTTTATGAAATTTGATTAGAAATTTTTTTCTAGTATAACTATTAAGACTTAGATATATTCAACATTTGGAACACTAAGGAACACCACACTGTGATATCCAAATATCAAGAGACTAATTTCTATCAGGGTGCCACTTTCTTACATAGAACACTAATCAACTGAAAATGATGCAACTAAGTGGAGGCACAAAATGATAAATTTCTTACTGTAGTTATTATCAAATATATTTTTTTGGGTGATTCGCATTAAAAGAATTACATTTTCTTTCTTTATGAATTTCATTTACTTTTATCAGTATCGTAGTTGTGTCCCTAGATATGTTCCAAAGCAAATTTTGTAGATGAAAGAAGTTTGTAAAAGACCAAACAACATGACATTGGCCTTATACAGACCAAAAATGGAAAAGAGAAATATGCAACCGTTCATCTTGTTAATTGAAATGTGTCTTATGAAGTTATAGTTATTTAAATAAATTAATTTACATATTTGAGGATCGTTTGAAATCTTAATTAATTATTTTGACTTAAAAAACAAGCTGTACCATACCAATAAGTTATAAATACTCTTAATTAAAAAGATAATACGCGAAAAGATGTATATATAATTATATATCTTTGCCTGGTGTATTTATAAAAAGCAAGTAAATATGCATATAAAAAATAGTAAGCATTTGTTCAAAATTAGGTCAAAGCTGCTTTTCTTACATTTCAAAGTCCATGGGGAATGTAATGGAACTGAAGAGCAGTCTTGGCAGGCAGAAAGAGAGAAGGATAAGTACAAAACGATTACCATACATGATCTGTTAGCAGTAATAAAAAATGCCTTTTTTCATGAATCATATAGGAAAGAATTTCCTTTGGGTATGTTTGTTGATGTATAACCTTGTGAAGCATATCAGATAACAGTGACTACAAGCTGCATGTGAAGCCATTACTTTAGAAACAAGATAGCATGTACATGCAAGAAATGTAAGCAACTTACCCTATCTTCAGGAAAGGAATTTGAAAAGCAAAACATCTTCCCTTCAAACACATTAGTGGATGTCAAACTTCTATTGGCTTGAAGAACAGGGTCATGGTGCATCTCCAGTCGATCATCTTTTTTAGTAGGTAATGTTTGCTCGGACAGTCCCACAGGTACATTCGGAAGGTTGCGTTTGCATATGTTTATTTCCTTTTTCTCATCTTGACTTTTCCCAAATAAAGATGATGCATCAATTTCTGGATTCAAAGTGGGGCATTTATTCTTACTAGATCCACCAAAGTTGGATATCAGTCCCTTTGGGAAGTGTATGGAATCTGTACAAAAAAAATGAAAAAAAAAAAATTGATTACGTGAAAGTTGCAAGTAACATCAAACAACTTTTCAACAATGATGCCTATGGATACAGTGCTATGAATGAAGACACAAGTACCAAAGGAACACAAGCAACTATGAATAACTTGAAAAAAACAGAGAAGTTAACACCAAAAGATGAATGCCACAGAGACCTTTGGGAGAAGAAAAATCATAAATGTGCTTCAGTTGGACAGGGACTTCTTTCTTTGCACAATGACAATCTTCAAGCCAGATTGCTCTCACAACTTGAATGACACCTGAAGCTGCGAGGCTCCTAACCTGCTTTTTCTCTCTGAAATTCGTAAATGTTAGAAGAGAAGACAGATTGTTAGCAAATCAAGGAATGAAATTCCCCTAACCCTACTTTCTCAAAAAAGTAGCATACAGTTGACAACAAGCTGTTCAAGCAGAAAAATTACAATGAAATTTGAGCATAATGGATAATATAAAAGAATATAGAAGTGGTAAAAGATTCACAGGTTTGACATTGATAAAAGAAACACTTACAACTCTGATAGAGTACCAACCACTATGTGTGTCAATTTTTCAGTGAACGACATATACCGTGATGCTCCACCTTGACGCACAATTCTAACTAGCTTACGCATTTCAGAAGCTTCAAAACCAATGAGAAATACCCGACAATCCGACAAGTACAAATCATTGTCTTCAGACTGTGAGTCATTGGCAACAAAGCCATCAAGCTTCAGCTGACTACTGCATTCCAAATTGGGCTCTCCACCATTACCACCTTCATTGATAGGCAAAACATCAGAGAACTTGGAGGACAAGTTTTGTGAAAGAGTGGCCTCAAGATCTGGATCTTCAAATCTAGAAGGAACAACACGAGAACTTAATTCAGCAGGTGTTGAGGATCTAACAGAATGCAAATTTTCCGCAGACAAATCTCTGGAATGCTGCTCCACCAAGCTGCCTTTTACTCTTTTAGATGCAGGGCCATACTGAACAGGAAATGACTCCTCACTAAGACAAGCTAGTCATTAAAAGAGAAAAAGTACAAGTTAGGTAAAATTTTTAAATTCTAGCAAGCAAAGAAAATAAAAATGTAGAGATACTATGCATGCCTCGTTTAATGATTGATTGATCAAACCACTTCCGAGTTACTATATTGATATGGCCCCACCTTCTGGCAACTTTATATTTATCACCTTCAGGAATGTCTGAAAAAAGTCAAGCCAACAAGTTTCATGCATCCTTACACTAAAGCTTGCTCAGGTATAATTATTAGTGTATGATAAACCTCATAGCTAGTTACCAAAGTTTGGCAAGCCACTTGAACTAAAAGGTTTGTTCATGTAAAGAAAAGCAAAAGGATATATCACAGATGAGATGTGTGCACTTCTTTGTGAGCTCTGGTGAATATTTCCCTCCATTTTGAATGATATGTTTTTCAACCTCTTTCCGCTCTTCTGCAAAAATAAACAATTTATAAAAAAATGAAGTTCTAAGAGGAAGAAAAAGGAAGCTAAAATAATAACCTGCTGGAATTCTGGTGACACATATTGTTAGACCAAGAAAAGGAAGAACCCTGTATGACTCCTGTGGAACAACACGATGCTCATTCCAGCATTGATACAGCCACTGAATAGTAACAATAGGTTTCTTCAAAGTATTTGAAGCCCACTGCATAAACAGAAAACAGTTGAACAAGACTGAAGAGTCAAGTGATAAAACCCATGAACTTCATATGGAATAACCTATCCAATGAACAAAGGTTCACCATAGCCTAAAATTCTAACTTACCATAACATCCAAAATGTATCAACATATTTGATCTGATTGACTGATACTCATGTTATTGCTCAAAACATTTGCAGAGGGACGAAATAACCAACCAGAACAGTGCACAGAAAAAAAATAATAAAGACATGAGGAGACTAGCCAGCATCATCATTCAATATATCAATACACTACATAAATTGAAAAAGGATCCTAACAGTAAAGATGATCAGTTAAGAGAAGCCAAACATATTCTTTGTTCATATCATGCCAAAAAGCTTGCACACATGGAAAGGATTTTCATAGCCAAAAACCCAGTTCATTGTCAAGCCTAGCTCCATAAGGGGAAAGCTTTTCCAATTTGATTACAAGAAAAGGGAAATAAAACTTGCACTTTACCTTGTACTTTGCAGCCAAAACATTCTTTACAATGACAAAACTAACATCCAGAGATGCTTTACTGACCAATGTTCCCCCCATAGCTAAAACCAGCTTTTCAATCTTATTCTGTATTTCAAAAGAGCAAGTGTAACAAAAAAGATCAATTATATCCTAAAGGTTAATGAAAACTCAGAACACTAATTACAAATTTGCTATTTAACCAAAGAGAAATGCAGAAGTGCTTGGATAGAAACGACCATAAACAGGAAAAAAAACAGATAAATAGAAAGAGAAAGAAAACAATAAACATATTAAGAATTAGAGAATAGAAGCCACTGAAGGAAAATTCATGCAGGAATTATGAAACACAACAGCTTATGGATTCTAGCGCATCAACCAATATGCCAAAATAATCAGACAATACATGGACGTGAGTACTGTAGAGAAACATCATGGACGTGAGTATTGTAGAGAATCATCTCTCCTTCACAACAAAAGCATACAAAAAGAATAACCAATCTGATGCAGCACTAAAAAAATTGCACATGGACAAAAGAAAGATCTCTCAATAGCCCTAGGGCCATTGCGAAAATACATTAAGCTATGTATCATTACACTCCATATGGTGCAAAGATCTCAAACTAGAGTCCTGGCAATAGGACTAACAGCAAAACATCTGGGCCACCAGTACCGAGTTTCCTGGCTTCTCAATTAAGAACAACTCCATTATCTCCATTAATACAGGGAGAAAAAGGTATTTATATGCAAGGGAATTTATCAGCTGAAACCAAAGTTCAGTAAGAAGGACATGTGACAATGAGGACTCGATAAACGAATAAACACAAGGGCAGAAAAATTTCATAAATATATAAGTCATATATATAGTTCTCTAAATAGTAAGAAATGTTAATAGTGCACCATTGAGAAATACATATGATGAGGTTACCTACAATAACACACATAAATCCAGACTCAGATGAACAAGGGAATGCACAAGTTATCAGGGACACTGTCAGGTGAACTCCCTTTACCCAGAGAGAAACATCAAGAAAGCATGTGGAAGTTCAAAAGCGGCGATCTTAGAAATAGCCAGAACTAAACCATGCATCATGAAAGCATTACCTTTTCCTCCATCTCAAACCCAGATGCAAGTACTTTGAGACCATCCATGGCAAGACAACACGTAAATCCTTGCTTTGGAAGAGCTTTATTTTCTTTTGAGCACGAAAGCACGCACTGTGGGCCTGCCAATAATGCATTTGCAAATCAAATTTCCAGTTGAACTTCATAGTCAAACACATAATGACGAAAAATGACAAGAAGAAGCTGACTTTAGTTATCAGCGACTAAATTCCTAATTCATAGAAACAAACTTTTGGGTTCGAAATAGCACCTATTAAGTTACACCCTTTTGCTCTAAGGTCCTCAAACTTCTCCTGCAGGCCGAGAGAAGAAGAGATGGTAATAAAACCGGAGCATAAGGGGAAAACAGTGGAGAATGGCGGTAAAAATGTCTCACATGATCGACGGAAGAGATGACGTGGAAGTCGTCGGTGCCATTCCGAGAAGGGTCGCAACAGAGGAAGACGTCGGCTCCGTTGTCCTTGAGCGCACCATGGAGCTTGTCGAACACTTCCGGCGGAACCAGGTTCCGGGACATATACACGGTCGACCCTTTGAATGGTTTCAGCTTCAACATCGAGAAATATGTCCAATTCAATGTAGGGGATCCGCGAATTAGGTTTTCCGAGCTCGGCTGGTTAGAAGTTCAGTGAAGTGGGAAGTTTGGGGAAAGCGAAATGGAAAGGAAACGCGGGAAGAAGCATAATCCGATCCACTGCTTCTCTCAGGGGCGGATGCGGCACTAAAAGCATAATTCGAGGATGACTTCAGTCAAATTTTTTAAGCAATAAAAAGAATTACACCCAATTTATTTTAACTTAAGTCAACTTAATCTAAAATGGTTTTAAATCTTTTTTACCTAAAACTAATTTCATTTAAAATTTAATATTATATAGGTATAATAATCCATTTGAAATAAAATTTTTATTATATTATTAAATTTCTATGAATTTTTTTTAATGTTTAAAAAAGAAAAATTTATAAAAAATTAATAGTATTATAAAAATTTTACAATCAATGGATTATTTCACCTAAATAATACTCCCTCCATCCCATATTCTTTGTACCATTTTCCTTTTTGGGCTGTCCCAAATTCTTTGCACCATTTCCTCTTTTAGTACGTTTTACCAAGCTAGTTTACTATTATACCCCTCATCACTCTTACTTTTGAAAACCTTTCTCTTCGCCTCTCATCAGTTTAGTTGCTTGATTCTTTCCAGTTTGCTGAGTACCCATTCAAATTCTACACCAATCAACCCAAAACCTGGCAAATTTCTCAAAGGAGATAATGATCTTGTTCTTCTCCTCAAAAATTCTGTTCTCTTTGTAGGTTTGTCTATGATTGTCCAGGGTTCATCGGATCGCAACGAGGCTAAGATCGGAGTACGATTGAAGCGGCTTAGGCCAAGAATCGTGCTCGGTGACGATTGATTTGGCAAGGGATGAATGCGTTCTCAATCGTTTGTTGTGGGTTCGCGACCGATTCACCATGGGTTTTTGGTCGTTCGCCGTGGGTTCTCGATCATTCGTGCCATGGGTTCTAAATAGTTGTCCTTCTTGCCTCCGGTCGCTCCGATCGAGTGATGAATCATCACAGGTTATTGTACCATGTGGATAGAGACCAGATCTGGAAAGACGTTTGATTCATGATGCCCTTGACAGCGTTCTC
This sequence comes from Aquilaria sinensis, assembly GCA_005392925.1. Classification (NCBI taxonomy): domain Eukaryota; kingdom Viridiplantae; phylum Streptophyta; class Magnoliopsida; order Malvales; family Thymelaeaceae; genus Aquilaria; species Aquilaria sinensis. The sequence goes on along the minus strand of SMDT01001729.1, from coordinate 144,201 downwards.
GAGCAAGTACAAATCAATGCGGGGATGGAGGCAATGAATCGAGGTGGAGACAAAGGCGGCATAAGGCGGAGACGAAGGCAGAGAATGGGAGGTTGACCGACGGATTCAGGGGACGAAGGCTGAGACGGAAAAACATGGAGAGATTGACCAGACGAATTCAGGGGTAAAACGGGGAACAATTGCCAAAAACAGGAGCTTCTAAAACTTTGTGCCAAAACGAAATTGAGCAAACAATTCGGGACGGAGGGAGTATTAACTTTCAAATCAAATTAGTTTCAAGTAAAAAAGATGTAAACATAAAAATAAGTTATTTTGAATTAAGTTGGTTTAAGTTAAAACGAATTGGTGTTATTCATTCCGTCCAAATTCTTTCCACTATTCACTTTTCAGCAATTAATTTATAATTTTTTATTTTCAACATTTTAGTATATAAATAATAACTTTTATATAAGAATGATAAATCAAAATATATAGTTTTTAAATATATTTTTAAAAAAAAATCTAACAAATACTAATATGAATAAATTCAAGTCAAATGATACAAAGAATATGAGACGGAGATAGTATATTTTATTGAGAAATTAAATTTTACATTTCCACTGAAGTAAAAAGAACTACCATAAAAAGAACATGTTTTTTAGAAAAGACAATTAAAGTACGACTTAAATTTGCAAATTTCACACCAATGTTTTCATTAGCCTAAATTCCATATTAAAGTTTATTCCAGCACATAATTGACACTAATGTTACAAAAATAGGCAAATTTACCACTTATTTATTAAGTAAGAGGAAACTTACAATTTTGGCTCCTAGTTGGTTGTCTTTCTTTCGCCAGCATCCTAACCTTGCCCATTAGCGATCATGCCCTTGTCTTCACCATTTATCTCCTTACAAACCATGCGAGTGCTTTCTAGCCAACAATAACTGTGAATGATGATTAGGCTTTATGGAGCTTGGATCAAACAACAATAGACCCATTGTTGGTTAAGCCAATTTCATTATCATATTGATCGAATTAAGCATCAAATTAATCTAAGGTTTCTCGATCCATTTTAAAACCCTAAAGTTTAATTCTATTTAATTTTAGTGTGTCTGTGTGCGCACAAAATTGAACACATATAATTGAAGCTTGAGGGGTAGCCTTTGGTGATGAGAGCCCATCAATCCACCATCAAATGATTGCTCTTGGCCACTAAAAGAGGGCCGACCCTTAGAGTCGTTGCCTATTGAGCCATCAGCCAAATTGTGTTAGAGTGTTATGTTTTCAATGGAGATGAAAAGGCTAGTGATGTTGGTGCATGGGCCAAGATAAGGTACTTGGGATGAGAATGATAGCAGATTGGACCAATGTTAAAGACAAGGGCAATGTCACTACATGAGCAAAGCTATGAGTGGAAGAAACATGAAGAATCAGAGACCAAAACTATCATTTGCTCCTTCATTTGATAATTAATAGACAACTGACAAGTTTACCTACTTTTATAACATTGCTGGTAATTTTTTGCTCAAATAAAAAATTCAATATGAAATTTAGGTCGATGAAAATATTGGTTGGAAATTTGCACCTTTAAAATTTTTTAGGTGGTAAATTTGGTATTTGAGATATTATATTTCGGATATATTTAGTTACTACAAAAATATTTTTTTTAAAAAAATTCCTATAAAATAAAGTCTTTTATGGCTTTTCTTTTCTCGAATGAATGTGCATCATATATTAATTTTAATCTAAGATGTTGAGAATCCAACTAGAAGTAGGTAAGTAATATATATTTTATGCCCTCCAGGTAACAAGATTTTGAGTTATTATATGAAAACTTACAAAAATCATCACGCGGTTTAGCCTAGCCTATGCTTACCTCCTTCATTTTTAGAAATGTGCACTTATCCTTTGAAATATATGGGTTGTTCTACTGAGATTAATAGAGGCATGCTAACACATTTTTTTAATGGCTCCCTATAGGCATATGAGATAAGGATTCTTGGAACAAAAGTTGATGGAAATTACAAGTAGAACCCAGGGTTAAAAGCCAATAGGACGATTTTGGCCTAAGTTGAAAATAAAGTGATATGTAGGGGCACTTAATATTTTACCTAAATCGAGAGGTCCATTAAAACCAGCAAACACATTAACTCGAAATTCTAATTTCATCCGAAGTAGGCTAGAAACTGACTTATTTCCATTAATTCAAAAAGGGGGAAGAGCTTTCATACTGGTCTTCTCAGTATATAAACTATGATCCCTTAAACTCTGGAATATAATGAATTAGCCACCATTTTAGATTCTACACTTTTGAATCTACCTTTTACGCCCTACTAGCTTTTACATCGCTCCGCCAAATCAAGCCACAATTAGTATGGTAGGTTACTGCTGCTATTCACTTTAGTGTTGGTGTTCTCCTCTTCCCCTACTAGTACTACTGCCACTCCTCTGCGGATCAAGGCCAAGTCATGTCACAGTTCTCCTTTTAGCTATAAATAATGCTCTTATCCAGCATCTTGTCTTATCTAGAGATTACCTTTCTTGTTACTTACACCTTGTGCATAATCCTCCAAGTCTTCTATGTTATTCATATTGTATGAAGAAGTATTATACTTCCTCATCTATCCAAAAATCTTTGTTATTGATGGAGCATGACATAGATCATCTGATCCAGGTGTAGTAGTGTAGCTTTGGATGGATCAAATGACATACCCGATGCCAAGGAAGGTTTTGCTTAGGCAAATCACTCCTCAGTCTTTTAAGCTAAAAGTGTGGTGGTTTCTAAAGTAGTTAAAAATGCATTTATCTTATCTTTTTCATATATTACCATCTTAACGGATTATTCGTAGATTATTCCCACTTTACGAGGTCAAAATGAGCTCAGCTTGCTATTAATGAGTATGGTCCAACAAGTTGCCCTCAACACAGAGAAGTTTAATAATTGTTTGGTGTCATTTGTGCCCCCATCCAATGATTTAAAATGCCTCTTATATTGATTCTAGATATCAACTAAAAAGAAAAAGACAAAAGTCTCAAATATGCTAATAATGTTCTAGGTTGAAACCAAATCTATTAAGAATTTTCTTTTGTTTCAAATTCCAATTAATGTTTCATAATGATTCAAACTGCCCACTAATGTTTCATAATTAGCTCAAATTGGCCCGTGATTGTTAAATGCTAGAAAGAGGGTGAAAAGCAGTGGTTTTTGAAATTTTAGGCTAATAATATAACTTTTAGTAAACTTTGAGGATTTTAGGTAATTATCCATCATTTTCTTAGAGGCCAATTGTAGAAAAAAAAAGGAATTAAAAAAATAAAAAGGTTTAGAGATCAACTTCCTCTTTTCCAATCTTAACCATAAAGTTCCCAAACTCCGAAATTGGCAAATAGCTTGTCAGAATTACGAACACCCCTAAAACAGTTGCTAGGTGAGATTGCCACTGGCACTAGCTTTCGTTGCTATTGCCCTATGGCCAAAGTTCTTCCAATAGTGGCCAGAGATCTTGTTTTTTGTGACAGCAGCTTCTAATAACCATAATCCAAAAATCCAAATCTGATCACTTTGTGTGAGGCTTGGATTTCAAGCCACCAAAAAAGTAAATTGGATCTCAAACTTGGAGCACTAGTTCTAGCAGCTTCAACAACTAAAATGTTAATGAGGAAGAGCTAGCCCAAAAAAACCCTAACTGTGAAAATTAAGTTGGCCAAAACCATGAAATATATATAATCTAGAGCTCCCTGCAAGAGAAAAAAGAATAAATTATTTAAAATTTTTAAATTTGTTAAAAGTTATATTATCACTCTAAAATTTTGAAACTTGCTATTTTCACCTTTTTTAGTTTGACTTTTAACACTTGCCAATCTAAGTCAAGCAATTTGAATAATTTTAAAATATTAGTAGGAATTTCAGACCAAGAAAACTTTGGTGGCATATTTGGTCATAATCCAAAAAACTAGTTCAAATTTGAGACGTTTACAAAAAGAGAAACAAACAAAGCACATTTTTAAACCTAGATAATTTATACTCTCTCCTTCGGTACGGAAACCCTGTTGCCAAACACTTTCGGAGCCTTGATCAGGAAAAAGAAGAATTCCTGAAGTCTCACAAAACACGCCGGCTAATAATAACAGGACAATACTCACAATACAATGCTAGTACACAATCATCCCAATTAAAATTTCACTTTTTTCACGCCAAAACTCAAATCCTCTCCTTCGTCCTCAATCGGTGTCCCAAATCCCTCCCCTTGTCCGGAGTCCTCTTGATGGAAGCTGAATTTACCTTTCCATCACGAGCTCCTCTGAATTCACCATTTCGAAACCCTAGTTCCCATCACCAGACCCCGAGACCGGCCCAATTTGCTGCGAGAATCTGAGGGATACGCCGGCGAATTGGGGGAGGATGTTCGGCGGCACCTGGAATAACATCGCCAAATCCGCCGGGGCGGCGGTACCGCGATGGGCGGTGAAGCGGGTTTTCAAGTTCTTGTTGAAGAAGAAATTTGGGCAGTTCATCATGGGGGAGATTGACTTGGACCAGCTCGATGTGCAGCTAGCTCAAGGTACAGTCCAGCTTTCCGACCTCGCGCTCAACGTTGATTATATTAATCGCAAGGTAATCTAACTTACGGGTTGTGTTTTCTGATATTCTGTTTCTTTTATTTTATTTTTTTTTCTGAGTTTGAATATGTAATGGAGTCACGACTCCTATGGTTAAGTCTTTATGTTGCTCTCTAGTATTATTTGTTTTTACTTTTGTTGATGTAAGAGGTTTTGATGTCCTATAGTATTGCTTGTTATTAGTTTTGCTGATGGGGTTCTAAAGATTTTACTGGAGTTCTAAAACTAAATTTCCTAGCTGGGGGTTTAGAAAGTTTTATAGCGTGATCTGTTCTCCTTTAAAGTTATGGTTTCGGAATTGAACTGGAAAAGGAAGGTGTTGCATAAGGAGCACAACTACAGGGGACTAGGAGATTGAACTCTAGTTGGCTAGGTGAAAAGCCAATAACCGTACCATTAGGCTTAGTGTGCTTTTCGAAATGCCGTAATTTAATTGAATGCATCAAAAGGTAATTTTTATAGTCTTACCAGCATGTGGAAATGATGTACTTTGATTGATTATATCCCAGTATCATTTGGCAGGTTTCACATGTCTTTCTGGTTGGAAGTTATGAGTTTGTTGTTTGATACAGTGATAATGGGCTACCACCACTTTGTTCCCTTCTTTCTGGGTACTGAATACAACAAAATGCATCTCTGTTGGTTCTGAGTTAAGATTTGTTTGTGATGATTACTAATTGACTACTAGTGCGTGTTTATTAGAAAACTTTTTAAAGGTGAAACATTTACTTAGTACCTAGTAGATTGAGGTGATTAAAATTCTAGGCTTGGTTTGATGCTTTTCACATGAGGCAGTGCAGTTGAAATTGTGGAAGGCCTTAATTTTAATGAAGGTATCGAGATTGAGTAATATCCAAAAGCCTCTGCTGGAGATGAGGAGGCTTAGTTTGGGTGAATTGCTGCCTACAAAATCCAAGTATTCTATAAGACTTATATGTAAATGGGCATTGAAAGTTAATGATGTGTTTAATCTCATTATATTTAGATTTTTTTTCAGTTCATTAAATTTTCTTTTATGTCTTACTCAGTTTTGTGGAGCAACTTCACTGATCATAAAAGAAGGATCCATTTGCTCTTTATCTGTAAAAATGCCTTGGAAGGGGGAAGGATTTAAGGTTGAGGTTGATGAGGTTGAGCTTGTTATTTCTTCCTGTTCTGAGAATTATGAGTCATCTGTGGACCAAAGTATTCATCTTAACAAGAATAGTGTACCATGTGTGAACAATGAAATGGGGAACAGTGGGAAGGACTTTGTGGAAAGTAATGAAAAGTCTTTACCTGGTGATATTCATGAAGGTGTAAAGGCAATTGCAAGGATGGTGAAATGGTTTCTGACTAGTTTTCATGTGAAAATTAAAAGTTTAATTATTGCATTTGATCCAAATCTGGATGAAGTTGGAAACAGGCTAGGTCAACACAGGATGCTAGTCATGCGAATAGCGGAGGTTGAATGCGGATCTTGTGTTTCTGAAACTGAGGAATCACATGCAGAGCCTAAAAATCAGAGATTTCTTGAGATCACCAAACTGACAAACTTTGTGAAGTTCAATGGAGCAATCATAGAGCTTCTCCATATGGGTGATGGGAATAGCGAGTCACACGCATTGAGCACATCCAGAACAACCTCTGATGAACAGTCCATGGAAGGGTATTACCCATCCTATGATACCATCTCAATTCTGACAGGAGAAAAAGGTGGATTCTCTGGGAGTATGAAATTAAGCATTCCTTGGAAAAATGGTTCATTGGATATTCAGAGACTGGATACCGATGTTTCTATAGAACCTTTAGTTTTAAGAGTTCAGCCTTGTATAATCACTTGGTTACTGCTTTCATGGGAAACTTTCAGTTGTGATAATGGGAAGACGTATCAAGTTCCTGAAAAGTCAACAACCACTGCACATATGAATTCAGATTCTTTAATCCATTCATTTGTAGCAAGCAAGGTTGCACCAACCAGTGGTAGTTCTGCATCTAAATCATCTTCCATTGATAGACAAGAACCACCTGCTGGTCCCTTGTTACCTGATTCTCGCATTATAACAGATTGGGTTCCATCTATTAGTGGAGCCCGAACTGACTGCAGTGAAGAAGTAGATTTTGTGACAAGGTTGGTATCCTATTGAAATAGTTTCAAGCATAATTACTTGATGGTTGAAACACATCGGGTAATAGAAACAAGAATATTTAGTAAACTATAGTTAAGCAGTTGAGTCCATTAAATGCTTGAAAAAATTGTAGAATTCTTTATTACAGCACTTTGCTAAAAAGTTTACTGTTTACTGTTTTTCTTTCAGTTACCTTCTTTTCTTTCTGAGCTCTTGAATAGCTGATGCCTTATCTGCAAATGAGTATTTGTTTTTTTTTTTTTCTAAAAGGGGAAAAGAATAATCTGTGTTGTTGAGTAGAAAGTAAGTAACTTCATATTTTTTCTTTCATCACTCTTTTAATAAGAAGATGGCAACCTCATTTGGATTTATTGTTGCATCTCCGCTGTAAATGCTAGACTATATACTGGAACTCTTAAAACTCTAATAAATATATTATTGAGACAATAGTATTTTGGTTTATTTCCTTGTTTTTGTACAGCGTGGATGTGTTTTTTGAGTGCTTTGATGGAATTAGAAGTTCCCAATCAGTCCTAGGGAGCAGTGGGATGTGGAACTGGACGTGTTCAGTTTTCAGTGCAATAACTGCTGCCTCCAGCCTTGCATGCGGATCATTTCATGTTCCATCAGGTACCTGCTCCATCTCTCTCTCTCTCTCTCTCTCTCTCTCTCTCTCTCTCTCTCTCTCTTGCTTATCAAAGCAGATCATGCAGCTTAAAATGGAGAAAAATTTCAAAGACTGTAAAACTACGTCGTAGTAATTATATGTACTTTTAACATATAAAAAATACCTCCTGATGTTTGTAACCATGGAATTTGGCCTACATCAGGAGATATTCAAGTTGAAACAGTTGTCCTAATTGTGCTATCTGTTGGTTGTCTTTGAGAATATTCATTAATTTCTAAAATAATCATTTTGCTCTGTCATACAGAAGAGCAGCATGTTCAGACAAATCTGAGAGCATCCTTTTCTGGAATTGCTGTTGTATTCTGTTTTCATGATGAAGATCAATCCAGTTGTGCTGACCAAGAAGATGATCAGATTAATGTGGGCCCAAGTATTCATCATCTGGGTGCACAATGTGCTGATATAGTGCTTGATATGCAGGTATGGTGCTTGAGTCTGAATAATACCTCCTCCCAGATCCTTTTGTGTGTATATTACTCTTGTGTTCAATTGTGCCCTTTCGGTTCCACCATCGCTTACTAATAAGAAAAATGTAATAAGGCAACAGGTAACCCCTCATGAGATGAGTCTTGAAGTAACAGTGAAGCAAGTTGAGGTTGCTGATTACAGATGTCTTGAAGAGAATGGAAATGATATGGGCCGTCAAACGAAGATGTCAAATTTGCAGGCTGAAATTCTAAATGCCTTGCCTCCACTATCTAAGAAAAGTTCTCCTTATGAGCAAACCGTTGAATTGGTTTCTGCTGAATCTTTGCTCAGAAACCATGATAATCTCATCAAGATGATGTTGTTCAAAACATCAGGTGTAACTCATTACAAATCCATTTTCAAGTATGCAACTGATGGTTGTTTTTCAGGATCAACATCGTTTTCTTTGAACCTGCCGCCAGTTGTTCTCTGGTTCAATTTTGGCTTGATCAACATGCTAATGGATCTGTGGAATAAAATTGTAAATGGTACCAGTTTAAACATAAACAGACTTCCATCTAGTGTAACTAAAAGAAATCATGAAGCTCAAAGACCTTTGGAGAGAAGTTCTGTAACGAGTATTACAACCTTGACTTCTAAAGGAACTATTCAATGTAACATATCAATGCCCAATGCAAGGTTGATCCTGTGTTTCCCGTTTAAGGATGGGAAAGACGATAGAAAATACCCTTCATGGGATCAATTTATTGCTTTTGATATTTCATCACCATCAGGTTCAAACCGCAGACATAGCCGAGAAACAAGTCATCTTTCAGTTGAAAGTTCACAGAGATGGTTTTCTTCAACAGCGGCACATTCTTTGCACCTTGGTATTGGTGATCTTGCAGTCTACTTGGTTGAGTCTGTATGCAAAGGTTACACAAGAATAGAGCTTTCTGGCAGGAATAAGGGGAAATTCCACTCTCACAACCTTCTGTCAGGCTCTGCTTCTGTCCTTAGTATGCATTGGCAGGAAGGCCCTGTTACTGGTCCTTGGGTTGTGGAGAGAGCCAAGGTTGTAGCTACATCAGAGGATACCAGAAGCAGATCCAGATCCATGGGGAGAAGTTGTGAATTTGCGACTGTGACTACTGTGAAAGATCTAGAAACAAATGCCCATACCCGCCAAGAGATAATATTGAGCTCTTCATTCTTCATGCATGTTCACTTGTTCACTGTTGGAGTTGCTCTAGAAAGTTATCGGTATAATCAGTTGCAGTCCATTTTGAGCCAGTTGACTAATTGGTTACAGTCCGTGTCCTCTGAGGCAAGTAGTGGTACCGGGGATTCTCCTGTGTCTCAGACGTCAATCCTTTTCGAGTGTGATTCCCTAGAGATTTCAATTAGACCAGATGTTGTGGAAGATGTGAAGGCTTCAGTGCAAAGTGAACTCCCAGGATCGTGGAGCCATATCAAATTGAAGATACAGAAATTCAATTTGCTATCTGTGTCAAATATAGGGGCTATTACAGGAGCCAGCTTTCTTTGGGTAGCACACTCTGAAGGTACACTCTGGGGTTCAGTCAGCAAGGAGCAAGATCATGAGTTTCTTCTGCTCTCATGTACCAATTCAGTTATGAAGCGTGGTGATGGAGGAAATTCCAATGTTTTATCCTCGGGGTTGGCAGGTGCTGACATTGTCCACCTATGGCAGCCTGAGATCTTACATGGTTTCACAAATATAACTGTTAGATGTGGCACTATTGTTGCTGTATGTGGCCGTTTAGATTGGGTGAATGTGATATCCTCCTTCTTTATTCAGCCTTCTGATCAATCTGTTGAGAATGATTTGGTAAAGGGTGATTTGATTGAAAGTTGTAGATCATCTTTTGTTCTTAATTTGGTTGATGTTGCTTTGAGTTATGAGCCGCACTCCAACCAATTATTGTGCCCAACTGATGTTATGGGTTCATTACAGCCAAAAGAGGTGGACAAGTCATCTGTAGCTTGCCTCTTAGCTGCATCTAGTTTAAACCTTTCTAACTCATCTACACCAAATTCCATGGACAATGAATATAGAATAAGAGTACAAGATTTGGGTCTTCTTGTCTGTCCATCTTCAAATCATAGGAAGCTGCGGGGCTCCTACAGTGTACAAAATCTGCAGGAGATTGGTTATGTTAAAGTTGCTAGAGAAGCACTTATTGAAGCAATTTTGAAAATCAACTGTAGCAATGGTCTATTATGGGAGTTGGGATGTTTTAATTCTCAAATTTATGTGGAAACATGTCATGACAGCACTGCTGCTCTGATTTGCCTTGTGACTCAACTCCAGCAGTTATTTGCCCCTGATGTGGAGGAATCAATTGTGCACTTACAGACTCGTTGGAATGACAGTGACCGGGCAAAGCAAGGATGTGATTTGGATAACAGTAAAGTCTTCTGTTCTGATTCTGCTCCGTTATCTTCTGATACACATACAAATGGTGCTGATGTGAGCATCTGCAGCTCTGATATTTCACCCTTGTCTTCAGATCAAAATGCTGCTGGTGCAGATATGTATAGGGCGCTGGGCCTGATGGATGAAATATGTGAGGATGCATTTCCTCTTGGTGAAAATGTTACTGAAGGGGCCTGTAGCTTACGGTATGAGACTGCAGAGATCTCTGATCTCAATGGGATAGGCCTAGAAAGCATTGAACCCTCTTTTCAACGAAAAGTTTACTTCCCTGAAATCATAGAAAGCTACTGTATATCTGATTTACGCCCTCTTTCAGAACTATCAATAGGCGGTAAACTGCCATATGAGATTGAGAGATGCAGATCAATGCCTAGTGGGGAAGTAGACCTCAATACAAGAAGCAGTGGTTGGTATGGGAATGCTTCTCTCCAAATTTTGGAAAACCACATATCAGAAGCAAGTGAACTAGCTGCTTCTGAAGAAAATTCGGAAGGTGTACAATCTAGGGTTCTCAGAACACCTGCTGATTCCATGAATGCCGTAGGTCGTGTTCTTCTGAAAAACATTAATGTTAGATGGAGAATGTATGGGGGCTCTGATTGGAAGGAATCTCAAAGAGAAGTTGAGCAGTCCCCAAGTCTAAATCTAAGGGATACAACTGAGTGTTTAGAGCTCGACCTATCTCGGATTGACTTGCAATACGATGCTTTCCCCTCAGGTGGGACATCTGTGTCAAAACTCACTTTGTCAGTACAGAATTTTCACCTGTATGACAGGGGTAGAGCTGCTCCATGGAAACTGGTAACCTCTGAATTTTCATTTATTTGGTAACATTTGACCTCTGACTTAATCAACAGAATTTTTTATACCTCTTTCCTCCCATATTTAAAGGTTCTAGGATACTACAATTCGAAGGATCATCCTAGAGAATCCTCTTCCAAAGCATTCAAGATGGACTTAGAGGCAGTCAGACCAGATCCTTCGATTCCCCTTGAGGAATACCGGTATGCTACCTAGCTCGTTTTTGTATTTTAAATTTTTAAACTTGGTGCTTCCTTTGGGTAGTACCTTTGGTTGATGCCACATGGTAATAAGTCATCAGTATTGTTCTCTTTTGTTATCAGATACCCATGCAAAACCTGTTTCATTACTTTTTTTTCAGTGATCTGTGTTTGGCTTTTTTGTCTTCTGTGGTGGAGCGCCATATCATCTGCTTGGGCTGCTTTAATCTTCTAAGGGCTTGATTTAATTGACAATTTTCTGGTGGAATAACTTTGTGACAGTTCAGTCTCTTGTCAATATCTTGTTTTATTGTCCCAAAAGTTAGGGTGACCTACTTACCAAAAAAGGGGCGGAATTTAGGAGCTTGATATATAAGAACGGAGAAAGAAGTCCTGATTTGGTCCTTTCACTGTATTTAGAAGAGTCCTAATTTGGTGCTTTCACCATGTTGTTTGTGTCTTTACCTTTTGGTTCAGATGGTTTCTGCAGCTGTATGTCCATCTGTACCTTAATTACATTCATGGCACTACCATATGGTCAGGATCTTGATGCCTTGTGCATCAATGGTTCTTTATTGCATTGTTTATTCAGACTCAATTGACAAAATGTTGAATTGATTTATTTCTGTTTGTCTGCTTTGTCCATTACATGTAACTGTTTATATGCTTGCATTGATAATGAATAAGTTATATTGCTACTTTATGAAGTTGCTTGAATTTCCCATGTCTTCCAGATTAAGGATTGCTTTCCTCCCAATGCTACTGCACCTTCATCAGTGCCAACTTGATTTTCTAGTCAGCTACTTTGCGAAGAGAAATACACCTGTTGATACTTCTTTGGATGTTCAAGATCCTGGCTTGTCATCAGTGAAAGGCAATTGTTCAGACCATCCCGTTGAAGATGAGGCATTGCTTCCTTATTTTCAGGCAAGTTCTATGGAATATATATTTGTGTTTCACTTTTAATTGTTCGAGATTTGAACATCTCCATAAATTATTCCGACTTATTTTGGTTACAACTTTTGTTGTCTTGCTTGCTGATTGACTTATCTGAACTATCTTAAAGAAATTTGATATATGGCCAATCCTGGTTCGGGTTGACTACAGTCCTCATCATGTCGATCTAGCTGCTTTGAGAAGTGGGAACTATGCCGAACTTGTAAATCTTGTACCCTGGAAGGTGAATAATGTGGTCCATTTATTTGGTATGTTCAGATAATAGATTAGTAGTTGTTATATTATATTAGTTACCCCCTTATACATGACTCAGGGAATTGAGCTACAGCTTAAGCATGTTCATGCTGCTGGTATATATGGTTGGGGAAATGTATGTGAGATCATTATTGGGCAATGGCTGGAGGATGTTTCCCAAAACCAGGTACGAACTTTTTTGCCCTACCTGTTTTCTTTGAAGAGAAGATAGCTTCTACTGGAACTCTGCCTAGCTAGTGCCTTGTATTACATAAGCACTGTTTTTCCATTGCTTCAGACGAGTAAAATCTTGCGAGGCGTCCCTACCATCAGATCAATGGTGGCTGTTGGTTCTGGTGCTGCAAAGCTGCTATCTGAGCCACTTGAGAGCTACAGGAAGGATCAGAAGGTGGTCAAGGGAGTGCAAAGAGGTGAATTGAATTTCAATCCTAAGATGAACACCTTATCATTCCATTATTTTGGTTTTAACCAAAGTTGAATTGTGAAAACCGATCAGTTTTTGGTTTTTGATGCTAGTAACCAGATAGACCGAATAAGACAAAACCAAGAAAAATGAACACTGAAATAATTTCAGTTTTTTGGTTTTACAATTTGGTTAAACGAATTTCAACCACTGTATTTAAAGTCGTGGATCTTGTTTTGGTTTTAGTGCTTAAATCCACCCAGGATAATCCATCGTAAAATGGTCCTAAACGTATACTAGTATTAATTCGGTTATTTCAACCCTCAAACTTTATTTCTGCAAAACCAAACATCGAACTGAAAACTGAATATTAGAACTGAAATCTGAATAATTTCATCTTTTTTCAGTTTTTGCGGTTAACTGAATAGTTGCTCACCTGTACACCTTAGAAAGTAAATCAATATTAGTTTATAGTTTCGCTTTGTTTTAACAGATTTTTTTTGTTTATTGCAAGAATTTATGTGACAGATTTGATTTGGATGCCAACTTAGTCCTGTGTTTGTCTTTGGTTCTGTTTGTGGGGTTGCTTAGCCCTAGCCTTTCATGTCCTTAGGTAGAGGTTGGCATTGATTTTTGAAGTCCAAATTCTTCAACTTTACATATGTTTTGTTGCCAACGGCTAGGGAGAAAATAATACTCCCTCTGTCCCAAATTAGATGAAACATTTGACTGGGCACGGAGATTAAGGTGTATATAATTTTTGTTAATTTTTTATGTGGTAAAAGTTTAAATAATGATTAAAAAAGAAAAGATTCTTTTTTGGGTTTTGTGCAGTGAGAGGTTGAGTGGAGATTGAAAAAAAGAGTCTTTATTGGGTTTCGTGTAAAAGGATTATTTAATTGTTTAAACTTTCCAAAAGAGGAAACGTTTCAACCTTTTTGGGACTTCCCAAAAAGGAATACGTTTCAATTAAAATGGGACGGAGGGAGTATATTTTTTTCATTGTATGGATCAGTAGATTGTAAGTTCAGAAAGTTTCTGCACCTAAACTTCCATTTTGTAAATTTTGAAAACAAAAGTTGAAGTTTCCTTCAGTTTTAATCAAATTCTACTCCCATTTTAGCATTTATAGAACATCAGTGGGGCTCGAAACAAGATCCTAGACTTGAGTGTAAATTCTAAGCATGTGTATACGCCCTTGACTTTGTTGCAAAGGACAAAATTTGGTGTATATTACCCCTTCATGATTATTGTTCAAGGTCGACAGTTTACTTAATGCCATAAAGTATATTCTTCAGGTGCAAAGGCATTTCTTAGAAGTATATCACTTGAGGCTGTTGGGCTTGGCGTACATATAGCCGCAGGTGCACATGACATTCTGCTTCAAGCTGAATATATGCTTACAAGCATACCTGCATCTGTTTCAAGTTCTGTTCAAGACAGGAAAAGGACAAACGCCAGATTTAACCAGCCCAAAGATGTGCAAGAAGGAATTCAACAGGTCAGCTTTTGACTTGAAGATGCTTTCTCTTATTCTTTAACAGCACAATCTGTTACTCAAGAATGTATCTCATATCTTATCTTTTCCAATTTGAAATGTTCCCAATGAAATAATTTTGATAGGCTTGTGAGAGCATCAGTGATGGATTTGGGAAATCAGCATCTGCTTTAGTTCAGTCACCCATGAAGAAGTACAGCCAAGGAGCCACTGCAGGATCTGCTATGGCAACTGCTCTTAGGGCGGTACCTACTGCTGCTATATCTCCTGCGTCTGCCTGTGCAAGTGCTGTACACTGTGCTCTTCTTGGCCTCAGAAATAGGTAGTTAATACTCCAACGTTTTAATTGTTTCTTTTTCTTATTAGATTGGGTGGTCTTCCATTATGAGCCGGCTAGAAATATGTGCCAAAGTGGATTTGCTAAACTTGAATTCTGAGAAAGAATTACGCCATAATATGTCTGGAAATTCAAATATTTCACAATGAAAACATGGATAAGCAAGAGAATGGGTAGTGGGTCTGCTCTTGCTCAATTGAAAAGATCCAATGGTTGAATTTCAGCATCTCTATGTTGCTTTCTAGTTGATTGCTGTTGCTAAGTGAGGACCTATTTCTTCTTGATTTTTAAAATTGTATGCTGACAAAGTGCACTCCATACACATTTTTTCCAGCCTTGATCCTGAACACAAGAAAGAATCCATGGAGAAATATTCTGGTCCCTCTCAACCACCAAACCAGAACTAGTGGTCCTTACAGTTGGTTCTTTTGGTTGCTAAGGCATAAAGTTCTCGTACTGGACAGGTTAGGGTGTCTACTGACGTGATGACAGTAGTCTTTTCCTAACCAAATTGTGGCACTCGTCAGAGATCTCGGTTAGCCATCTCAGCGCCTGTTCATGTAAGTTAAATTTATGCTCTATAATTGCTATTAGTATCAAACGGTTCATCAGGAGGGTGTTTTTGTGTTTCTGCTGATTTTGCTTGCATGATAATCATTGCCACCGGTTCTTACAGGCTTGAGCGTCATGTGTTTTATGTGCAGATGTACAGATGGTATGCAAGTGAATGATTCTTTTCGCGCAAAAAATGACACGACCACGGCTAATTTTAACATGTATATAGCCAAATTGCTGGGGGAGAACCTTTGCCCTTAGAAATTAAATTAGTATTTTGATATATGTATAATGTAGTTTCAGAGCGGTGAGTTGTAAAATTTAATTCTTTGTCGTGTATATTATTTATCTCCGGTTGTACGTACAATTCATTGCCACAGTTGTGAAGGAAGGGAAAGAAAAAAAGAAAAAAATTTGGTGGCTTGTATTTTCCTCGTCGTTTTGGGCATGGCCTTTATTTATCATCTGCCTTCTTAATTCTTACAATTGTGTGACACGAACACAATGCCATGCGACATCTACTCTCTGGTTTGTGAGAAATCTGATCTGCAAAACTGTTGTGATTCTGGCGTGTAACGAATAGAACAGTCATAGATTTTGGCAGCGGATTTATTATGTAATTTAGATGTTGCCTTTTGTATCTTTCGGTTCAGAGACAGAAGTTGGTTACCATTCGAACGGAATGGATGGATGCATATAATTCATCCAGCGGAATGGAAACATATATGAATGCCTTGACAAGTTGGTAATTGATTGACACTGATGGGTACACGCTTTCACACTAAGATGGCGAAAATTCTAATCGACGGATTACCGGAGACAAGCGAACCAGAATTACACCAGGATAGGAGAGAACCAAAAGTAGAGTTTTATGCTTGAAAAACCAACTTTAAACCATAAAATCTTTGTACAAAACCCGAGACCTTGAATTTGAAGAGCTGGATCCATGATTGTTCTCGCTCATCTACTCCTCCATACTCTTCAGACCTGCCAGAGTTTCAGAATTTAGAGCCACATCCCATCTTTTAAACTTTCTAAACTGTACACGACTTAAACCTCATAGGATTAGCGATCATCCCTAAACTATAGTCTATATTGCCCCTTCATCCTCAAACTATAAAATTTTGCACTCAGGTTTTGGAACTGTTATTGATAATGTTATAATATTCGTCCTCTGTAATTAAATTGAACCAAACTGAAGTCTAAGGAAGTAATTTATCCATAATATAAAATTTAAATTGGCAACTGTCTCTTGATAAATTAAACTATTAAGAAATTTCTTAACAGTTAGTAAACAATTTGATTTATCAATTTTTCTTTATGAATACAAGACATTGTTAATTCTAGGAAGAAAGCAATTAATATTTGTCAACCTTAATTTTATATTTATGATCAAATTGATTTCTTAAACCTTCAATTTGGTTTAAACATTCAATTTAGTCACTTAAGATAAATACTGCAACATTGTCAATAATTTCAGGATGATAATTTAATAACTTATAGTTTGAGCACGAATATGCAACATAAATAGAGTTGGTGTAATATCTATTAACTGACTGTTCAAATTCATATCACAATATAAGTTCATGCAAAAGCATAATAAAAAAAAGTCATGACTCTTTACTTCTTTAGACAAGATCCAATGAAATCATTTCACATATGAAAAGGGAAAGTTACCTAGCTAATAAGCTTTCGCTGAGGTTGGTTTGTCTAGAACTGGAAGATTAGTATTTGTGGGAACTACATGACTTCTTTTGAGCCCCAAAGCGTCTTTCCACCAGCCTGAGCTCTTGCTGAACCTGCTGCCGGCCAACTCCTCCAACTCTTCATCATTTTGCAGCAGTTCCTCTCTCAGAGTCACCATCTTTTTCCTTTGCTCAGCGCCGTTCACACTCAGAGGCAGAAGCACTCCCTTGCAGAAGATCTCATCTGCTGGAATCATCCCGTTGTTGGGCACCCGAAACTCGAACTCCGACGAGACTGGAGCCTCCCTGTAGCTGCCCTGCTGCTGCTGGGGGTCTGCAAAGTCATTGGAGAAAGAGATTCTAGGGTCCATACGGTTGTTATAAGTTATGCCTGGTGAAGCTACAAAGTGAAGAGGCCTCGCTCCTTTGATCTGTTGCAGTGTTGGAACCCACATGTTGAGCATTTATATACTGTGTTTGGTGTACATCTCATGTTAGTTGGTATTGTCACGCCCAAGTGAAGTGATGAGACAGACAATGTGGGTGATTAAGGTTTTATAATACCATTTTCTATCTGTTTTGCTTCATCATTCTTGAATCGGTTAAACATAACAAAGAGACGTAATTGACTGCCTTTTTTATGCATACAACATGTAATCAGAGACAGGAAAATTTGAACTCTATTTTGTCATGTAACGAGGGAACAACTAGCCATAAGCCTTAAGAGGTGCAAAAATTGTGTTTCCAACAAGGGCAAGAGCTTCATTGAGCAAGATCCGCTCAACTACAAGCACAAGTATCATTCAATATTCATTTATACGCATTATGGACTTATGATTGCACTTTGCACTGGCTTCAGCATCTACGCCACCCCACTTGCCTCTTTTCTACTTGATTCGTTAACTACTACTCCCCGTCTCAAAAAAGATGGAATGTATTTCTTTTTGAACAGTTCCAAAAGGTTGAAATGTTTTTCTTTTTGAAAAGATTTTAATATCCAATTTAGATTACTACTCGCATTTAAACTCTTATTACACAAAACTCCAAAATAATTTTTTTATTATCATTTAAACTCTCAGTACACATAATCCAGAAAGGATTTTTTTTTTAATTTTAGTTTTAATAACAAAATGGAAAATATTATAAACTATACATATCATAATTTTCGTGCTAAGAAAAATGGAAGTATTAATTGTAAGACTAAGGCCAAATTGAGTTGATGTGAATTATAAAATGGATTGTATTTAACTTGGGAATCCATTTTTATAACTTAAAAGATCTTTCACTTCCATCTCCCATCCGGCTAAAGTGGCACTTTAACAGATTTTGTGAAGACTAAGGGACCATGTGGATATGAGCTGGTATGATGCGCGCGGTGAGATTAAATAGAAGCAAAGCTTCAAAACTGATACCCACACAACAAAACAGAAAATTGTTATTTAGGCATTTGGTTTGACTATTAGCTGTAAGAATTGATTCAACTGAATAAGACTCGCCGTTTTCTCTCTTCGCACTATTGACCATCACATGCCTCATCCTCATCATATGGATGGAGCTCAGAATGATTCCACATCAACAAGTGGGGTTTCGACACGTGGATGGTTGTCACGTTACAAGTGTGGGAGCCAAGATGGTACCTTATGAACAAAGCAACAAGTTCCATGGATTGGGGGAGAAAGCTTTGGTCTTAAGCTACCTTTCTGCTTCCTTTCGGTCTCCCATTCCCCAAGCATCCTTATCTTCAATGCGTATGGGTCTACTCTCGATGTAGAGATGTCAGGGGAAGGATCCGGAATGGTTTAGTCAAACCCGTACCATTTTCACAAAGTTTGGCTTGTATCATTTCTGGGATAAATGTGTAATGACAACACAAGTACATGGTAATTCATATTAAACGATAATAATATCATTTCATTACAAAAGTTATATTTTAAACGTAGTAGATGGCATTTATAGATATCCAGGTAAAGATAATTAATTCCAGATGATCGAGTTAAACAGGGTCCAAGGCAGATCAATCAACAGATTTGGTTTACAATGTTATATTGAGGGGGAATTTCAATGTTTTCCTATATGCGGGGTTCATTTGATTTCAGCAAAATCAAGTATTTGCGTGCTCTGAATGTTGGGGATTGGTCAATTTTCCCTTGTTGCTTGGACAAAGGAAAAAGGAAAGGTGAGAATGGCCCATAAAAACTATTGCAAAAGACAAACTGAATTGACAATGAACTGGCTTTAGATGCAGGTAAGCCTCAACAAGGTTTGACTTCAATGTCCAAGACTTCTGAAACCAACGACTGAATCATGACAATCCCTCAAAAGGGCTGCTCTATGATCTTTATACCAGCTAATTGACATTACAAACTCAAAACACCAGCCTCAACGTAGTAAGATTTTTTATTTTTGATGCATTATGATAGACCATTCGTGTGAGAAGAATGAACTAAGTTTAGCCAGCTAGGCAATGGAAGAAGCCATCACTAGCTTTAAACACTATCAACAAATACGAGAGGTAAGAGAGTATGAATCACTTCACTGGACCTTGAAATATCTTTATTGAAAGTCATCATCATGTTCAGTAGCATCAGGACTGTATCTTTTCTGGGGCAAATTATTACCAGATTGGAGTTTAGGCTTTGTTGTTCCACCAGCTGTATCGGTCAAGCCAGTTCTCACTGAGCTAACAGGTTGCCTTTGCATAAGGCCAGGTGATTTCACGTTGTTTCTGCTAGAAGAATCAGAACTCAATGACTTATGATAAGGGGACAACATATTTGGTTTCGAGCCTAGGCTTCTCTTGACAGAACTTTGGCATCCAACTGCTGTCCTTTCCTGCATCTTTTCAATTGGCTTTGATTCGACAGGTATGAGCTTCCCGTCTACTTGGTTTGTGAAAACAAATGTCACCTGCAACATCATGGCCCAGTGTCAAAAGAGCCAAAAAAAAAATGATACCCTCATCAACTTCTAATGAAGAGAGTTTTTCCTTTATCCTTGTGCTACACAGTGCTCTCACAAATGTCAAATTCAAGCACATTGCTCGAGGTTGGACTTGACTATTTGTGCAGCTTCTAACATTTAGTGATGACCTTCCTCCGTTGCCATACCATGAAACTTTTCCACAGAAATGGAGAAACGTCTACAATGATGACAATTCTGGAATTTTCATTCCCTTACAAGAGGGTTGTGTAAAGGATATTTTATGTAAAACTTTGCCAGTTCATTTTTCCGCATTGGATCCATACTCAATATTGTTTTTGATAGTTAATTGATTTATCCCACCAACCTTAATGTGCGATGATTAAGGGACTGGATAGTGATGATGATGGCGATGATTTATAAAGCACCCTAAGGTCATCAAAATGTTCAACATATTTGGAAGGGTTGAATAGAAGCAGAGCAAAGAGTGAATATTATAGATAAACAAGCCAATATCCCACCTCGTTACCAGCTGAAGATTGAAGGATAACATCAGGTACTGATTCTGGGTGGAAATGATGCCCCCAGCTTGCTAGGTCCTCTTCCAAGGGAGTACCTACCTGTAAACAGAATATCAGAAAGAAAGAGGAATGAAACCTTTGAGATAACATGGGTGAAAGAATAACAGGAAAGGACACCCATGCAGGTTGTGATTCAGTAGCAACCAACCTGTTTCTCTGAGCTCTTTAGCTTACTCAGACAGCCAGCTATTTCTGCAAATCCGCCTATATCAGAAACCTCTTGATCAGGTTGTAAACTTCCAACCTTGTCCTTGTCATTCTCTTCAGTGATCTTCAACTCATCACAACAATTTTGGCAACGCATGCAATTCATTTTCGCATGAATTTCAGAACTGCATAGAATTGCAGTCTTTCTTTCTCATTACAGCATAAAGGGAAGGCGGACTGTGGTGGCTAATGTTAAGTAGGAAAATCTCACAAGGTTAAACCAAGGGCTATTAAGGCTTTATATTTTGATGAAGCACCTAGAATCATTTCCAACTGGTTTTATGTTGGATGTTTTAACGCTAACAACAATTTTATGAAAATATTGTGAAAGATTGATAATACTGGGAGCATTACGCAAAACAATTCTGCTTATTAACTCCCTATACACATTTACTTTAGATTGTAAGCACTCAGACAGGCAGCCAATAATGATGGTAAAAACAAATAATGTCCAAGTGTTGCACCAGCAATCAAAATCGGAAAACAAAATTATGGGTAAGAGAATTGCACAGTACCTCACATTCTCACGAAAAGTAAACAGGTCACGTAATTCTTCTGTTGAAAAGAAGTTCCCCTGAAATGTAAAAGCTTCTTAATAGTTTGGCAACAGTTTCCAACGGTGAACATGGAAAGAATAAGAGAGAGGAACCTGTGTTGTAATGCCAGCCTGCTCTTGCTGTATGAGTTTTTGAAGCCCTTCTTTTGACATTTGACGTTGGTACACCTAGAGAAACAAAGAAGGTTACATAAATGTCGAAAATTAACACGCCAAGATATTTTAAAACACAAGTTGCAAAATAACAACGACCTTTTCTTCAATTGTTCCGGTACTAAGAAATCTGTAAATATAGACTCTCTTCTTTTGTCCATCCCTCCAAACCCTTGCCGCAGCCTGGTTTGTATGTAGAAAAGGTCAGAAAAGAAAATGGTAAAGAGTACAAATAATGACTTACTTAGGATACAAATTATACCTGCTTATCATTGGCAGGATTCCAGTCAGGATCAAACAAGACTAGTCTATTTCCACCAATCAAATTGAGGCCACAACCACCAGCCTTGCTACTAAGAAGAAAAACAAACTCATCCTGAAAATAATGCATCAGCTCAGTTGTGTCATAAAGTCCAGGTGATTCCTTGTGTGAAAAAAAAAAACCATAGACAAAGAACAGGCATGATGATTGAATCAATCTTGCACACCTTTGATGGATCATTGAAGCGATTGACCAACTTCTGTCTTTTGCTGATTGATGTGGTTCCATCAAGCCTTAAATGTGGGTATCTTCTTTCACGACACAATTGAGCAAATAGATCCAGTGTCTGATGCATCAATCAAATTATATTCACCAAAAACTGAAGCATATTGACCGTCCAACTTTTTCAACATGTTTAGATGGGGCAGTGATCAATGAGAAACTGGGAACTACAGCCAATTTTCAGGTTTCCAACAATCGAAACATGTACTATAAAGAGTATATACATTGCAGAGCTTTACCTTCTTAAAGAGAAACAACCAAACATGGGTTGTTACGAATATTGATAATTACAATCAAGAAGAATATATCAGGATGCTGTCAACTCTTGCTTCTATACTAGACACAAGCTATGGCAATTATGGTCGTATAGAGGCATGATAAGCTTTTACAAGAAACATGCATTGCTTGATGACTGTGATGCCAAGTAATGCTTTGGCAACCACATCCCATTCACACAACAAATACAGCAGAAAATGTTTATAGAGGAGGAAAGGAAACTAGCACCCAATGACAGCAGAACACAGAAACATTTGAGCATATACCAAGTAAAAACATTGCTTCTACATGTCAAAGAAATGAACAAGGTAAAAAACTCAACCTGTGTATAGTTTGAGACTAGAACAATGCGGTCATCAGTTCTCTGACGTAGATGAGCAAGTAGCCTTGCTAATACATGCATTTTTCCAGACAACTCAACCCAAGCTCCATCACCACCAGTCCATGATCCAGATCTGACAAGAAGTTTTGTGGAGCAAACTTTTAAGAGATCTTACCTAGTGATGCAAAGAACACAAAAAAAGACTGGAGAAAAAAACTATACCTTCCAGAGAACATTTGTGGAGGAAAAAAGCGGATACAATCTTCAAACCCTGCAGTTCCAGGGCTTCCACTTTTAATGGTATCATAAATGAGCTACAATCAGGAAATGAAATGGGTATTTACATAAGAGCAATAGGAGATCTCAAAATCATGAACAAATTAAACATGGTCCTGCAGCAATGCAACTCTTTTGGGGTTTCTAGGAGTTGGAATACCAAAATGTAGAAAGACAAATTTTAACTCATTGCCCTAAAACATGAACAGCTTGATATTTGATCATCTACTTCAGACGAAGTATCCTAAAATCAAAAGCGAGACTTTACAGAGGGAAGTGTCAGAATTGTGGTAAAAACTGTTCTGTTCTATTCCAATACAGTAGACGAATTTATACAAGTTGTTTGGGGATTTACAAGGAAAAAATCTCTGTAAATCAATCCCTATAATTCAGGGATTCAATTCCTATAATTAAGGAATTCTATCAGCTATAGTAATCCCTGTAAATCAGGGATTATTTACACAATCCTATATTTACACAACTACCAAATAAAGATTTTACAATTTCACGCTTTCCAACACTCCCCCTCAAGCTGGTGAATAAAGATCTTCCATTCCCAGCTTGTCTATAATTCTATGAAAGTCTTTACTGTTGAGTCCTTTAGTAAATATATCCGCCAACTGTCCTTTGGTAGATACATAAGGAGTGCAAATCACTTTGCTGTCCAGTTTCTCTTTAATGAAGTGTCGATCAATTTCAATGTGCTTCGTCCTGTCATGTTGAACTGGATTATGGGCAATACTGATGGCTGATTTGTTGTCACAATATAGTCTCATAGATCCCTCTTGTGGAATCTTCAAGTCTTCTAAAATTATCTTCAGCCAAAGTAGTTCACACACCCCTTGTGCCATAGCCCTGAATTCTGCTTCTGCACTTGACCGAGCAACTACATTCTGCTTCTTACTCCTCCAAGTCACTAAGTTTCCTCCCAAGAAGGTGCAATAGCCAGAGGTGGACCGTCTGTCTACTGGGGATCCTGCATAATCTGCATCTGTATATGCTTCAAGAACCAGCCCCCCATTTCTTCTAAATAAAATTCCTTTCCCTGGATTGGCCTTTAAATAGTGAAGAATTCAATGGGCAGCTTGCAAATGAACTTCTTTAGGGTCATGCATGAACTGACTTATTATACTTATAGCATATGTGATATCTGGTCGTGTATGTGCAAGATAAATCAGTTTTCCAACAAGTCTCTGGAACATCTCCTTATTTACACTTGCATCTTCACTGGCTTCTCCAAGTTTATGATTCGGATCTATAGGCATAGAGGTTGGTTTACAGGTCATTTTTCCTGTTTCTCTCAGAAGATCAATCACATATTTTTGTTGAGAGATAAAAAATGCCTTGTTTGGAATGCGCAACTTCAATTCCAAGGAAATACTTCAGTCTCCCCAACTCTTTTATCTCAAATTCTCTGGCAAGGCAGTTCTTTAATGCTTCTTTCTCTTTTTCATCATTCCCAGTAACAATTATATCATCCACATAGACTAGCAAAGCAGTAACTCCCCCTGAGGCTGTGTGTTTAATAAATAAAGTGTGGTCACCTTGGCTTTGCTTGTAGCCTGAATTCAGCATCACATTTGTAAACCTACCGAACCATGCCCTTGGAGACTGCTTGAGACCATACAATGCTTTCTTCAACTTGCACACTTTGTTCCCCTTAATGCCTTCTCCAAAACCTGGTGGAATGTCCATGTATATCTCCTCTTCTAAATCACCATGGAGGAACGCATTTTTTACATCAAACTGTTGCAAATCCCAACTGTAATTGGCAGCCAAAGACAGCAGCACCCTTACTGTGTTCATTTTTGCTACTGGAGCAAAAGTCTCCTGATAATCTACCCCATAAGTTTGTGTATATCCCTTGGCTACTAGCCTCGCTTTGTACCTTTCTACTGACCCATCAGATCTGTATTTAATTGTAAATACCCATTTACAGCCAACTGCCTTCTTATTTTTGGGCAGATCCACAAGTTCCCACGTTCTGTTTTTTTCCAGCGCCTCCATTTCAACTCTCATGGCTTCTCTCCACTCCTTATTGGAAAGTGCCTTGGCTAGTGTTTCAGGAATTGGAATGGTGTCAAGGCTGGCTAGAAAACTCCTATGAGATTGGGAGAATCTTTGGAATGTTACTGATTTGGCTAGGAGATAGAGTGGATGTTTAGTACATTCTCTGGTTCCCTTTCTCAGGGTAATAGGTAGTTCATCTTTATTAATAGAAGAAATAGGTTCTGGGCGTACCTCAGTTCCAGGATTAAGAGCTGAATCTTGGACTTGCTTAAGTTCAGAATCTGGATTTTTTCCTCCTTGAGTAAACCTGCATAATATCTCATATTATCATGCACATCATTGGTGGGGTTGCTTGAATTTTGTTGAGGCTCGGATGTGCAAGATTCTGAGGCATCAGAAGGTTGTGATTGCTGGTGGTTAGGCGGTGGTAAAGAGGATAATACTTCCAGAGGAAGTAGATTCGAGGCCTTATGTTCTACTAATGAAGGCTCCCTCGGAAGAGGAGTTTGAGAAAAAAAAGGATAGTCCTTCCTCAAATGTGACATCAATAGAGGTTTAGAATTTTTTTGTGATTGGATGATAACATTTATAACCTTTTTGGGTTGGAGAATATCCCAAGAAAACACATTTTATTGCTCGTGGGTCTAATTTTCCCTTATTGTGAACATGAACAAAGGCAGGGCAACCAAAGATTCTTGGTGTGAGATTATTTGAGGTTCGAATATCAGGGTAAAACTGATAGAGAGTTTGCATTGGGGTTTGATTGTCAAGGACTTTAGATGGTAGTCTATTTATTGTGTATGCAGCGGTAAGGACAGCTTCTCCCCAATACTGTTTTGGAACCTGGTTTTGAAAGAGAAAGGCTCGTGTGGTCTGCAGTAAATGGCCATTCTTCCTTTCAGCCACCCCATTTTGTTGGGGTGTGTTAACACAGGAAGATTCATGCACAATTCCTTCTTTTTGGAAAAATGATGAGAAGGTCTGATTGAAATAATCTGTTGCATTATCAGACCTAAACCTTTTGATTCTCACACCAAACTGATTTTTGATCATATTGTGAAAACTGGGAAGAATGTTGCTTAAATCTGATTTTGATTTAAGCAGAAAAACCCATGTAACCCTTGTGCAGTCATCAATAAATGTGACAAACCATCTAGAACCAGTAATGTTGGGAATTCGAGAAGGGCCCCAAATATCTGAATGAATCAAATAAAAAGGAATGGAAGATTTTTTATTGCTGGATGGAAATGACACTCTTTTGTGTTTAGCAAACTCACAAACATCACAATGAAAGGTCTCAATATCAATACTCTTAAATAGGGAAGGAAACATAGTTTTCAAAACAGAAAAAGAAGGGTGGCCAAAACGAAAATGCTGATGCCAAATTAAATCTTTATTGGAGATAGTAAGGAATGACTCATGTGTGACATGCATAATATTCTGAGATGGTTTGCTGGTTTCTTCAAGATAGTAAAGTCCATTCCTTTCCTTAGCAAGTCCAATCTTCTTCACCAAAGCTTGGTCCTGAAATACACAGTAAGAAGGGAAGAACATAACATGACAGTTCATGTCTTGGGTAAGTTTGTTTATAGAAATAAGGCTAGTAGATAACTTGGGAACATGAAGGACATTTTTAAGCAATAGTGACGGAGTAATCTGTATATTTCCAATTCCTGCTACTGTGATGAGAGAACCATCAGCAACAGAAATTTTCCTGTTACTAGGACAGGGTGTACATGTAATGAAGTGTGGTGAAGAGGGTGTCATGTGATCAGTGGCTCCAAAGTCAAGAATCCATGGAAAAACACCAGCCGAGGCATGTAATCCTAGGGGTAGAGATTCACCTAAGAGAGCAACAGAGGCAGAGCCACTTTCTGGTTTCAAGGTTCCCAACAAACCTCTCAGCCTTTCAATTTCTTCTTCATTAAATGGCCCCCGACTTTGCTGTGAAATTGTGGAGACATTGTGGGCCGTTGAACTGCTCTTAGATCTCCTCGATTGCTCCATTCCTTGCTGGATGTAGAAGGCTTCCCATGGAGTTTCCAGCAGCGATCTTTTGTGTGTCTAGGCTTCTTGCAATAGGTGCACCAGAGGTTGTCTTTAGAGTCTCTACCTTTTGGGGCACTATAATTTCCTTCCCTTGCCACCATAGCAGATCCTTCGAGATCTTTAGGCTCAAGCATGATCCCACGGCGGCTTTCCTCAGCTCCGACAAGAGCTATAACTTCGTTCAATGGAGGCACCTCTTCTTTGCCAAGGATTTGTATTCGGACTTGATCAAACTCAGTATTCGGCCCGACCAAAAAATCATACACCCTACCCCTTTCAATGAAATTCTTCAAGATCACAACATCATCTGGGCACTTAGGCTCAAGAACTCGATAATGATCAAGTTCATGCCATAGGTTTTGCAACAGATTTGCATACTCAGTAACACTCCTGCTCCCTTGTTTGGCTGCTAGTGTCTTTACTTTGACCTCATAGACACAGGCAGCATCATGGGCTCTGGAATATGTTTGTTGGACAGCATCCCAGATGCCCCTTGCAGAAGGGAGGAACATGCAAGTGTCACTGATTTCTGGTGTCATTGAACTCCACAAACATGACATAATCATGGAGTCTTCTTCATCCCAAGCATCAAAACTTGGGTCATCCAACTCAAGCCCTGATCCAAGAATATGGTTGATTTTTCCTTTTCCCTTCAAATAGGTACGCACCAGTTGTGACCACTTCAAATAGTTCTGGCCATTGAGTCTGTAGGCGGCCTGAATAGTCTGCAGGTCGCCTGTGTGCAGATGGGAATCAACTTGGGCAGGAGCGCTTGTCACAGTCTCGCCAGACATTGTCAGGATAGTGGGTAAGGAAGATAAAGAATGAGGAACTAGTACTGTTTATAGATCAGCACTAGAGGCCAGAAGAAAAGAAGACTTGGCAATGAAGGCCAGGAAAAAACAGAGCAATGATTCGGCAATGAAGGCCAGAAGAAAAGACAATCTCAAGACAAACCTAAAGCTCTGATACCATGTCAGAATTGTGGTAAAAACTGTTATGTTCTATTCCAATACAGTAGACGAATTTATACAAGTTGTTTGGGGATTTACAAGGAAAAAATCCCTGTAAATCAATCCCTATAATTCAGGGATTCAATTCCTATAATTAAGGAATTCTATCAGCTATAGTAATCCCTGTAAATCAGGGATTATTTACACAATCCTATATTTACACAACTACCAAATAAAGATTTTACAATTTCACGCTTTCCAACAGGAAGTATGCAGATCTACAGGCATTTATTAGGAGCCATGAATGAGTTCTAGCAGTTTGATTTTGGTAGAGGAATATCAGCTCATAGCACATTTCCCCTGCGCACCTTAACATTACAGAATTTCCAGCCCTCCAACAGGTGCATCCTTATTTAATTTTGAGAAATGATAGGTACCATAAGAGCAGTTTGATTCCCCAACCTTACTTGACTTGATACCACTTGTTATTCTCATTGACATCAAAAAGTTTGAAGCCAATTCGGCTTTCTTTAAAGCTGCTTACGCCACCAAATTAATGAGCCCCGGTTGGGTCATCTTGCAGGTCGTGAGTGACCGAACTTGGCCTCTCTTCAAAAAGCTCTCTGTTTTCGACATAATTACAGCAACAGCCCATCAAGTGAGTGCGGGCGCAGCTGTAAGTATTTTGGAAACAGGGAGCTTTTAGTCAGGTCAGTGGCGACCTGCAAGATAACCCGACCTGGCCTTATTAATTCGTTGGCTTAAGGGGCTTTACGAAAGCAAAATTGGCTGTTAGTCTTGAGTGAGTCAAAAACACTGGTACTGAGAAAATGTATTCACATATCAAAACAGTGTGATCTTTAGCCAATTACAATCACTGATAAAACGCTCTACAGTTTTATACATTAGCCATAAGTATATAAACTAACAGAAGATTTAGGAACTATTCCCCCTGATTCTGAAAATTTACTACCTTTGGATGATTGCAGAGCTTCTTAAGAGCTGTGATATAGGCCAAAATCTTTGATTGTTTAGTTTCTTCTGTAACTGCCCGTTTAACCTGCATTCAGGAGTTATAGCCAGTAACATTCGAGGCCTATGAATGTGGCTTGTAAACAAACTTTCATAGTGAATGTAAGAAGCATACATTTTTTGAATGAATGAAGTGGTTGTATAGTTCTGATTGAAGAGGAGTCAACTTGCAACAAACCACTTCAACTATCTGCACATAGAACGGAGTACAGGAGTCAAATAAAAATGACCCACATTTTAAAAGGAATGCCAGGATCACAATCACCAAGGCAAGTTTTAAACTTAAACAGCCAATTTAAGCAGATTAGCGTCATCTCATTTCGTCACTTGGAATACGTGCACTTATCTTTCTCACCACTGCTTCACAATGCCCTAAAACTTAAGATATTTATTTGCAGCCACTGAATTTTAGATGGTTCTGTAATTTGAATAAGTATAAGTACTGCATTGAAACGTGAAAAAATTAAATAACAAATCAAGCATCTGTAATTGGACAAGTGCAATTGGACAATCGCAATGAAATTTCAGAAGAGACGAACTTATTGTTAACAGGAAGAGAAAATTGGTTCTTTAAGAGCGAGGTCACACTGCACACAAGGGAAGAGATAGACAGATATGGCTGAGAGGAGGAACATGCATCTTTCAAGGACTCAGGATGGGCAGAAGGTAAGGATGAAGTAGTGAAAATTTGAGTCTCCCTCCCTCTATAAGGCAAAGGTTGTACCAATAGCAAAAGGTGGGCTTTTGAGCCTATGACATAATCACCAGCCTCTGGCCCTCTTCAGCCAAAGAGAGCATAAGACTCTCAAGCCCATTACAACAAAAAGAAGATGATATTAAAAAAATATCATGCTAATGCCACAATATTATTGATCCAAGTCCACAAAAGAAGGTTAAAAGATGCATTACAGTCTAACAAACCCCAGTTTGAGCATAAGATAATGACTTACAGAAAATTATGTACTGAAGGGTAATTAGACTCGGAGCTGCAGCCCACGAACTAATTAATCATGGACCAGCCCTGTTATTACTTATCTTAAAGCACCCAAGAACTTTGTAAAAACATTGCTCCCCAGAAGAGAATTTGTCAGTTTACCCCTATTAACGACATACAAACTAAATGAAGCTGGAATAGAAGGATACCTTAGGAGGCAGGTGATTTGAGAGTAATGTGTTGGTCCTCCTCAAAATGAACTGCATACAAGTATCATAAAAAAAGATTAGGAGAAACCTAACTTCTTGAAGAAACATCAAAATTGCCATATAAAAGTTTAATCTGATAAAGTAACTAAAAGATGATAAGAAGGAAATAACAACAACTATACAAAAATTGGCAATAGTTTTCTGAAGTTAATTCACGTTGAAAAAATGAAAAGAAAAAGTGAATTCGTAATATCACCTGATTTACTTTTATACTTAATTCTGAAGAGCGCTCAGCTGCTAGTTTCTTCTCGTCTTCACTAGCAGAGGGTTCTCTTCCACAAATTATTGGTGTCTGCATCATTTTTATGATCACAGTATGTAGAGCATACTCAGTTACTTGACTGCTCATTGTTTAAGTTGAAAGGATGAAATCAGACATATGCATTTGTTGCAGCATCACATTGCTAAAGTATTAAGAATCTTTGTTTAGACAAATCTAAGATAAATATAAAAAGACTCCAAGTAACTGTTTTCACTTCCCAAATGAAGTTACCTCTTTCTTTGCAAAACCCAATTTGTCAGAAAATAGAGAAACAGGGTCAAGATCTCTACATAGAACTTCAAGGACATGATTTCTAACATGTAACATATGATATAGCAAAGGACAAGAAGTCAAAGAAATAATGAGCAACGAAATTGATGCAACTTCAGTAGTTATGGCAATCACAGATCACTAATTACACATGGACTAGAAGCCATCCAACTGTGCACCTACATAAGAATCCAACTATGAAAAGGCAGATGGAAAGAAAGATAAACCATCTACTATTGACATTAATAGTGTAAAATTAAAAAGACATAGCTAAAACAGCACCCAACAGACCTCATAATAACGACGAAAGAATGCTGCATCACCCAAGATTCCTTGATTAGTAAAGTTGACCATGGAAAAGAACTCTTCTAGGTCATTCTGTAAAATTGAAATGGAGAATTGGTCAGGAAGCAGAGGCTAAACCAGAAAAGTGCATTAAGAATTACAAGAAAGAAAATCACCTGCATGGGAGTCCCAGATAACAAAATTCGCCGCTTGCATGAAAGACCAGCCAATGCCTAACCAATAGACAGAGCATAAATGATTTCTTAAAGAAAGGAGGATAAAAAAATTAACAGGAAAAGCTCATAAATGTGACTTGCTACATACCCGGTTTGTTAGAGTCTGGTCATTTTTCAGCCGATGAGCCTCATCACATATAAGAAGATCACACGATTCCTCCTGACTAAATTTGGATGAATGCATCCTAAATGTCTCATATGAAATGATTAATACCTGGCAAGCATTGAGCAAGTTATGAGATTTTCTAGAAGGATATCCGAGATAGGTGCAAAATACCTGTACAGAGCTGTGCGGACTTGTATAGCTGTTGATTCCGGAGACAACATCATCTCTGGTACTTTCGCAAAGAGCTAGCACTTGAACTCTTTGTCCAACCCACTTATCAATTTCAGCCTCCCAGTTGCTCACAAGGCTGGTTGGTGTGACAATTATGGCTCTTTTGACCATTGGGTTGCCATCAAATCCTTGACGTAGAAGGGTATATAGTAAAGTGATTGATTGTAATGTCTTCCCCAATCTGAAAAAATGAAGAAGCCAACCAAGGTTTATAGCACTGTTGTCTGTGCCACAACATGGATTCTCACATATTCACCAAGAATAAAATTTCTTTACCCCATATCATCAGCAAGAATGCATCCATTGATGTTCGAAGATCCGTACAACCCTGAGACGCACTCAAACATGAACTGAACACCCTCTCTGCATCAGAATAAGAGGTATGATGATCTTTTTTCGTATCAATTGAAATGGAGGGGGAAATAAAACTGTACTGTCTCACTTATTCCTGTACTGACATATATTCATTTTATTCCCCTCATCTACCATATGAAAGGCGATCCATGGTTGTAAGTACATTTTAAAGCATCATCTGATAATGGGATGAGAGGCCTCACCACATTATAAAAACAGATGAAACCTCTTTACAAACCATGTAGGATTAACAACACGCATGATCAAATAAACACAAACTCCATTGACCAACATTACCTTTGATGGGGTCGAAGGAAACGGACCAGTAAAGGATCCACCACTATGGGCACAAAATTGGTGGTTCCATTTTCAGATTCGTCTGGTTGCCACAATACTAAAGGCTCAACTCCGGGTGGAAGTGTCACACTTTCCTCCTGATCTTCTTTTTCAGTAGTCTTAGCTATATCCAATCTATTTGTAATTGCAACCAAAACTGGCCTTGAAGAGCCCCATGGTACAAATCTTTTTCGAGCCCGTAGACGACGAGCAAGCTCTTCCACACCATTATAGCCATGGGAACATGGAGGTTTAAATGGTTTCCTACAAACTGCAGCTCCTTCTGACACGGATAGAACTCTTGGAAGTAGTGATTGTCTTCTTACAACAAGATTGCCTCTGAAATACATATTAAAAGTGCTTCCAGTTTCATATAATCAAGACTAAGAAGTCGATTTAGAAAAAAATTTAAAATTTTTTCAAAAGGAATCTCAATATCCATGTAATAAAGATAGAAGGTACTCCCAAGAGATGAAAAACGTCAACATGAAGTCTCCACCTATGGTTAAGTCCATTTATTATCACCCCAGAAACCGGAACAGCATAACATAAGTTCTATAGTTTATAGATCGAGCAGGTCTTCTTCAGTGCAAATAAAAGGAGTAATACCTGAAAGAGAAAGCACAAACTCATACTCAAGCCTCATCATTTGGTCAAGTGAACTGTATACGGACCATATATCCCTCTGTTGGCAACCCTAATAACTTAACTATATTCAACAAACGTTATCAATTGCTTCCATTTCAACACAACTGTTCTCTGTTCTCCGTTTTTCACATTTGTATGGAATCACCCCCCCCCCCCCCCCCCCCCCCCCCCGGGGGGCAGGAAAAAGGGTCATGATATGTGAATTCGGCTTTCAAGAGTGATATGCTAAAAATGAAACCAAAACATTCAGAAGGATCTTACATACAAGAAGCTGAATGAAACCCTAGCGCCTGGGCCTAGATAGATGCAAGATGTCTCATATGAGAAGCTATAGGTTACTCAATCTCGAAAGTGCTTAAATTCCGAAAAAAACCACCTCAAGAGAGCGTCGACGTTCTTCGATTTGAGTTCTTGATCCGCAGTTGGAGAGAGTGAGCTGGATTTTTCACTGGAGTCATAGTTGTATTCTTCTTCTTGATCGGCGACGAATTCGTCGTTCGAATCGGTCCCATCGGAAGACGAGACCATCTCCTCTTCGTCATCGTCATTCTCATCTTCTTCCGTGGAGGAAAATGGTCGGCGCATTTTTCCGACCTATTATCGTGCGTGAGTCGGGTTGGGGAGGTATTCTTTTAAAAATCAGCAATTTGGCGGTAAAATGGAGGTGCCCCTTTCTTCTGGAGGTAATAAAACGATGGGATTCTCCGATTTAAATCGTCGGCGACGGCGTTGGGCTATAGTCTCAATTGGACTGGGGTAGCCTAGGGGCAGCCCAATTTGATATTTTGTTTTTTTTTTCTTTATTAGTAAGTTAAGTGTGTACTACATTTCACAGATTAAGTATAAACTACTACTGCAGCTAATATTCTTTCAAATATTTAAATTTTTTGAATAATTTGACTTAAATTTATCCATATTATTGTTTGCTAGAAAAGATTTTAATCCATATTATTGTTTGTTAGAAAAGATTTTAAAAAATATATTTAAAAACTGTAAATTTTTATTTATCATTTATATATAAAGATTTTTCATTTATACATTAAATGTTGAAAATAAAAAATTATAGATTAATCACTGAATAGTAAATGTTACAAAGAATATAGAATAGAGGAAGTAATTTCTTTAAGATCTTGTACAAAATCTTTTGCAATTTACATATCTAAAATATTAGATTGAATGTGTCTGATGAGTATGTTTTTACAAAGCCAATTATAGCAACTGAAACTGGTCCAATTTGGTATTTTCAATTTATAAAAATAAAAATAAAAAGAGAAAAACAAGCAATATTGTTCCTAGGTCTACACAATGGAGCTCATAAAGCTTTTTTTTTTTTTTTTGGTTTTGGGTTGGGGTTAGGTTCTGAATTGTGTTCCTGTTCCTTGAAACAAATTATCTCCAATCCATATGTCCAATCCAATCCATGTGCCAATTTAGACGATCCTTCATTTCCCGAATTTGGCTTCAGCCCAATTGGCATAATGTGGATTAGTAAAAGTTGGTAGCTAAGGTTTTGTGGTTGACATTTGGAGGACTGGGAGCTTTGATTCCACCAAAGCATGGCGGGAAGTTCATTTTATGTCCATCTCAAAGAGTCTTCTGCGTAGCTCACTGTTCTTTCCATTGTCCTCGATCAAAGACACATCATTCAATAACAGAGTTAGGTTTTTTTAAGTTCACTAGCAACGATGACTCTAAGAGGGGAACGCACTGAAATTTGTGTTGGCTATTGTCATTAAAAAGTACAAACTATGTGCCTCTCCAAAATCATAGCAAGCAAGAAAATCAATGGCAGTTCAAACAAGTTAGTATAGGAAATTACACAACATACACCAAGACTTCGATCATGTGAACCCCCTTTCCTCATCTCGCTGTATTGCCATATACGGAAGCTAGTGCTAGTTGCAAGCTTCTTTTGGATGTTCAGGAGCCGGGAAGCACTAACCATAACATCACATCAGTATAAGGGAGATCTGTACAGGAGATATGGTTTCCAGGGGACACCCGAAAATGGAAGCAAACTCGAGTAGCGTGTCAAATCTGAATATTCAAGCCACTTCTCTTCAAGGAGGCTGGAATTGTGGGATCAAGGTTGTTATTATGGGCATATCTGTGAGCAGAGAGCAAGTTGGTTAGCAGTTTCATCAGTCACTCTAAGAAATGTTGACAGCTAGAAATGATGAGAGTAATAGGCTGTTGTTTGGCATCTACTCACATCTCGCGGAGATGGGGAAGTTTGCCTAATGATGCAGGGAGAGATCCTGTGAGCTTGTTGTTCTCCAAGTGACTTGATCAGTTTAGGAACAGAATCGGATCAAACTCAAGACAAACAAAACAGATTGTAGAGATGCAAGTAAAACAGTAACTAATATGAAGAGAAACATACAGAGTTTCAAGCGAGATCAGTGATCCCATTTCTGGTATTGTACCAGATAGTTGATTACCACCAAGCCAGCTGAAAACAAATCAATTCACATTGTAATTTATGATAGGATAGCCGTCAAACTATAACAAAACATGCAAATAAATCATCACAACATTAGTTTACTTACAGATGCTGAAGCGCGGTCAAATTGTTTATGGTTGGCGGAATGGGGCCTGAAATGCCCTTGTTTGAGAGATCCCTTTATACCGTTTGGTTAAAAGAAACAAACAATTTGAATCAGTACATGACAAATGTTAACCATGTCTATGGCATGAGCAGGCAAAGAGGAGCATCACAAGGTCTAGAAACTTACATGGACAGCACTCTGGCCCTTTTATCTTTGGAACATGTAACGCCTGTCCATGAGTTATCAGCAGGCAAGCAAGGGTCACCTCTCCAATCTGGTGGGCAGTTGTTGAAGCTCTTAGCAAGATCTTCCATTGCCACGACTGCCAATGATGAACCACAACACGTACGAAATGAAGAGACTACAAAAGAATCATAACCGAGCAATAGGATGTTACCGGTGAGACAGTGCTAACCATCTCTTGAAAGAGTTCCTCCTCCAAAAGGCAGAAGCTGGAAAACCTCAGCAGCATTGATCAAAGGGCCAACGGGGCTTGGCTCCTCAGGCGTCAAGCTTATCTTTGTCTGCCCAGAAAGAGGCCATTTCTTGGAAGCAACGGATAGACCAGCGGATGTGACATTGATATCACTGGCAAAAACCTTGTCATTCACTGAGATACTGAAAACCCTCCAGCTAAAAGGGCTTGGGGTTCGATTGTCCTGAAAATAGAGGGCAACGTAGTAGTGGGTGCTTGGAAGTACAAACGGGGGCCAAAGGACTTCAAGCACCTTCCCCGGGTATGTTGAGATAGCTGTGCCAAATGCTCTCACAGGAGGGCGGTTCCAAAAATCTGAAGCAGTCACATTTGACTGGCTAATAACAACAGGGTTCTGGTCCGTGAATGGTTGCCATAGCCGATTGAATTCATCATCTGGGAAGCTAGGTTCAAACGATTGCACTCCCATCAACAGAACTTTCAAAAATGACAATCTTCGTGTACATTTTTATTCATTCTAGTTAATCACTCCTAACACTACCACTTTGGTTTCACAAGAATTTTATTTTATTTTATTTTTGTGTCTTTAACAGTTCATAACTGATATTATGAAGTACTTTATGTCTTAGATACTAACATAGTAGGGATTAAGATGCAGAACGATAATGTTTAATTAAAAATCCATTATATGCCACTTTTCTTGGTAAAGTAATCTCTTCATCGCTACGTTTTTTTTTGTTTGATCGGCAATAAAAATTTTATTAAAAAATAAAAAAAATACTAGCAAGCATCATCTTAGAGAAAAAGATAATTAATGAAATTATGAACACAAAAATACCCAAATCAGTCCAAATCTCTTCATGTTAAATTAACCAAATTGTAACAACCAAATCAGCCAATAAAACAAACGATCAAATTATCTCTAAGCATGAAGAACATTAGCAATATTAGAGGATTAATTATCACCTTACCAAATAATGTAATAGCGAAAGGTTTGGAAACTTAGCAGTAAAGAATAGCCAAACGTAGAAGCAAGATTCTATTATACCTGAACAAGTCCTTATTATTCCCAAAAGTAGATCTGGCAATTGTGTGAAGCGCGTACTGATCAAAATCGGTGGAATTGTACATGGACCCATCAAGAGGCACCACCTCAATCGCAGAAATAAAGGGCGGAGAGCCTCCAGTCGTACCCTTATTCTTGGCTAGGCATACGCTCAGAGTCTTCCCGGGGACAGAGACGACGATCTCGTAATACGAGCTGCCGCCATTGGCGAAATCCTCGGTGGTATTGACGACACTCCACAGCGACCCTCCGATGATCTGATTGAATACCGGCGGCTCCTTGCCCCCGTCGAAACCGCCGTAGAAGTAGGTGGTCCGGACCAAGTATTTGCCCCCTTTGACGGCCGGGAACAAGAAACAATACTTTCTGACGGAGGTCTCTGGAAAGTAGCGGACGGTTTGCAAGATGGGCATCAAGGAAGGGTTGTTAAGGGAGGATTTGTTGCCGAGAGAGATGAAGTTATCGTCGGGGATGAAGCTGATGCCGCCGACGTCTTTTGGCTCCGAGGCACCGCAACTTAGAAAGAAACCTACGTCAGTGTCGTAAATATATCATGCGCTGCATGTAATATGCACGTAACGTAGTGTAGCATTTATTAATGACCCAATCGGAAAACGTCACATTCGATAAAATTGGAACCATGCAGAGAAATTGGAACCATCGAGATGGTAATGATTTTTTATGATCTTCTTAATATATATAACAACAACCATGTTAGGGAGAGAGATGGAATGGAAAACTATCAACTCTGATATTCTATTGAAATTTTGTTTGGTGAAAAGAATTTAGCAGCAAAGATTTACAGTAATCAATCAATTAAATTTTGAATTTGTGGTGTTACCTTTTGGTGCAGGGACGGAGAGGGCTAGATGAGGGATGCTAACGATCCACAAGAGGAAGAAGAAGAAAGACATTGTTAGGGGGGGAAAGGTGGCGATGGGAATGAATGTTGGAACAAGAACTTGGCTCTCTCTTCTGGGGAGAGAGAGCATGGGGAGAAGTTCCTAATGGCCAATAGCCATGCACTTGAAGAGGAATTCGTATCTTTTTTTTCCAAGGACACGCTTGACTTGTAAACTGGTAAATCACATTAATGGTCCCTAAATTATAGACACAGTTGTAATATTTTCGCTAAATAATAAAAGAATTTAAATTAAAATAATATAGCTATCCAAGTGTAACTAAGTTAGCGCCTGTAGCTCAGTGGATAGAGCGTCTGTTTCCTAAGCAGAAGGCCGTAGGTTCGACCCCTACCTGGCGCGAAACCGATAAATTTTTTTCCTTCCCTTCTTTATCAACGACGTTGATTTTATGGGTGCACTGTTAAACCCTGACCACTGAGAGGAGCTGCAGGAGGAAGCAAGCATGAAAGAGTTTGAGATCATTGGAAACAACACCCTCAACGTTCTCTCTTTCTTCTTTAATTTGGTTCCCATCTTTTAATTTTTTATTTTTTATTTGGCCTAGTTCCGGTTCCTTATGTTGTTTCAATTTCAAACGGAAATGAGCTCGGATTTAATGCCTTTGATTTGTTTTTGCCTAGAAATTTGATTGATTAAGTTAGATACATCGGTTTGTTGGTGGGCCGTCGGTTAATTTAAGAATGTTATAGGCGTTAATCTCCATGTAGCAAGAGCTGGCTAAGGCTCTCTAGTTTGAATCTGGTGTTCTTTTTTGCCGGAATATCATCGAGTTATGTTGGCACGTTGAACTTGATCGTCATTTTCTGGTATGAGTTGTTTGATAATTACGATAAAGAAAATGTTCCTGGTGAATCACTTTGAAGGTGTTAACCTGCTGTGAGGCAGAATTTGTTCTGAAGAGTTCTTAGTGAGTGGAGGTTGACTTGTAATAAGTAGATGCGGGAAGACTATGCCCAGCCCAGATTCTGTCATCCCTTTCAATAGGTTGGATTCACTAATGTGGTTTATGCAAATTGCCATCTCATCTTCAAACTTCCAGTAAAAAGATCTAAACTCATCCGGTTTACTGTAGTATTTCCTGCTAGTAATGGTACGCTGCTGTGCTCGCAGCTCGCACTATTTCTTCAGGATGAAGTTTTTAGCTTATTGACTGCATACGAAGCAAGAAGTCTATTGAAAAGTACATATCAGGATTCTACACTGTTCTGAATATCGTTTTTAATATCGACAGATGGGTTGATAGATACTGTCTAGTAGCTTTTGTTTCAGATAAGCAGATGATGGTGGTGTTATTGGTATCTGTTAGTTGATATATGTAGGGGTTGACAAACTTTAGTTGGCTGAGAAGTAAGATTCTGTCCATGGTAATAGAAAATCATGTAAAGACAGAAAATGAATCCCAAATTACTAGCAACTGTGCAGGGAACTTCTGGAATCCATGCAAGCTGGAAATCTGGAACCAGAAATTGCGTTGCTTAATATGGTTCCTTACCACACCAGAGTCTGCTGTATTCTGCTTTCGTTTATCTCTCGTTGCTTCTGTGGCATTTTTTGATGTCTTTCTTTTGCATTTCTTATGGACTACTGAAACAGATCCCAGATGTTTTTCCAGTCACAGCAGCTGCACGTAAAACTCTTATTGCCAAGTCATGTGATTCGTTGACAGCACGCGCGCTTCATTCTGAACTAATCTACAATTACTCAGGATCAAAGCATGTAAGCTGTCCTCACACCTCATTGAAACCGTTAGCTCATAGTTCTCTGTTTTTTTTCTTTTCTGAAGGAGTAGGCACTAACCCCTATAACCATTTTTTGCTAGATATCTGAGTCCTTGAGGAGATTTGGCATATCTGATAGCACAACCTACATCCTCGCTGCTCGTTTTAACGCATCTAATGATGAGGTACAAAACGAATGCATCCATCTTCATTCCTTTTCCAACCTCATCAGCCAGTTTAGTATATACTAATTCCACTTGAACAAGCTCATTAATGAAGAGGAAATTGACTTAGGGTTAGGGGAGCTGGGAAACAGAACCAACAAGAGCATGGTAGGGAAGGTATGTGGATAGCTTTTCCTGACTCCTTGCAGTCTCCATGTTCAAAATGTCCTTTTGTGTTATTCATTGATTTGTAAATTTTTGTTTCTTCCAGCACTACAAAATATCTGGCCTAGAGCTGGACATATCCTCTCTTGGAGACGCTATCATATGCCGAATTGATTCTCGAGATGCTTTGTGACGAAGATGCGAAGTTTTTACTTATTATTTTGTCATAACACAGATGTAAATTATAACTTTGTCTATTAAGACAATGGTTCAGTAGTAGAACTAGAAGCATTCCAAATGTTTGTTTTTTAAGTCTTGACCCAACTTGAGTGGTCAGATTAGACCCTCGCATTCAGAATCTGACATCTTTGTATGAGTCGGTTTACAAAAAGTTCATTTTTAATCTGAGTAGTTATACATGTACTAAAACTTAAAAGTGTGTATTTAAGACATACAAAAACATATATGGTACAGTTTGATTGGTAGTCGAAAACAGCGGCGGAACCAGGAATTTTCACTCGGGGGTGGGATTGAAAAAGTTTCTTAAATTTGTACAATCCTTATACAAACAAAATAATACAGTTCATACAAGTCATAAAATTTATAACAGTACATAAAAATTCCAGCAATTTTTATAATGAGATTCATTTTATCATAATTATTCATTATCCATAACCATGTCAAACCTTGAAAAATCTCATCAACTTTTTACGCATTTTATATTTTTATTCACAAAACATGAATTTATATGTAAAATCCCCCGTCTGGCCACTGTCTGTTCTTGTTTGTTCATAAATATCATTTAAACAAGTAAACAATTACTCAATTAGATAATGATAAGATAAAATTCAAACTAAAATTTGACAAACAATTAAAAATTATTTAAACAGTTAATAACTTAAGTTTAGTTACCACTTACTAGGCACGCACAGGCAGCCGGCAGCGCACCGCAGCAAATTTGTGGTCGCCGGTCGGTCGGGCGGGAGTCGGGACCCGGGAGCTGGAAGCCGGGAGCGGGAGGCCCTCTGGCCTCTGTCAGTCTGTCTCTGCGATTCGCGAATTGGTGGAATCGCGATTCGCGATGGACGAACAACAGAAGCCGAATAGGGACGCCGGACGCGGAGGGCGGGAGGGAGGGGTAGGCCGGTACGGTAGCCGAGCGAAATGCGCTCGCCGGCGCCGCTCAGGCTCAGGCGGCGGAGGCGGAGCGGAGCTGTGGAGCTCTGCTGCTCTGGCGACGGTGGCGACTGGCGAGCGAGTCTGGCCTGCTTTGCGAATTGGGAATTTGGACTGCAGTCGCCGAATTGGGATTTTAGAATTTTGGAAGAGGCAAACTCAAAAAACGTCACCGTTTGGCGTTTTAAAGCTAAAGGAACAACCACCAATTTGGTCCCTAATTTATTAAGCGCATGCCACATTGCCCCCATCTTTATATTCTTCCATATTTTTCGGGGGGGCAAGAATACCTTCTAATCCCTAACTTCTCTCGATGTAAGCAATTTAGTACCCTATATTTTAAAAGTTTCAAAATTTTCGGGGGGCAGCAGCCCCCCTGCCCCTTAGTAGTTCCGCCACTGGTCGAAAAAGTACATGAAACTTGTTAACTTGAATGCATCCAAACAATTCCTGTCATGTAGGATTTTGTCGAAGTGGTTTTTATGTGATATTAGTACATTTAACAAAATTCATTTAATCTTTTTCTGGCCTGATAATTCTATAACTGTGTCCACTAATAGTCAATGAATAGTAATGAAATTCGTTTATGTTATTTGCTTTTTCTTTTTTATTTTTTTTTATTTATAAAGCTGATGAAGCATGAAAAAGTGCTGATTATGTATGTGTCAAAACTAGCTGGTATTGACATCATATTTTCCGGTAAAAAAGGACTAAGTGAGACGTTCTTAAAAGAGGACAGATTAGATTTGGACCAAATGGTACAGTTTCAAGATTGGAGGCCAAAATAGGAATGAAGTTGAAGTTTGGGGACTACGGATGCATTTCAGTCCGCTAAGCTTCGTTCGACTTCGTTGGTCTGGAAATTGCCACCTTCATGCAAGAACAGATGGGAGAGCAAGGAGAAGCACGAATTGGAAACCGGGCGAAGGCAAAACAAAATGGAAAGAGACGATTAATGTGACCTAGAATTTCAAAACTTCTAGAAATAGCGAGCTCAGAACCCTTCACCTACTTGGTTGATCTTTATTTCCACACTCAGGAAACAGATCGACATGGGCACCGCTCAAAGCCGTGAAGATCGCATCACAGACTCCGAATCGGAGGAAGAAGAAGAAGAGCGGTACGACGACTCGTGGGAGGAGCATCGCGAGCCTCCCTCGTCTTCTTCAGGTACCCTCAAGAGCGTCGACGATATTGACGCCAAACTCAAATCTCTGAAACTGAAATATCAGCAGAATCCGAATATCAACAATCCCGTGAAGCTATATCTTCACGTTGGAGGAAACACCCCAAAATCCAAATGGATCGTTTCTGAGAAATTTACTTCTTACAAATACATCAGGACGTCTAAAATCAGCAGTGCTGAGGATGATAGTGATGATGATGATGAATTGGGCAGAGTCGGAGAATCTTGGTGGGTTTTG
Organism: Aquilaria sinensis; assembly: GCA_005392925.1. Lineage (NCBI taxonomy): Eukaryota > Viridiplantae > Streptophyta > Magnoliopsida > Malvales > Thymelaeaceae > Aquilaria > Aquilaria sinensis. The sequence continues at coordinate 101,815 of SMDT01001729.1, read as the reverse complement.
AAAGTGGGATCGAAAGTTAGGGCCAAGGTTTCCAAAGAGATGCAACTGAAAATGTTTGGGGATCAGAGGAGGGTGGATTTCGTTGATAACGGTGTCTGGGCGTTGAAATTTCTCACTGATCAGGATTATAGACGATTTGTGACTCATTATCATGATTGTTTATTTGAGAATGTTTATGGGGTTAAAGCTACGGAGGAGAATAGGATAAAAATTTATGGCAAGGAGTTTATTGGGTGGGCTAAACCTGAGGAGGCGGATGATTCGATGTGGGAAGATGCAGATGACAAGAGTCCTGTAAGGACTCCGGTGAAACCGAATAAAGAGCTGATGGAGGAGTTTGAGGAAGCAGCAAATGGCAGTGTCCACAGCTTGGCACTAGGTGCATTGGACAACAGTTTCTTGGTGAATGACTCAAGTGTTCAAGTTTACAGGAATTTTGACCGGGGGATTCACGGGAAAGGCATTTGTATTAAGTTTGATGGTGGGAGTTCCAAGAGTGCAGGAGAAGTAGGGCTCTCAACCCCAAAGAAGGCACTTTTAATGAAGTCGGAGACAAATATGATGCTTATGAGCCCAGCAAAGGAAGGAAAACCTCATGCCACGGGGCTTAAGCAAGTTGATATAGATACAGGGAAGATTGTTACGGAATGGAAGTTTGAGAAGGATGGCACTGATATTACCATGAGAGATATTACAAATGATACCAAGGGTTCGCAACTGGATCCTTCTGAATCAACATTTTTGGGGTTGGATGATAACAGGCTGTGTCAGTGGGATATGAGAGATAAGAAGGGAATAGTACAGGACATTGCCACGGGTGAGCCACCGGTGTTGTCCTGGAGTCAAGGGCATCAGTTTTCCAGAGGGACAAATTTTCAGTGCTTTGCAAGCACTGGTGATGGGTCTATTGTTGTCGGGTCACTTGATGGAAAGATAAGGCTGTATTCCAAGACATCAATGAGGCAGGCGAAGACAGCATTTCCTGGTCTGGGTTCACCAATTACTCATGTGGATGTTACTTATGATGGAAAGTGGGTACTGGGTACAACTGATACATATCTCATCCTCATTTGCACTCTCTTCACTGATAAAGATGGAAAGACAAAGACTGGATTCAGTGGAAGAATGGGGAATAAAATTCCAGCCCCCAGATTGCTGAAGTTGATTCCGCTAGATTCACATCTTGCTGGTGCCAACAATAAATTTCATGGGGGCCATTTCTCATGGGTAAGCTCAAACATCCTCTTCAACATATTGATGTGCCCCTGCATTCGCTCCTATCATTTATCTGCATGTTATAGCATCATAATTTTCTAGTTGTTTGTTCCATTTATCTCAGGGACTTAAATTGTTTAAAAAAATATATATGCTATAGGTCCAAGAACTGTTTTAATATGCTTGTGTAATAACTGCTGCTTCATGTGTTCACCCTGGTTTTAGTGCGTTTCCAGTGTCCTCTCTTATTTCAGTTTGGTTGTCCATGTAATAACAACTTTACATTCAATAAGCATTGGCAAATGCTTGTGCCTCACTTCCACTGTTCTGACTTCTGATGTCTTCCTTTTTGTTGCATTTTCTTTAGAGTATATAAGGATATTTGCTATATTATAAGGTGCTGACTGATTTATCAGTTGGTCCATTCTTGGATTCCTGCACTCACACCATATTTCTGCAGTCCTCGCTTAAATTCTGATGGTTCTTGGATAAATAATGTTTTCTTTGTCGCATTCATGTGCGATCTCACCCAAAGGTACTTTCAGCTGAAATTATGCAGTGGATTAGTGACTCTTAACAAGCTTAAATTCTGATTCTGTGAAACTATTGCTCTAAAATGACAGCCACGGCACTGGTACTCTGTTCTTTCTTTGTTGGAAGACATAGCTATGAATTTATATATTGCTTGAAATTATTGATAATTATAAGAAACAGCCTCCTCTTAAAATGCTAACTCAGAGCTTGGGATACCCTCTTCCACTTTCAAAACCAAGAAGATATGTTTATTTGACTGCATTTTCTAAATTTGTACTAATTTTTGTTTATTTGACTTTAAACTGAGCTACACGATGGTCTGCAATTCAATCCCATGCAACCCAGTAAACATGGCTTAAGCCCTATGGTCTTAGGAAATGAATTGGTGAAGTTCTGGTTTAACATAATCGGATCTGCCAAGACTGGAACACTGTATTTCAAGATTAAATTAGTTCGGTTACTATTATTGGTTAGGCAACACATGTCAGGATCTATTAATTCATTGGGACATTTCTATAATCTCTTTGTTACGTACGTTCACCCTTGTAGGATGTTTTAGGTGCTTGCTTGTAATTGTAGTAACTCCAATATGTGTGAGATAAATTTATGATGGTTAAAACAAACGGTTATCTGTTGTCTATCAGGTTACCGAGAATGGTAAGCAAGAGCGGCACATAGTTGCAACTGTGGCCAAGTTCAGCGTGGTATGGGATTTCCAGCAAGTGAGGAACAGCGCCCATGAATGCTACCGAGGCCAGCAAGGTCTCAAGAGCTGTTACTGTTACAAGATTGTGTTGAAAGATGAATCAATTGTAGAGAGTCGGTTCATGCACGACAAGTTTGCTGTGAGCAACTCTCCAGAAGCACCACTAGTGGTAGCAACACCCATGAAAGTGAGCTCTATTAGCCTTTCTAGTAAAAGATGATGGTGTTGCTCGCTACTCTTAACTTGGATCTGTTGATCTCATCTTCACACCCCATGCATCTAAAGGCTTTTGCTGCTGCATTAGCACGACTTTCTTATTTGAAGAGCTCTTGTTTATGATCTGCATCATCTTATGGGCATTCAATTTTAGATAGGCACCTCCAGCTGGTGGAATCCGGCTCATTGCGAGGATTAAATTGGCAGTTAGCGGTTGTTGTGTATATTACTACTTGCCCCGTTATACTCAGTTACGCTTGATTGGTCGTAATTCTTTGAGAATTCAGTTTCATTCTCCAACTCCATCGTTCCTAGGGTCTACCGCATGATTATTTTCTGTCGATTATAATTTCTATTTCGTTTTTAATTCCTATATTTTGCTCAAGTCAACTACACTCCTGTATTTTATACTCCCTTGATCCAAGTTCTTTGATACATTAAGATTTGACATGGAGATTAAGATATGAAAATTTTTGTTATGTTTTTACAATTTTACTCCAAAGAGAATGTTTGTGACTAAATTGTCATTTTTCAAACTGTAATGACTCACTTGAAACTTTTATCTGAATTTTGGGGTTTATTTGAAGCCTGTGGAAAAATATGAGAACTAAAATGATATTTTTTGAAAAGAAAAGTGTAGAGACCAAGTTATAAATTTTTTTAACGAAATACGAACTAATGTTATAATTTTGAAGTGAGTGTTGAAAATTGAAAACATCATAATGAATTACAATGCAATCAAGCATAACCAAGTGTAATGGGGCAAGGAGTAATATGTACAACAACCATTAACTGTCAATTTAATCCTCGCAATGTGCCAAATTCCGATCCAGCGGCTAAAAGTGCTTATACGAAACTGAATAATGCCCATAATTAAGATGCAGCAGAGATGCAAATCATAAACAAGAATGCTCTTCAGAAAGAGCACTTTTTGGAGTTGATGGTCCTACGTCTCCTCCACTCCCACCATCAAACTTGACACAAATGTCTTTCCCGTGAATCCCCCTGTCAAAATTTCCGCAAACCTGAACACGCGAGCCATTCACCAAGAAACTATTGTCCAATGCACCTAGTGCCTGCCAAGCTCCGGACACCGCCATTTGTTGCTTGCTCGAATTCCGCCATCAGCTCTCTGCTCGGTTTCACCGGAGCCCTTACAGCACTCTTTATATGCATCTTCCCACATTGAATCATACGACGTCTGTCGCGATGCTCCTGCGACCGTCGTCGTACCTCTTCCTCCGATTCGGAGTCTGTGAGGCGATCTTCACGGTTTTGAGTGGTACCACCTAAACCGCGCCCGTAGTCGTTCCATCGTCAATAGTAGTAATAGTATCAGTTTTGTTCTCCATTAGGAATTCTGTTCGGGAGCTTCTACAATACCCACCCCAAAAGGGGGGCAGCAGTACCCATACAGCTCTCACCATTGATTGCTGGTGATGTAAGCAGGAAATTAACCGGTTACATGAGCTGCCGATTAGCTCAGGGAAGGAAAAAGAAAACGTGAGATAACGTGAGAAGAGAGAGAAGAATAAGATAAAGAAAATCAAGGGAGGAGGGGGAAAAATAGCGGGGAGAGAGAGGGGAAAGAAAAGAAAATTGAGAGAGAAAAAAAAAACAAAAAAGAAACACTAGAGACACGAGAGAGAAGAAAATGAGAGAGTATTATATTAAAAAAAATTGTAAAAATTAGGAAGATATTTTTTTAAAAATAGTACACGAGTAAAAATGTTTTTTATTTAAAAATAAATTTATTTAATTAGTTATTAATAAAATATTATTTAAAATGAGTGAAACATAAATATATGAATGTTACTCAAATATATAATTTTTGTCTGCTCAACTTGTAAAGTAAATAAAAAATAATTTACACCTTTTCTTTGGCACATCAAGAGGGAGTCTAATGGGATTAAATCTTGAATCTCCTCAACACGGGTAAAAGCCCTAATCACTTGGTGAAGGTTTTAGTTGCTTACAAAAGAAAACATAATTTATAGATTAATAGTAACACATAGCAGAAATCTAAAATTGAGTACTAACACCGGTGATCGATCACTCAATTAGGTTTTTAACAAATTACCCGATTATAGAAATAGGTGTTTACAACGTTACATTTTCTAGGGCATGGGTTTTGGGTTAGGGTATGGGTATTGGATTTAAGGATGAGATTCTATTTTTGCGGGGTTAGGTTTAAGGGTAGGGCTTAAGTTTAGAGTATAAGTTTTGGGTTTAGGGGTTAGGTTAGGGTTTTTTTTTTTAGGAAAGGAATTCTTGGTTTTTGGTTTAAGGGTAGGGTTCAGGTTCTATAGTGTTTAGGGTTTATGATATAAAAATTATTGAATTTTTCACAAATATAAAATTTTCTTGTCAAGTAATTTTAAATAAATCACATTAATTCATAATGGCTTATTATTATTCTAACATATTTTGCTGGAATGAGTGTCATTTGAAATTTAAAGTGTGATCGGGTCAACTTTAAAGTAACATAAAAAAATGAGTAGGTCAATTTAAAGGTATCTAAAAGATAAACGAATCAGCTTAAAGGTAAACTAAAATGGCAACTGGTTCATGTTAGTATCTAAAGTGTGACTGGATCACTTTTTAGGTAACTTAAAAATGTGACCAGGTCACATTGAAGATACATAAAAGGTGACCAGGTCACATTGAAAGTAACCCAAAAAAGAGATCAGGTCGCCTTGAAGGTACCTAAAAGTTAACTAGGTCACCATAAAGGTAACATAAAATGATGACTAGGGTCACTTTTAAAATATCTAAATGTAACCAGCTACCTACATATTAATCATTTTTTAGTAAGAAACTTTTTATAGATTTGAATGCAGTTGCCCTTTAGTCGGTTTTTTAAGTGTCTAATTTACCTCAATCGCTTTTTCAGTAGCTAAGTTGATTTAGAAATTTCGGGTTTTTAGGGTTTGGGTTTTTTTATAGTTTAGGATATATGTACTAGGATTTTTTTGTGTTTTAGGGTTTGGAATTTTTTTTAGGGTTTAGGAATATAGAATTAAGATTTAGGGTTTTTAAGGGATTAAGGGTATTGGACATAGATTTAGGGTTTGGAATTTTTATTTAAGGTTTAGGGTTTGAAATTAATATAGGGTTAGGGTGTTAATTGAATCAATTTAATATTAGGGTTTTGGGATTTATTTTAGGATTAATTTAGAGCTTTTTATGATTTCGGGTTTGGGAATTTTTTTAGGGTTTAAGGATATATATATAGAATTAGGATGGTTTAAGGCTATTGAGCTAAGTATTAGGGTATTGAAATTTAGGGTATGAGATTTGCATTTAGGGTTTATGATTTAGGGTTAATGGTATAGATTAAGTTTAGGGTTTAGGGTTTATGGTTAATGGTATAAATTAGGTTTAGCGTTTAGGGTTTAATTAGGATTTGTATTTAGGGTTTTGGGTTTCATTAGGGTTTAGTATTTAATTAGGGTTTGTATTTAGGGTTTAGTGTTTAATTAGGTTTTGTATTTAGGGTTTAGTGTTTAATTAGGTTTTGTATTTAGGGTTTAGGTTTTAGGGTTAATGGTAGTTAGGTTTAGGGTTTACAGTTTAATTAGGGATTGTATTTAGGATTTAGAGTTTAGAATTAATGGTAGTTAGGGTTAGGTTTTAAGGTTTAATTAATAGGGTTTGTATTTAAGGTTTAGGTTAATGGTAGTAAGGTTTACGGTTTAGGTTTTAATTAGGGTTTGTTTTTAGGGTTTAGGGTATTAATTAGGGTTTAGAGTTTATATTTAGGGTTTAGGGTATTATTAAGGTTTAGGGTTTGTATTTAGGGTTTAGAGTTTAAGATTAATGATAGTTAAGGTTAGGGTTTAGGGTTTAGGGTTAATGGTAGTTGGGTTTAGGGTTTAATTATGGTTTAGGTTTTAATTAGGGTTTTTATTAAGTGTTTAGGGTTTAAGGGTATAGAATTAGAGTTTAGGGTTTAATAATGGTTTTGGATTTAGGGTTTAAGGTTTTTGTATATGTATATAGTTAGGGTTTGCATCTTTTTTAGGGTTTTAGGGTTTAGGGATAAGGGTTAATGGTATATAATTAGGTTTAATGTTTATGATTTAGGGATATAGGATTAGGGTCTTAGGGGTATAGGGTTTTATATCTTAGGGTTTAATTTAGGGTTTGCATGTTTAAAGTCTAATTAATTATTAAGATATGAGAAGTGTTCTTATAATTCTTACTTCCCTTTATATAATATAATTTTTTTATTAATTTTAACTTTTGAAATTATGTGTATGGAGAAAATTTCATGAGCTTATATATATTTATAATGTACCACATTCTTAATTATATTCATGTATGTACGCACATGCATATTTGGTATGTATGTTGACTTTCATATTAATCTAAATATATTTTATTTAAATTTTAATTTCATTATTTGAATTGTTTTTATTAATAATAATTTAAATAAGTTAATATTCATACAAATTTAATGTAACTATCAATTAAATAAAAAATGAAATAAATAACCAATTAGATTATATAATATTAATTAAATAAACATTATATTAATTATAATATATTTAGTTGCAAAATTTATGTTCTTCATAAGTTTCTCAATGGATTCTTGACTGAAAGTTTTAGTTGCTAATTGTAATTGGGATTCAATCACAAACAAATTGCAACTTAGAAAAATGTGACTACAATTTTCAGTCGAAAAACAATCGCTTCTAACCAATATCGCAACTGAACAACGACTAAATTTTCAGTTGCGATTTGGACTTTATGTTGTAGTGCCACAACCTAACCCCGAAACCAATTCCCCAAAAAAACCCTAAACTCGATACTCAAAACCTATACACTAAAACCCAAAACCCTAAACCAATTTCCCCTAAAAACTCTAAACCCTAAACTCAAAACCTATACATTAACCCTAAACCCTAAACCGTAAACCCTAATCTCAAAACCTATACACTAACCCTTAACCTTAAATTCTATCTTTAAATTGTATTTTTAAACCATAAACCAACACCTTGAATATGCCTTAAAAACAACTTTCAAGGTAACATAAAAAGATGACTTTGAAGGTAACATAGAAAAATCTTTGGTGACCAACACCTTAAGTGTGACAGGTGACCTTAAAGGTAATATAAAAAGTACCTCAAAGTTGGCTGGGATCACTTTTTTAGGTTACCTTCAAGTTGACCCAATCACACTTTAGATACCTTCAATTTGACCCCGTAATCATTTTGGGTTACCTCCAATGTGACCCAGTCACAATTTAGGTAACTTCAAGATGATCTAGTAATCTTTCCATGTCACCTTGAATGTGAGCAGGTCACACTTTAGGTACCTTTAAGGTGACCTGGTAATCTTTTTAGGTTACATGGTATGTGACCTGGTTAAATTTTAGGTACCTTCAATGTGACCTAATAATTTTTTTAAGTTATCTTGAATGTGACCCGATCACACTTTAGGTACTTTCAAGGTGACCGGGTTACCTTTTTGGGTTACCTTTTTAGGTTACCTTTAATGTGGCCAGGTCACACTTTAGGTACCTTCAAGGTGACCCAGTAATCTTTTTAAGTTACCTTCAATGTGATCTGGTCACATTTTAGGTACCTTCAATGTAACCCGGTAATCATTTTTTGTTATCTTCAATATGACCCGGTTACACTTTAAGTATCTTCAAGGTGACCCGGTAATTTTTTTAGGTTACCTTCAATGTGACCCGATCACACTTTAGGTACCTTCAAGGTAACCTAGTAATCTTTTTAGATTACCTTCAATGTAACCCGGTCACACTTTAGGTACTTTCAAGATGACCTGGTAATCTTTTTAGGTTATCTTCAATAAGACTAGGTCACACTTTACGTACATTCAAGGTAACTGGGTCATTTTTTGAGGTTTCACCTTTTAGGTACCTTTAAGGTGACGTAGTCACTTATTTGGGTTACATTCAATGTGATCCGGTCACATTTTAGGTCCCTTCAAGGTGACCTGGTCACCTTTTTAGGTTACCTTTAATGTGACCCGGTCACACTTTAAATACCTTCAAGATAACCTGGTAATCTTTTTAAGTTACGTTTAATGTGACCCAGTCACACCTTAGCTACCTTCAAGGTAACCTAGTAAACTTTTTATGTTATCTTCAATATGACCCGGTCACACTTTAGGTATTTTCAAGGTGACCTAGTAATCTTTTTAGGTTACCTTCAATGTGACTCGATCACACTTTAAGTATCTTCAAGGTGACTTAGTAATCTTTTTAGGTTAACTTCAATGTGACATGATAATCTTTTTAAATTACCTTCAATGTGACCTAGTTACACTTTAAGTACCTTCAATGTGACCTAGTCATATTTTTAGATGACCTTCAATATAACTCGGTCACATTTTAGGTACCTTCAAAGTGACCCTGTCACCTTTTTAGGGTTCCTTCAATATAACCTGGTCATAGTTTAGGTACCTTCAAGGCAATCCGGTAATTTTTTTAGGTTACATTCAATGTGACCCGGTCATAGTTTAGGTACCTTTAAGGTGACTCGATAATCTTTTTAGGTTACCTTCAATGTGGCCCGGTTACAGTGTAGATACCTTCAAGGTGACCCGGTAATCTTTTCAAATTACCTTCAATGTAACCCGATCACAATTTAGGTACCTTGAAGGTGACCCGGTAATCTTTTTAGGTTACCTTCAATATGACCCGGTCACACTTTAGGTACCTTTCAAGGTGACTTAGTTATCTTTTGAGATTACCTTAAATGTGACCTGGTTACAATTTAGGTACCTTCAAGGTTATCTGGTAATCTTTTTAGGTTACGTTTAATATGACCCGGTCACACTTTAGGTATCTTCAATATAACCCAGTAATATTTTTAGGTTATCTCCAATGTGACCCGGTCATACTTTAGGTACTTTTAAGGTAACCTGGTAATCTTTTAAGGTTACCACCAATGTGGCCCAGTAATCTTTTAAGGTTACCACCAATATGACCCGATAACAATTTAGGTACCTTCAAGGTGACCCGGTAATCTTTTCAAGTTACTTTCAATGTGACTCGATCACATTTTAGGTATCTTCAAGGTGAGCCAGTAATCTTTTCTGGTTACCTTCAATTTGATCCGGTCACAATTTAGATACCTTCAAGGTAACCCGATAATCTTTTTATGTTATTTTCAATGTGACCCGGTCATACTTTAGGTGCCTTCAAGGTGACCTGGTTATCTTTTGATGTTACTTTAAGTGTAACCTAGTCACAATTTAGGTACCTTTAAGGTTACCTGGTAATCTTTTTATGTTACCTTCAATATGACCCAGTTACACTTTTGAAGTTTATTGGGTTAGCTTTTCAGGTTAATCTTTTTAGGTTAGCTTTAATGTGACCCGATTACAATTTTGGTACCTTTAAGGTGACCCGGTAATCTTTTTAGGTTACTTTCAATGTGACTCGGTCACATTTTAGGTACCTTCTAAGTGACCCAATTATTTTTTTAGGCTACCTTCAGTGTGGTTTGGTCACAATGTAGATATGTAAATTCCTTAAATTCTTTTACAAATGATACATTAAATTGAAATAAGAGAAAAAAAAGTTAAATTTCCCAAGTTTTTAATGAATCATATAGTAAATCCAATGTTTTGAAATTTAATAATTTAGTATTATGGTCAATAGTGAATTGGACTTTTAGTAAAAGTTGGAAATAGTAGTAAATTCATTGGAACATAATTAAGAATTTTTTCATGAAAGTTTTTAGTTAAACATTCGAAAAGAAGGAAAATTAACCTAAATTAAATTGTATAAAAATTGAATTCTTTAATTTAAATTTTAACAAAAATCATACAAAAAATAGAATCGATTCAGTCATTTAAGCATATTGAAATTCAGTCAACCCGAATCCGGCTCAAAACTAACCAATATTGAAATTCACCTGACCTATTATATCCTTAAATTTATGACTTGTCTCATATTTAGGTATTTGATTTTAAATTATTAATTTTTTTACTTCACAAAAATTACAGAATTGGTAACTAGTAAAATTTATTATTCTTTTAACATTGCACATCAATCATATATACTATTAGGTGCTCAATTTTAAATTCCTTGCTATGCTATAATTAATTTTTAAAATACTTTTCATTTGCTTTATTAAGTTAATCAATATACATAGATTTTATATTTTGAGTATCATTGACATATGTATAAAATAATATTTTATTAAGTATATTATTCAACAATTAATATTTTTTTATACCACTAATATTTTAAAAATTATTTTCCTTCCTTTTAAAAATTTGTATCCAATAAAATACATTCTCTCATTTTATCCCTATTATTTCCTCCACTTTCCCTATTTTTTTCCCTATATTTTCTTCTCTCTCTTCCCTCCTCTCTATGCTTTTTATTTTTTTTCCCTCTCTATTTTCTTCTCTCTCCTCTCTCTTTTTCTTTTTATTTTTTTCTTCTCTCCTGTGGCCTGCTGGGCTTGTCCAGCTCTTTTAACTTTCTTCCATCAGCCATGATCAAGGGTCGCTTTACCCCTTTTTCTTGGGTGGGTATTATAATTTCTTCCATTCCGTTCTTTTTTATTCCCAACTTTATCTAGCTAATTCGTTTTATTTCTCTTCATAGATGGGTCATATTCTTCTACCCGTTAAAAATTGAAATCCTAATTACGGATATGTAAACATGGTGAAATTAATTTCACTGTATTTATTTCTGCCCAAATTATTATATTCTTTTAACTGTCAAAAGCCTAAATAAATGTTAAACATGGTGAAAATAATTGTACTTTATTTATTCTTATAGGAATTATTGTATTCTTTTAATAACTGTCACAAACTCTGCAGAAATGTTAAACATGGTGAAAATGATTGTACTTTATTTATTTCTATAGGAATTATTCTAGAGACTGGAGACTGTCCTCCCTGGTGTAAATACACCAAGTAACATTGTTAGTGTTACTAACGGCCCCAAGCCTTTAACACGTATTCAAATTAGCAAGGTAAGCGCGAATATTAAGGGGTAAACACAGCAGTTACTCTTTTAGAATCCGTTTTCCATACAAAAACCTTCCAAAAAGCCACAAGCCAAAGTCAAGGTGAAATCGAGGGTTTGTGGGAACTACCCACATTCGTTGCTTGTTTATTGATTCGAAAACCCAAAAGTGGAGGATTCTTACTGGAAACACACAAAATTGACCCTGTTTGAAGGCACGAATAGTTGGGGGAGGCATCGATCAGGGCGAATAGGAACGCGAAGCAGGCAGACACGTTTAATCAGCGTTGCCGGAAGAGGAAAGAGAACGAGACGGTTCACCGGAGAAGAAGAAGGTGTGTTCGAGTTCTAGAAACATGGGGTTGTTGTTTTCAGCGAGGATTTGTGTGATTCTGTGGGTTGTATGGTTCAGATTCGTTGGGTGATGGTTTATTTTTTAAGGGTCCGTGTGTTAGGAATTTTATTATGTGAATCTGGAGTCTGGTTGTGTGTAACCGATGGTGTAGTTATGACTGGGTATGAAAGAAGAATGTATGTTTATGTATGGGAATTGTATTAATCTGGTGTTGATGTGTTTTTGTTGTCGGTGTGGTATTGTTAATTACTAAGTTAGGTGGATGTGGAGTTTGGTTGTGTGTCCTTGACATAGTTTGTATGGTTTGGATAGAAGGTTGTATTGTTCTAATGTAGTTTAATCCCGGAAGTCGTTTGTGTTCTATTGTAAATGTTTTGTATGTTTTGGGTTGTAAGGGTGAGTTTGTATTTGTCAGTCATGAGTTATTCTGTCAACGTTTTGTGTGGTTCGATACTTGGTATGTTTGTTGGGTAGTTGTGCTATTCTGTTAGCATTTTATATGGTTTGGATGTATTTGGTATATAAGAGTAAGAAGTGTTAGTTACTCGGTTAGGTGAAAGTGCATTCTGTTGTGTGTTTTTTAGATATTGATGTATTGTTTTGGTGACAAAATGATGTTAGTTGTGGCCAGTTGTGTATGGTTCTGGTTGATGTTTGTATTATAATGATGTTGTGTGGTTTATTATGGGGGTATTTTAGTTGACAGGGATATTATTATAATGATTGTATTTTAGTTGTGGACGACTTGTGTGATTCAATTAATGGTTTGTATGTTTCTACTGAACGATTGAATGTGACGTTCTAATGTGTGTTTGTGAGACAGTAATGTAGTGTTCTGAGTAAACGTTGTATAATTGTGTGAAATGTTAGCAAGTTGAACACTGAAAACATCAGAAAAATACATTCATTCATCATAACCATACATGTACTAGGCAAATACAATATCAGTTCCATAATAATACAAACAAATAACAGATTGATACGTAACATCATAAACAAAAAACACATAAAAACAAAATTGACAACTACCTCCATTGGCAAAAACATCAGCCCGATCACCATCACCCAGATTTCCACCATTACTGTCACCATTCCCTTCCTCCATGCCATCATACCATTTTGATTATAACAATTGATATGAGTTCCAAAATAATACAATCATACAACAGTTTGATACATAACACAACAGTTCCAAAAAACCTTCTAACTCATTAGTCAGCACAACAGTCCCGGCACCAACACCAAAACCTTCACCACTACAATCGTCATCCCCTTCCTCTCTGTCAACGTATTATTCTAATTCCTCGATGCTGCCTTCATCACATGGTGTTTCATTCAAATCAACCAACGTGCTCTTCCGATTTTGTTGTCTCCCTAATTAAACCCGTAAGCAAGCACTTCTTCCAGAATATGCAAAATCTGAAAGAAGATGCAAATTGACAGTGGAGATAAAAAAAACAACACACAAAAATTGAAGTCAATTAAGAAAGAACTGCAATTACGTTACTCTGATTGCTATTTACCATTATTATAGTAAGCTGATACATTTTAGTCAATTACGCAAGATCCCATAGCTGTCAACCCAAACTTACCTTATTTAAATTAAAAACAAATGGAGTCTAACGCCAATTAACTGGGTGCAATTGCACCAAGGAGCACGTCAGACTTCCGCATTATTCTATCCCTTAAACTGTCAATTGTCAAAGTCCTAAAATCATTTCAAACATGGTATTCGTTCAACTGTCAAACTCGGAAGAAACGTTAAGCATGCTGAAACCTACTTTAAATCACGTGTATAATATTAATAAGGGTGTTTTATAGTTACCTGTGAACTTGCATGAATATTTTGGTCACATATCTAAAATTCAAAAATTTACATTTTTTTTTCTAATTTTCTGTAATTTTTAAAAATCTTAATTTAACCCATATAGCAATTATGTTTCGGTAATTTCAAGTTATATGATTTTTTTTATATGTAATTGACATTTAAAAATTACCATTCTTCGAATTAATCCAAAATATTAGGGGAAAAAAACCTAAAGCGTTGCCCCGCATCCTTTTCTGCCATTTTCAACCATATCTAAACTTTGGCTCAGATCTGGTTGGTTTTCTTTTAGTCATTTTATTACTTGACTATCCTTATCTGATGATATATATGAATTTTTATGGTAAATGCAATCTTCTTCAAATCTTGGTGTTTAAAACTTATGGATCTTCAATTGAAGGCGGGTAGTCACAGATCTAAATTTTCTCTTGGGTTTATCGGAATCTTGGCTCTACTAAGGTATCTCAACTTTTACAAACAAATATGAAGGCGATTGAATAAAATAAAGTTAGTATTTATTTTTTTAGACTTTATAGGTAATCCTTTTGTTTTCCTAGGTAGTCTTGTTTAGGCATTTAATGCCAGGTTGGTTTTAGCAATGGGTGAAAATGGGTCGGGCTTTGTTCAGATAGCTCAAGTTTGAATTCGAGTTAATGTTTTTGAGTCGGGCTTTTTTTAGCTCGAGCTCTAGCTTATTTAGGGCTGAGCTCGAGCCTGATGATACTTGGCTCCTTAAGCTCGCGGGCCTAACAGGCTGCCTTTTTTTTCTCTTTGGCCCTTTTCTCCGTAGGCCCTTAGTCATCCCTTTGTCTCACTCCTACTCCCACGCCTAAGGCAACCTCAACTAAATTCAATTTCAACCCTAAGGAACAACTTTTCACCAGCCGACCACCACCGATCGATGACGATCGTCGCTGACCATTCTCCAGCCCTAGGGAACAACCTTGCTTGCTCACTTGGCACGATAGTGATGCTTGAAGCCTTGTCACTCGACGCCCAAGTCTAGCGGCAATGCAATTAAGACACCTCAAGTCCGTGATTCAAATGACAACGATGAGATCCTTATATCGGTGGCAGAAACCCAAGTTAGCTTTACTCTTCTTTCATCTATTGTTGGTAATTGCTGTTGCTTCATTTGATTTGCCGATTTCAAATTCAAAGGCAACAACAATTCAAATGCAAGTATGTGTGATGGGCCCTTCCTCAATTCGATCGAAGACGATGAAGATGGGCACGAGATTGGGTGATTGTGGACTAACCTAGACGAGAGGTTGGGGTTTGATAACAAATGAAGATGATGGCTCATTTATGATGTTTACAAACTTTGGGTAAATTGACAAAGGTCTAAAAATTTTGGGATTGATTATATCACTTTTCCTTCTCTAGTTATCTAAGTAAAAAATTGCACATTTAGTCCCATCTTTCATCTAAATTATAGTTATGGTACTAAAGAATTATAAATGTTATTTGAGTTCGACGAGCTTTCGGGCCGAGCTGGAGCCCGCCTCGAGCCTAAAAATTTTAGGCTCGAGCAATTCGAGCTCGGGTAATGCTGAACAGCTAAGAGGCCGAGCTTAAGCCCAATGGGCTCGGGCTCGAGTTCAGCTCGGAGCATTTTCACCCTAGTTTTAGCGCTATTTGTTTATTGTTGGCTTGTTCTCAGCTTTGCTTTAGTTATTTATAAGTTCTATATTTCAAATTTATTCTCACTTACCTATAAAGTTCAATTTGATTTGATTCTCTTCCATTCATTTGATATTACAGTAATAAGTAGCCTTTGTAATTAATTTTATATTCCTGTTATTCTTTAAAAATCTTATGCCATCATTGGTTGTAAGATATCATTTTAACTCATTTTTAATTGGAATAGAGTATCTTTTGCCAAAAAATTATTGTTCTACGTTTACATAGAGGGAAAAAATGATAATATAAAATGTCTGTTAATTATAACAATATTGAATATATGAAAATCATTAGTAGATAGTCAATAGATTATCTAAGTTAGAATTTCAGAATTTGCTATATAATAATGTAAAAAAGAAAAAATAATAATAAAAACTGTATATTTTTAGACCTTAAAAATGTAACCGCAATATCAACTTGAATCGTGGGACAAGTGTGGTAACGATTTGGCCAGGTGAAACCAACTTATGTTTTTTTTTTTTTAATTTTTAAGCACTGACTAGTAACAGTAGCAATAATTTTGAGGTGAAGGCTCACGTGCTGCAGAGAAAACTTTGCTGGGACTTACAAAACCACAGATTGTAGGTGGGTGGTGGCACAGAATGGCCCGGAAACTCTTGAGTTAATAAACTGAATATTAGTAATTGACCCATATTTTATTGCGGGTCGGTCGATTAACGGAAATATAAATTTTTCATCCTAATAATAGTTATAGAGAAAATAAGTATTAAAAGAAGTTATGAATTGAAAGTTAAGTGATTAATTCAAGGGTTTTAAAAGTTAGAATGCTTGAAAGTTGTTAATAACCAATTCAGTAAATAAAAAACACATGACATAAAATCAAGATAGTAGATTTGGGATTTCAATACAAACTGAGACTTTGATGGTAACATATGAAAGTTCAAGAATAAAAACACCAAAATCAAAAGTTTATGACATTTTTTGTAACTATTGGGATATAACGGAAAAAATTTTGTTATTTCAAAATTTGAGAACCAAATGATAAACATGCAATCAAAAAAAAATACAATGCAGCAAGAATGACACTATCCATAGTGTCCTATCAAGAGCTTAGCTTTTTAATTAAAACTATTAGTATTGTGTCTAAAAGCCAATCATGAGATGATCATATTTTATACATTGAGGCATGATATTTTATTGAGATATTATTATAATAATTTGGGCAAAATTTAGGTTTTTCTTATAGAGTACTTTTTTGAATGAAATTAGAAGGCTGCTTTGAAAATCCTAACCGCATTTTGCTTATTTTTTCTTGAAGGACACAAGTTAGCACTACGAGAGTAAGAGGAATGCTTTTGTTGAAACCTAGGTTTTATAATTTGACTTAACAGTTGAATGAAAGATCTCAACCTGATAGATATGAAAAAATTTTTAACACCCAATTTACCCCATTTTACATGAATTCTGGAGTGTTTCGGTTAATTTTCACTGCACTATTTTGGCTCCCAAAACTCTACAAAAACTCTACAAAAACTCTCTCCGTCTAGCTTTCTTTGATCTATCTATGTTTCATGGAAATTAAGAAATGATAAAAGTATGTATTTTTTTCCAACCCTGATCCTCCTTTCTCTTTCCCCATTTGCCACACTAAATCACGTTGTTCTCTCCTAGCTACATTCGTCGCCTCCATTCTGGCCTCATGTCCTCAGCTCCTTGCTCCCCCTGCTGCTTGTCTCCCACCACCTTCTTGGTCCCGTCACATCATTTCTCTTTTTCTGGCCTCAATCCCTTGCCTCATTCGCTCAATTTGTCACCTGTTCTGCCTTCTTCCCATGATAGTGAAAATCTAGCAATAGTTCTGAAAGTTCAATCTTCAAGAGCAAGGATGTCAATTATGATGAACCAAACAAACCCCAGCCTTGCAGCGACACCTTCATCTTCTCAGACCCAATAGGGCGGCCTATCCTTCGACGAAGTTCCTCTTTAAGAGCAATGTGAGCCATCTGGGGGTTAACCAGAAAGCAAATGTTCCTTGTTGTTCTTGGACTTGATCGGATTTGCAAAGATTCCTTCATCTTCTCAGATCCAAGAGGGCGGCTTATTCCTCGATGAAGTTCTTCGTCAAGAGCAGCGTAAGCCATTTGGGGGTTAACCTAAAAATGAAATTTTCCTCACTTTCGGACTCGACTGGAGTGCTAAGATTCAAATATCTAACCCACGGGAGCTCTAAAAAGGGGAAAGGCAAGTTAGAGATGGAATTAGCTTTTGAAATGAGAAACGAGTTTCATTGATTTGTGCAAAGTTTTCGAAACTATCCTTCTTCAAAATCAGAGATGCAATTATATTTTGAAAAGATGACCATTTGCAGTGGGAGAAAAGATACAAGATCATGATAGAGGCAGCGCGAGTGCTCTATCCATCTTCAGAATCACGATTCTTCGTTGTTAATCATCCACAAAGATGTTAAATGGGCAACTATTTTTTGTTTTTCAAAGAGAAAGTAAGAAAAAAGGTAAAATGGTCATTATGCTAACAAAACTTAATAAAAAGAGTAATAGTGCAAAGAATTTTTAACAGGCTAAAAAGGAATACAACGTAAATAATATGAGATAAATGAAGTAGAGGGCACCTTTTTTTCATGTGTCCATTTGCTAATCAAGTGTAAGGACAGATTCTTAAATGACATTAAATCAGAAAAATAGGACTTGAGATTAGAGGTGGGAGTTGGGCCGGCTTGACCTGGCCCAGACTAGGACTGACTCGGGGGTTAAACTCGGCGGTCAAAGACTGGCTTGGCCTGGCTAGCCAAAAACCCGATGATATTTGGGCTGAATATAGGCCTCAAAGAAGAGAGACGTGCATATAAGCCTGAACTGGCCCAAACTAGATCCGGGCACGAACCAATCCTAGCTCAGCCCAAACCCGACTGGTCTGGGCCTAACAGCCCATAAATCCTTAATAGTAAAAAATGACTATTTGGCAAATTTTTTGAAAAATGGGCTAATTATCAAGGTTGTCAAAATCACGATCCAGATCCTACAAAACTTGTTAAATCGTAGTAGGATCGCTGATAGTATAGGATCGTATAGGATCACTTCCAGGATCGTAAGATTGGTAGGATTGTTCGATACCACTAATCCTAATTTCAAGTCTTCTTGCCTTTGCTTGCTTCTTCACTCATCCGCTTACAGTGTCGTTGATGACTGAAAAATACATCTTGACTATCTCATCGTCTCAGCCAAATAAGTAATGGGCGGTTTATGATAGTGAAGAGGAAATTAAAAATTGAAGGAAAAAAATCAATCATAAAGGAGAGAGATGAAGAAGACGATAGGGAAGAAATCAAGAAGACGATGAAGGATGAAGAACCCAGGTGCTAGAAAATGCCTATTTTAGGTGATAGTTTCTTAAAAATCGTGACTTTAGAGAAGATAATGTAAGATGAGAGAAGGACAAAGAAGAAAAAATAAGAGAGAGAGAGAGAGAGAGAGAGAGAGAGAGAGAGAGAGAGAGAGAGAGAGAGAGAGAGAGAGAGAGAGAGAGAGAGAGAGAGAGAGAGAGAGAGAGAGAGAGAGAGAGAGAGAGAGAGAGAGAGAGAGAGAGAGAGAGAGAGAGAGAGAGAGAGAGAGAGAGAGAGAGAGAGAGAGAGAGAGAGAGAGAGAGAGAGAGAGAGAGAGAGAGAGAGAGAGAGAGAGAGAGAGAGAGAGAGAGAGAGAGAGAGAGAGAGAGAGAGAGAGAGAGAGAGAGAGAGAGAGAGAGAGAGAGAGAGAGAGAGAGAGAGAGAGAGAGAGAGAGAGAGAGAGAGAGAGAGAGAGAGAGAGAGAGAGAGTGGCAAAGATGAGGCCATGAAAGGTGAGAGAGAAAAGGAGTTTGGTGATCAGAAAGGGGAAGAAGACAGAGAGGGAGAGACATGGGAGCAATGGGGCTAAAGATAAGTGAAGAGGAGAGAGAATCAAAGATAAAGGATAAGAAATTGGTCAAATGGAGGGAGAGAGAGAAGGCAATGAGATAATATAAAAAAAATTAAATTTCAATTAAATATAAATAAACAAAATTACAAAAAAACAAATAAAATATTACTACTAGTTTCAAATGGTAATTTTTTATAGAGGTAGCACAGGCAAAACTAGAGGAAGAAATAAAAAATACCTTGGGAGAGGCAAAAAATTTTTAATGAATGGCAAGCATATGTACTGTTTTTGTTTTATGAAAAAATTGTTTCCTTTTTTCCTTTTACATTAAATTTTGTTTCAACTAGAATTTTTTGTATACCTTTAAAAATTAAAATTGGAATTTTTAAAGTGGTAACATGTAATATATTTATTATTGTCATGGCACTTAAACTTTATTTGAGTTTCCAATATAATTGACCTTTTACATTAATTATATTGTTTAGACAATAAACTTTAGGTTTCGGTATGATCTTATGATCCATGATTCGATCTTACGATCTCAATCCTGCATGGCAAAAAATGATCAAATGTAGGATTCCAATCTTGACAACCTTGCTAATTATAGCTTTGGTCATCCAATGGTTTTCTGCTTCATTTTTTCCCCCAAATTTCCACTTTCACTCCCTCTAACAACTATATTTTAAGGATTTTTTAATCCAAAAAAATTTGGCCCTTCCCTATAGATAGGAAGGCCATTTCTACCTCATCTTCTTTCTTTACTATATTTTTTTCAAGCATTTTTGCTACTTTCTTTTAGCTTTTTTGCTAATCTCCTCCTAATTTCTTTCTAATCTTCTCCTAATTTTTTCAAAATCACTACTATTATTTCATGACTCATGGCTTCCAGAGGAAAAGGCAAGTCTGCGGATACTTCATCATCCCGCACCATCGGTCTCCAAGGCTTGTTTCGTCACCAATCCCGGCTAATTGATAAAGGCATCTCAATCGAGGAGTTGCATGATGATGACCAAATCGATATGAAAAATTATGATTTAGGTTTGGACGATCAATTATTGGATGATGATGTTGAAGAGGTGGATGCGATGCCGGCTGGGGATCAGTTAATACAATCGACACCGATGGGCCGTCAACCTAACGTGGAGGTACCCAAGGACAAGGAAAAGGTAAATCCTCAAGGTTAATGACTTAGGTTTGGGAGCATTATGAGCTTGTATTTGAAGGAGAGTCGAGGTGCAGTAAATGCAAACATTGCGAGAAAAAGTTGATGCACAAAAAAAATTGCGGCACGGGAATGCTGCGGTGCTACATCAAAAATCAACATGCCAATGACCTTCACCACTTGTTCCGGAGGACAAACACAACTTAGGAACACAACCGGGGGGTTAGGTATATTTTGATTTAACCAACAATCTTGTAGAGAAGTTATGATAAATTAGATGATGCTTATCAAAAAAACCTTTTCACAAGCTGGAGATGTGTACCTAGAATCTTGAATTAAATCATAATTAAATCCTACATTTAGAAAAGTTTCTAGGAAAACGGTTAGGAATGAAAGCTCTAAATTATTTGAAGTTGGAAAATCAAATTTGTAAGCCTATTTCTATGTTCTTGATTATTGTGTGACATTTACTTTTGACATGTGGACACCACTTGTAGGTCAGTCATATTATTGTATTATTACTAATTAGATTGATTCTAATTGGGTCATGCTAGTCGATCATCGAAACCGCCAAAAATAATTTCGGTCTTACTAACAATTCAGAATAAATAAATTTATACTATAATAATGAAAACCAGGTCGAATCCTTAAGAAATTTTTTTACTAAAAGATTTCTGTCAAAAAACTGAAATAAAAGAAGAGAGGGTTTCCTGAATCAAATGCTCAAATAAATTAACTGTAGAATGAAAATGAAATTAAAAAATAGTAAAAATACTCAGTTCAGGGTTGATTATCCATTCCAATTACGTAGTTGATCATCGAAGAAACGTATTTCTTCAATTCAAGCAAATAAACATGGTTCTTCTTAAAGCTAAAAAAACCCAAGAATTCAATAATAAAATTAATCAAAAAATGCTTCAAATTAATTTCTTAATTTTCAATAACCAGATATTGAAAAGCCATTTCTAATTAGCTCAAAATTAGCATGAAGAGCAATGAACCAAAAATTTTATTTCAGGCAACCATCCAAAAGCTTGAATAATTTAACCTGTCTTACTTCTCCTGTATGAACTAACGAGAAACAAAAATAATTTCTAGTTAAATTCAGTTGCTTCTATATTGAATTCATTTCACCTAAGCGGTTGGAATAAAAACCAAGAAAATTTGCGATCACAAAACCAATCCAACAAGTGAGAACAGAAAAATTAATTGCAATAAATCTCAACCATGAAGAAATAAATACTTGAATTTAAAGAAAGTTTCAGGAAAAAAAATCAATTCTCACAATCAATGTTGGTGATGAAATTTGTCCTCTTGAATCGAACCAGAAAATTACTCAGACATGTTTTAAAAAAAAAACAAAGAAAAATAGAGAAAAACAAAAGTACTAGGGGGAGATGGGGCTCTGGCGGTAGCTGCCTCTTTAAACACCTGAAAAAAGTAACCTAGTGTGCTAAATTAACAAAATCACTCTAAACTTTCTATATTGTTACAAAATTACCCTACACAAATAAAAAGATTCAAAATAACTAGAATGCATTAATATGACCAGGAAAATGGTGTCTTTCAATTGAGATTTTTCCCCGCATAGTTTAGAGGTCTTTTGAATTAATCCACATCAAAATTGGTTTCAAATTTGTGATCCCAGAAATACTTCAGAATATCAGTAACAACTTTGAGTTGAAATTCAACCTTGGTACAGTCATTGTCACTTAAAGATCAATGAATGAAAGTTGTAGAGCTCTTTCTTAGCTTCGAAATGAACATTTATAGTTGGGGTTACCCTAGTTGTTGGGATGGTGCAAGGTGCACCAGTATGATTATTTAATTGAGCATGTCTTTAGCAAACTATCTACATGAAAAGCCTTTTTGTTGTCCAAAGCTGGTTCTCTTGTATTGATTAAATCATCATTCAGGAAATGCCTAGTCACTTTATGAGTTGCTTGCTTATTTCAACTCAGGTTTATGACAAGCTACACTAGTTAGTGGTTTGTTTCTTTTGGTCATCTTTGCATGAATGATGTTCTATGCCTTAGTCTGCATGGCATCAACTGTGTTCAACTGAAGAAGGTGGCAGAGTTGGTCTTTAGGATTTTGAAGCATTTAACTTCTCTTATTTTGCAAGGCAAGGTTGGTAACTCAAACATAATCCTTCATTTTTATTTAAGGTTCTACGTAGGAAGTATTTCCCTACTTCTAGTTTCCTAAATGTGAAGGAGGAGCCTTGTGCCATGTGCTTTAGTTTGTTTCTTCAAGTACTTTCTGGATGCAAGATCTGATGAATTGGCCAGGGCATCTCTATAAATGTCTAATGGGAGAACTGGTTGCCCTTTGGTAATTTTTTTTTTACCGTTATTATAACATTACCTGGATTGAGGGATCTGATTGTCTCATAGTTGATTTCGAACAATGGAAAGCATGTTGAATATCCATGTTAGAGACTTTGTTTCATCCAGAAGATGTAACTAGTATATTGCTAATTCCTTTTTTGGGCTATTGTAGAACCAACTTGTTCACATTGGGGATAACCTCGTCAAGCCAGTTTTTAGTGAAAACAATGTATCACATTGTGTTTGCCTTGCTCAAGGGCCATTCTCTATAGGCAGAGGATCGAGAATGGGATCTTTTTTAGAGTCAATTGGCCCCCTCACGGCCCTAGTTGTTCTGGTGGAAAGCTATTGCCAATAACTGCCTATGCGTGACAATTTGCTGATAAGAGGCATGGACTTTTTTTCTTCCTCTCTAGTTTGAGGTAATGGTATCAGTCTGTCACTTCTTGCTAACATGCCCTGTGTGATTAATGTTTGGGACTGGTTGAATGTCCAGACACCCTAAGATCCCAATTTATTAATTTTTGAGTGGTTTTTAATAGGTGCATCATGGCGGCGCTCTTGTTTCATAGTTATAGGATGGTTTCTCTAGTGGCACGGGAACAAGGTCGTGCATGACCTAAAATGTTATACCTTTACTCAGTTAGTCGAGGCAATTAAGACCTACACTTTGAACTACAAAGCTTCTTTTTCATCCACTAGTATGATATATGCCCCCCTTATTCCATTTAGTGGGCTTCTCCGCCAAATGGTTATATGAAAGTGAGTGTTGACATGGTCACATCTTCCTCATTACAATGCAATTCTATTTGGCATAGTGCCTCGAAGCCAACAGCCTCGCCCACACATATTTCCTTTGTTTGCTTTAAAAAGTAGAGTAACCAGCCCATGTTGGTAAAGGCTATAGCCATTCTCCATGGTTTGATGGAGGCAAGAGCTTTGCAGTATCAATGAGTTATTGTGGAATCTAATGCTCAAGTCCTAATTAGAGAGTTGCAAGATTCTGATGGCACTTTGCTTTGCCCATTTAGTCTCGTGTTAGATGACATTATGCATTTAGTTTTGCCCTTTCAGTCAGTTTCTTTTGTTTTTGTTTCACGCGCCTTGAACTTTGTTGCTCACTCTATAACCTGATTAGGGCTTTCTGGTATTGGCCATTTTTGTTGGCCTCCTCCATTCTTGTTGTGGCTTGATTCCTCTCTTATTGATTAATCAATGGATGCACCTTATTTTGAAAAAAAAAAAGTTTGAAAAATACTAATAAAATCAGAAGATTTTATCTTTCAAATGGATTAGAATTAATGAGTAGTTATTTAGAAGTAGGTCTTAATAAGGCTTTATTTATTTTTCAATTTCTAAAAATCATTTATTTTAAGTTAGTTTATAATCAACATCATTTAAAAGTTAATACACCTATTTACTTAATAATCACTTGAATAATATCTTTTTATAAATTAATTAATTTTTTATGAATTATGTTTTTCCACATGTAACCTAAAAAACAATAAAAAAAAATATTTATTTTTTTGAAAAAAAAATTAATAGTATTTTTTGTACTTCTTGAAGTATAAGATTTGAATTAGTATATAAATTTACATGTAATGTAAATATAGCAAAATAAATATTAAATACCAAAATTTGGGTATGAAGAGAGAAAAATTAGATTTCTAACAACTCAAGGAGGGTTTAACCATTGACGCAAAAAACTTTTCCACGAAGATAATAAAAAAAACTAAGATTAAAAGTTCCCTAAATTCATTGTCTAATCTCTATACAATGAAATTTTTGGGATTAATAAGGTAAAGAGCGGTATTAGGGGGAAAGTCAAAATCAATCGTATAACTTTCATAACTTTTCTATTTTAGTCCTATGAATACAGAAGTTTCTATTTTATTCCTATATTTTTTAAAATGTTATCAACGTTAGTCCTACCATCAACATCTTTAATGGAACGTTAAAAAGGAGAAGAAAAGATCAAAATTAGTCATTTAATTTTTGTAACTTGACTAATTAAGCCTTACGAGTTCACGGAGTTCACATAAGCTCATCAATTTCCTCAATGGTTTAAGTTTCGGTAATATCAAAGCATGCTTCCAAACATCTCATAAGATCTGAGATTCAATGGAAAGTCATTTGCCCAGTGGCAAGAATCAGAGAAAGACCCTTTTTTTTTAAGGAAGAATACAAATAATATTGATAATGGACACAAGATATAAGCCTAACAACACAGAACAAGCATGAACACAGCATTCTTCCTGCTCCAAACTGCAATGCCCATACATTAATACCATAATAGAGCTTTGAAAAGTTGATTATTCTAGTTCAAATAGGTTGCTTATGCAATACAAACAAACTCATTCCCTAGCATATTATCATCCAAAATCAAATTTTAAATAGCACAAAACAAAGACAAGAATCCACAAGAAATGAACTGTAGAAGATAACTAGATGTACAAATTCTAGAAATGTCAACTTTAGATTAATCAAAAAATTTAAATAGAAGATATTATAGATTCATATTAAAAAAAAAAAACAAGAACAGATGGTAGCAAGTGACATTTCATTTTGGTATCAATGGGTCTTTAAAATTCTTACCTAAGAAATGGATGGGAATGACACCGATGCGAAAATTAAAATGAACATGAGATCTTCAAGTTGAATCAACTGCTCTGGCTCCTCCTCTTGCTAGTTCATCTATGGAAATTTTGAAACCACTATTCCGCAAGTGCACGGTGGACGTGTAGAAGGGGTGAGTGAGTATCGTTCCCACGAGGATTGATTAAATTGATTGCCAAGTACAACTACTCAAAGTAAACTTTAGCTAAACAATCAAAGTTGGATGAAAATGTAGGCAACTTAAACAAACTTAGCTAAATGGAATACTATTAACCTAGAATGCAAGTATGCAATGTAAATTTGTGATTTTATCAAATTATGAAAGGGCACTTCCTATGGGTTCACTACTTGTCTTGATTTGTTGGTGAACTTAGGTGAGTGAGTCAATTTTCAATGTATGTTGATAAAGTTATTCAACTAAATTCTTGCTTTTCCAAGTGAAAGAATTAATCTCTCTAATCTAAACTTAATAAGGATTTTCATCCGATTACAAGCTTAGAAAGAGGCATTAGAGCTCAATTTACCTTTACCTAATGACTTAGACTAATTTTCCAACAAGTCCATAGCCATTAAATTCTTCTCTTAGGTCCAATTACTTTTAATCTTTTACAAGAGTTTAGAGGCAATTTATAGTGCAACCAATTGTGGCCATCAACTAGCTAACACAACATTAAGCTCAAGAGAAGAATAAACATACATTTAGTAGAAAACTAACATCACATAACCATGAATTCATCGAACATAATTAATCCAAGTAGCTACATCCATAGAAAGTGCAAAAGAAGACTACTCCATAACTAAATAAAACATAATCATGAAAGTAAACATAATAACATCCATGAGAAACTACAAGGAAAATGAAAGAGTAAACCCAAGATGGCTAGAAGCTCTTGAATCCAAAGTCTCCAAGCTTGTCTCCTTGAGTACTCCAAGCAATCTCCAAACTAGCTCCAATGGTGACCAAGAAAAACTAAGAAAAGCTAAAAATACTAACTATCGTGGATATGGAAGATCTAGTTCTAAGAAGACATGATGAAGACGAAGCTCCTTTCTTTTGCTTAGTTCCAGATTCTTCTACCCTTTGGAAGTGTCCCTTTCACTCACCAAACCAATTGAATAGAAATCCTTGGCCAATAGCAAGCTTGAGTTCAAATTTGAGGTAGGGGACCACTTTCCCGAGTGATTGGCGCTTAGGCTTCTAGGCTCGAGGGTGCTCTGGCGCCTAGGCCCCAGGAGGGGGTGCCTGGGCGCCTAGGCCTCCAGGCTCAAGGGTGTTTTGGTGCCTATGCCCCAGGAGGGGGTGCTTGGGCGCCTAGGCCTTCAGGCTCGCAGGTGTTCTAGCGCCTATGCCCTAGGATGGGGTGCCTGGGCGCCTAGGCCTCCAGGCTTGTAGGTGCCTGTGGCCTAGGCCTCAGGTGGCGCCTAGGCCTCCAGGGTGCGTTTTTTAGGCAGAGAACTTTTGTACTGTGGCGCCTAGGCCTCGCTCCTGGGGCTTAAGCCTCACAGTTATAATTTCCGTTGACTTTTGCGTTCTGGTTTTTCATTTCGCTCATCCCGGTGCCATTCTAATGCTGTGGTCCATTTCTCCAACCTACAAAATGAAGGATCAAAGCAAGAATCGGCCAAAAATATTGAGTGGTAAAGTAGAAAATTGTGGTCAAAGTTGACAAAAAGTCAACATGTTTGATCACAAAATTAACATTTATCAAACTCTCCCAAACTTAGAAAAATGCTAGTCCCTAGCATTTATTAACCTAAAAACATAAAGCAATCAAAACATAGAAGCTAACAACATATACTCAATATCATATCATAAAGTCATTCAAAGTACAAGCTCAACTCAAGAGAAATTAAGGTAAGTAATGAAAGAAGAACTTTGTCATTAACGGTAGGTAATTGCTTGCTAAGTGTTTCACTTCCTAATCTATGGTTGCATAGTGTATCTAAGGCTTATAATGCCACTTCATCCACAAATTTGTAAAATGACTCAAACTACCCATGAATTGTCCCTAAGGAGTATGCATGCAAATTTAAGTCTAATGACATATATATAAGGGCTGTACTGTGGCCGGGTTGGTATGGACGGAAATCAGATGGAGGCCTTTTGAGGTAGGGCTAAAGAAGTAAGTTAAGCATAAACACCATGGGCAATCCTAATAATCAAATCTAAAGTCCCACCCAAGGTATTTTGATTTAAAAATGCTTTTCTTGACTTCCAAGCAACAATTCAAGTAACCCCCATATGCACAATTTTGACAAAACACATAAGTGAACTCCTTTCAAATTAATGAAGTACTTCTACCTTTCCCTTTCTTTATTTATTCTTTTTGTTTTATTTTTTTGTTTTATTTTTTTTTTAACGAGGCCTTTTTCATGTTGACTCGTGTTGCCTTTTTATTAAGGGAAAGATAGTTTTTTTTTAAAGCAACACGAAACTCACTCAATCTTTAAAGTTCAAACAAATGTGCATGATTTATCCAAAGTATATTCAAACCATAGTTACATAAACTCAACAATAAGTTCATAATCCAACATTTTTCCCTCAAACTTGTTTATTGCTCACTCACACAATTCACAAATTTTTACTCTTCCCAAGCCCATATATTCAATTCTCAACTTACTTCAAGGACAAGAAAAGATAAATAACAATGGATATGGCTCAATTATGTGGGTTAAACAACAAACATGGCTTAAAGGCTCAAAGGGGTCAACTAAGGATTATAATGAAGGGTTAGCCATTTAGGTATATAGTTAGCCCTAAGTTGTTATTTTCATCCTTTATTTGCATGCATCAATTCGGATATGAAGGGGTCCAAAAGCAAATCAAGGAATCCATAAGCAAAACAAGCACCACTCCAATGAATGAAATAATTTATAATGCAAGTGTGCTACACAAGGTCCAAAGACTTACCGGGTATGGTTTCTACCATTAATGACAAGTGAAAATCTTTCTTTACTTAACAAAATGTACAATCAAGTTGAACTTATAATTGAATTCCTTTAATCATAATAAAGAGTATGCATTGGTTCCCTAAATGCACACAACCTAAATGCAACTACATGTTTCTACATTTATCCACTATATGTCATAATAAGGAAAAGAGATATGATATGCATGTAATGTCATAAAAAAAGAAAAAAAAATCACCAAAAACTAATCTAAAAGAAAGAACAACAATTAGATGTCAAGTCTTAGGAAAACACTCAAACAAGTATAATCCATAAACACATATCTCCCCCAAACTTAAAACCAACATTGTCTACAATGTTGACAAAAAAAGCTAGAAATGAGATTGTGGTTCAAGAATCATACCCGGGAGGCGGATGTTCCCACCTCT
Source organism: Aquilaria sinensis (assembly GCA_005392925.1). Taxonomy (NCBI): domain Eukaryota; kingdom Viridiplantae; phylum Streptophyta; class Magnoliopsida; order Malvales; family Thymelaeaceae; genus Aquilaria; species Aquilaria sinensis. Next base: position 73,001 of record SMDT01001729.1, on the reverse strand, counting down.
AATTACTCCCACTCAAACTATTAGTGATTGTGACACTTCATCTTTTTATATTTACTCTTGATCTTTTCATCATGCACCTACAATAAACACAAAGAGTAATTAAGAGACAATTTCCCTAAAACTCAACTTATTGAAAAGACAATTAAAAACACAAAGGAGAGAAGAAATGTTGGGGTGCCTCCCAACAAGTGCTTGATTTATTGTCTCTAGCTAGACATCAACTCCTTTGTTTTAGGCATTAGGGTGGGTGATGTGGCTCCACACCCTCTCCTTTGTAAGAATGCTTCCAATGCTTGGAAAGTCCAATATGCATCCAACAAGATGTGCTCCTCTCCATGCTTGAGTTCTCATTTCTTTATTCTTTAATCATTTTGGGATTATTTACATTTCCATTCCTTGTTGTTACCCATTCCTTCTTCATTGTTTTCTTCTTCTTTTCTTCCATCAAAGAGTGTGTTGCCTCATATTTTACTTTTTCCTTGAGATTTGGGGGCTCAAATTCATTGACTTATTTTTTGTCACCACCTATAACAAAAGTAGGAGAATTCCCTTGGTTGGATTCTATGACTACATCAACCATGTATACTCCCATCTTAGGAGGTGGAGTGCTAGAATCAAACATGTTGAACTCAACTTTTTCATCATCAACATTGAATATGAGCTTGCCTTCCTTCACATCTATTGTTGCTCCGACGGTGGCCAAGAATGGTTTTCCAAAAATAATGAGGAGTTGATTATCTTCTTCCATGTCAAGAATCACAAAATCCATGGGAAAGACAAATTTGTCAACTTTTACCAAAACATCTTCTATTACTCCCCATGGATACTTGATAGACCTATCCGTCATTTGTAATTGTATTGTGAAGGGCTTTACTTCTAGCCCCAATTTATTGGCAATAGACAAGGGCATCAAGTTGACACTTGCACCAAAGATCACATAATATCTTTTTGAACTCAACTTCTCCAATTGTGCATGGAATAGTGAAGTTTCCGGGATCCTTCAATTTTGGTGGAAGCTTTTGTTGAACAATTGCACTACATTCTTCCGTGAGGCATATGGTCTCAAACTCTTCAAATTTTCTTTTCTTTGCAATGACTTCCTTCAAGAATTTACCCCAATTTGGCATTTGAGTTAAGGCCTCCAAGAATGGGATGTTGATGTGAAGCTTCTTAAAAATGTCCAAGAACTTGCCATATTGATCATCAAGCTTCTTCTTTTGGAACCTTTGTGGGAAAGGTAAGGGTGGGTTTGGTGGGAGTTTTTGCACTCTTTGGGGTTATTTTTTTAGAAACTCCACCACTTCCTCTTCTTCTTGAACTTGCACTTCATCTTCCAAGACTGGTTTTCCTTAAGTAGGTGTCTTTATGTAAGGATCTTCAAGCTTCTTTCCTCCCCTAAGTGTAATTGCATGACATTGCTCCTTTGGGTTCAACTCGGTGTCACTAGGGAATTTGCCCTTTTGAAATGTCTTCACCGCCAAAGCCAATTGTCCAATTTGATTTTCCATGTTCTTGATGCTTGCACTCACATTTGCTTCCATACTAGCAAAGTTAGCACTTAAGCTAGCCATCTTGGCTTCATTCTTCTCCATTTTATGTCTTGTCTCCTTCATGAATTGCAATATAATTTCTTCTATAGAGGGCTTCTTCTTCATTGAGACTTGGTTGAAACCGGGAGGTGGTGGTGGTGGTGGTTGTTGCACATTCCCTTTGTTACCATAAGATAAATTTTCATGGTTTCTCCAACTTGGGTTATATTGATTTCCCATTTAGTTGCCTCTAAACCCAAAATTTCGATTGCCCATGAAATTTGCTTCTTCAAGCTCCATATCCATATGTCCACCATATGTGTTGGAGGTAGAGGCGGCGGTTTGCTCAATAGTTGGCTCCTTTTTGTTGGTCAACTTGGATACTTGATTCATGAGAGAAGCCATTTGTGCCGACAAGACGGTCAATTGATCAACCTCAAGTACCCCTCTTATTGGTTGAGGTCTTTCTCCCGACCATTGCTCTCCATTTAGTGCCAATTGCTCTAGAATTTGGAAAGCATCACCGGCCATCTTTGACATCAAGGATCCACCGGCCGAAGCATCAATCATAAATCTTGAAGTGGGTACGAAGCCTTCATAGAAAAGTTGGATTTGTTGCCAATCCAAGAATCCATGTTGTAGGAACTTCCTAAGCAACTCCTTGAATATCTCCCAAGCCTCCAAAATGGACTCCATCTCATGTTATTTGAATGTCATAATTGAAGCTCTCAAGTGGGCGGCCTTGGATGGAGGAAAAAACTTGCTCAAGAATTTTTCGGCCATTTCATTCCATGTAGCAATGCTCCCCGGTTGGAGTGATTGATACCACCCTTTAGCCTTGTGCCGGAGTGAGAAAGGAAACAATCGGAGTCTAATAGCATCGATGGAGACTCCATCAGCCTTAAATGTGTCACAAGCTTCCAAGAAATCTGCTATGTGAGTGTTGGGATCCTCTGAAGCCAAGCCTCCAAACTGGTTTTGTTGGATGAGAAAAATCAAGGCCGGCTTCAATTCAAAGTTATTGGCTTGAACCGGTGGCCTCACAATACTCGAATAATTCTCCGTCACCAAGGGTCGGATGTACTCCCTAATAGGCCTTTGTGGATTTCTTGGATAGACTCCATCTTGATGATCCATCCCTCCATTTCCTCTATTGCCACCATTATATCCATTACCATTAAGATTATCACCTCCACCTTCCATGGATGTAGAGGTGGAACTTGATTCTCCCAAGTGTGATGTTGCTCTAAGCTCTCTAAGATGTCTTTTAATCTCCGGAATGAATGGAAACAAAGTAGAGTGTTGGGAATAGGTCATACACCAATGGTACCTATAAAAGAAATATCCAAGCACAAAAACAACAAATGAGTAAAGAAATAAAGGTTTAGTCTAGAGTCAATCTTCTAGCAATGATATTGAACAATTCAATGCAATCAATCCCCGACAACGGCACCAAAAACTTGTAGTGAAATTTTGAAACCACTATTCCGCAAGTGCATGGTAGACGTGTAGATAGGGTGAGTGAGTATCGTTTCCACGAGGATTGATTAAATTAATTGCCAAGTACCACTACTTAAAGTAAACTTTAGCTAAACAATCAAAGTTGGATGGAAATGTAGGCAACTTAAACAAATGACTAAACTTAGCTAAATGGAATACTATTAACCTAGAATGCAAGTATGCAATGTAAATTTGTGATTTTATCAAATTATGAAAGGGCACTTCCTATGGGTTCACTACTTGTCTTGATTTGTTAGTGAACTTAGGTGAGTGAGTCAATTTTCAATGTATGTTGATAAAGTTATTCAACTAAATTCTTACTTTTCCAAGTGAAAGAATTAATCTCTCTAATTTAAACCTAATAAGGATTTTCATCCGATTACAAGCTTAGAAAGAGGCATTAGAGCTCAATTTACCTTTACCTAATGACTTAAACTAATTTTCCAACAAGTCCATAGCTATTAAATTCTTCTCTTAGGTCCAATTACTTTTAATCTTTTACAAGAGTTTAGAGGCAATTTATAGTGCAACCAATTGTGGCCATCAACTAGCTAACACAACATTAAGCTCAAGAGAAGAATAAACATACATTTAGTAGAAAACTAACATCACATAACCATGAATTCATCGAACATAATCAATCCAAGTAGCTACATCCATAGAAAGTGCAAAAGAAGACTACTCCATAACTAAATAAAACATAATCATGAAAGTAAACATAATAACATCCATGAGAAACTACAAGGAAGATGAAAGAGTAAACCCAAGATGGCTAAAAGCTCTTGAATCCAAAGTCTCCAAGCTTGTCTCCTTGAGCACTCCAAGCAATCTCCAAACTAGCTCCAATGGTGACCAAGAAAAACTAAGAAAAGCTAAAAATACTAACTATCGTGGATATGGAAGAACTAGTTCTAAGAAGAAAAGATGAAGATGAAGCTCCTTTCTTTTGCTTAGTTCCAGATCCTTCTACCCTTTGGAGGTGTCCCTTTCACTCACCAAACTAATTAGATAGAAATCTTTGGCCAATAGTAAGCTTGAGTTCAAATTTAAGGTAGGGAACCACTTTCCCAGTTGACTGGCGCCTAGGCCTCAGGAGGGGGTGCCTAGGCGCCTAGGCTTCCAGGCTCGAGGGTGTTCTGGCGCCTAGGCCCTAGGAGGGGGTGCTTGGGTGCCTAGGCCTCCAGGCTCGAGGGTGTTCTGGCGCCTAGGCCCCAGGATGAGGTGTCTGAGCGCCTAGGCCTCCAGATTCGCAGGTGCTTGGGGTCTAGGCCTTAGGTGGCGCCTAGGCTCCAGGGTGCATTTTTTAGGCAGAGAACTTTTGTATTGTGGCACCTAGGCCTTGCTCCTGGGGCTTAGGCCTCACAGTTATAATTTCTGTTGACTTTTGCATTCCGGTTTTTCATTCTGCTCGTCCCGGTGCCATTCCAATGCTATGGTCTGCTTCTCCGACCTACAAATGAAGGATCAAAGCAAGAATCGGCCAAAAATATTGAGTGGTAAGGTAGAAAATTGTGGTCAAAGTTGACAAAAGTCAACATGTTTGACAACAAAATTAACATTTATCATAGTTCATGTATGGAAATCACACTCAACAGCTTCAGAGCCCGGGACTTTTATGACACGAGTACCATCAATGGATTCAACCTGCCAATCGAGATCAAACCCAACTGTGGTGGACAATGATGTGGCGGATGGCATCCTCCAGGTTGCGGATAAGCGGATGAGAGAATAAGTCAAGGGAATCCAAAAGGTTAAAAAGCAAGTTAAGCTGATTGGATTAGGTGTAGGGGTGAGCAAAAGAATAGGAAGGCGAGTCATGGTGGTGGCGTGGTTTGGTTGAATTTGGTGGGGATTTGGTAGAGATCGTGCCATGGTTGTGAGTGTCTGTTCTTCACGAATTGCACTGTAGGAGGAAGAAGAAGAGAAAAACATGATATTTGTCTCTAACTATGCCTTAACTATTATGATTTTGTGTTTGTGAAACCTTTTCTTGAAACTTTTATTTTTTTGCAATGAAGTCCACCTACGTGTGCCAAAGAAGCAAGAGAACAACCTCACTTTTGCCAATTGGGCAAGATTTAGCAGCTATCAAGTGTCATGTAGGATTTTTCGTTAACCCCATCTAATATAATACTAACATTGCTAATGTTTTCGAACATATATGACTCAAATAGAAACTCATGTAGTTATAGGACAAAAATAGAAAAGTTACAAAAAGTTATAAAACTCATTTTGACCTTCTCCTGGTAGTATTTTATAAACTAAGAGAAGTGTTTAACCATTGACATAAAAAAAATGTAAAGTAATAAAAAAAAGGTATGAATTACAAGTTTAAACCAGAAAGTCTATGTAAATTTTAGGGACAGTACAAATCATGTCCAAAATTAGACATACCATAGTGACCAAAGTTTTCCCTTAGAAAATAGAAATAACCTTTCCACTAAAAGTGATGCTTAAGGCACAAAAGTCAAATTAAAGTTTAAGGATCAATATAATAAATGCAAATGGTATAGGTAGTATGGTTTTAACAATGACTTAATAAAGACAAAAAAAAAGGTACAAAAATTGCAAATAAATAGAATTTAGGGACTAAAATGAAAATAAGCAATAGTTCAAGTACTAAAATAGATTTAAGCACAAAAAATGGAGAGATGGAAAACATGGAGTAAGTCCTTGTAGTTTTTCTTGTTGACAGTTTCAGTCCCTAAACTTATGGATCTGTCAACCCTATCTCTATCTCAATACTATCTCTCAAGATGTGATCATGAGATGGAAGAGTTTAGGGACCAAAACATAATGGTACTCTCCATAGGCTGGAAGGTGAATTAGACCATTACTTAGGAAAAAGGACTAATAATAATAATAATAATAATAATAATAATAATAATAATAATAATAATAAGTCACTATTCACTGTTTTGTTCCACAATCAATATACAGTTAAAATGGTTTTGGAACAAAATGCAAAAATTCATAATCTTTCTTCTCAAAGACACAAAACTTTGTCAAAAAATCTTAAACTCATTATGATCAGAAAAACTCAAACCAATGCAAAAACTAATTGTTGGTGATTTTGGATTATACCTCTCAAAATGGTTCTTCCTTCTTAGGACAACCTTCTCCCCATCTTTATCACTTTCTAAGTAGAATATCCCAAAATCTGAATTATCTAACCCATTCTCAGTTTCAGCTGATCCCTCACTCCCAAACTCATCAGATTCTACAAGTCCATTTGCATCATGCTACTACTGATTACAAAATTTTGTGAACAATGCTGCAGTGGAATCATTTGGAGCAACACATTGTTGGTTGTTGCTAATTATAATGCTGTTTCACCTTGGATATGTCATCCAACACCTTTTCATTAGCAACTCTTAATATGGTTTCATCAAATTAGTTTAACTCTTTTTCTAACTCCACAATTGGATCTTCTCCTGCATCACTATATTCACTTTCTACATCCTCACCACCCTCATCAGTATTATAATTGTCCTTCCACCTACCACTGCGTCCCTCATTAAACAAATATCTTCCTTCTCATTAAAACCAGGAATTTCACCCATTTGGTCTACAGTAGTTGCTGCCTCTACCCCAAGTGTAAAGTCATCATTACCCCTCAGTTTATTAAGTGAACTTTTTTCCTTTTTAATCCCATCCATATTGTGTTCTACATATACTTCAACACAAGCACTATTAATTTCACAAATAACCATCTCCAAAGTGGTATCATCATTATAAAGCACCATAAGCCCTTCACTAAAAGATGAACCTGATACCCTATAGTATATGGTCTACACATCTTTATCATGATAGCCAATTTCTTTTAATATATCCTTAAAGCGCCAATATGTCATGCAATCATCATCAAAACATAATCCACACAACAAGTAGTCTACATATCTAATTGTCGGATTCCTCAATAATATTCCTTCTTAGTAAAAATGAACTTGGACTTTCACCATCTATCGGGAATTATATATATCCAATTAAATAAGTTTTCAGTCATAAATAGTTCATAAACCAATGCACACATAAACAAACACAAACACTTCCAATTTTTTACTCACTCAAAGACATGCATCATATGAATTTATGGTATCATAAAACTACTACATGCCCGATACAAAGCACCCCTAATTTCTGTTTACTACTTGAAGATCCAATCATATGCTAATAATTTTCTTACCTTTTCGACGCCATGTACAAAAGAAGAAGGCTTTTTTTAAAGGAGACGGAATCTTTGCTGTGCTCCTTTGTTAGCTTGCTGAGAAAGTGAAAGTGACCAGGTTTTGTGGTTTTTCAATTAGGTTTTCTCGCCTGATGTGGAATGGTCCCCTGAATTGGCTGTCTGATGTGGAAAAGCGCCAAGAGATTTTAGCTCTCGCGCCTCCTCTGCTGCTGAAATACTTCTCTTAGAGGGAAATCAAATATACATCTAAAATTTCAGTTGGTTTCATTTCGGTTACGATAAAATAGATGACAACAAATCTGTAATGGAGGTATATTACGTGCTCGTAAGTGCCTCTTTTCCGTCACTAAACGGGCTTAAGTGTCCCACTCATCAAAGTTGGAGGGACAAGTTCAACTAATTCATAGTTTAAGGGGTTATATGTACAAGTTATTAAAATTTAGGGGCTATTTACGATTTTAGGCCAATGCAAAAAATGGCAATTGCTGTCTATATGTGCGGTGTTGCTGACTGGTCCAATCTTGTCCCCTTCCCTTCTCTTTTTCCGAGAACTCTGTTTCTTTTAAATCCGTCACCCCTCGAAGTCAAAAGTAAAGGTGTGGGGCAAAACACACATATTTCGGACCGGTGGCAGAAAAATCCTAATCCGCCTTAAACGCCTTAGCCCAAAGAAGACTCCAGCCGGTCAACGTACCAAAAATTGTAAGTGCTTTTCACTTCTAACTTTTTTTAAGTATTATTGATATTATGCAATATAAACATATTAGACATAATTTAAATATATAAAAAATACAGATGTTCACAAATCTTGAACCACGTTTTTATCCTTATATTATATTATATTTTTTTATTTTAATAAAACTCAATTTTATCTTTATCTATTTAATTAGATTTATATTAGTATTAAAATACTAAAAGAGACCCTTAATTTGCCACTAAACTTTATTTTTTGCTTCAAACTTAACTGCACTTGATTCTATATTGTAGAATCAAGTATTATATACAATTTTTTTTGTTAATCTTACTTTTAATATCTAAAACTCCTAGATTGCCACAAAGTTTTTTCCTTTTTCTTTTCTTTTTGGCTTCAAACAATGCCGCCCTTGGTTCCATATTACTATCAAATAATTATCTCAAGTAAAATAAATATTTTATAAAATTTAAAATTTTAACTTAACAAGTATGACCTAAGTTTGTTCTATTATAAAAAAAAATGACTTTGAATATAATTTTTTTTAATTAAGTGCTTTTTTTTCAACTTGGATGAATACATACTATATGAAAGTTTATGTATCTAATCCATCTTAGAGTAATAATATAATTCAAGTATGACTTAAGCACCTATTACAAAAAATAAAAAACTATCATTAAAGCAATTGTCAATAGGAAAAATTTTAGGAGAAAAGTTCTTCTATTAGAATTAGTTGTTTATATTATAAAAAGAGGACTTTTATTAGAAATTTTTTTGTTAAATTTTCCAATGTTTTGAAATATTAAAAAATTATAACAATTATTTTTTCCTCATGGACATCCTTTTTATACAGTAAGACAAATTTTTGTTCTTAGCAATAAACTCTTTTTCTATAATAAATAAAATTAAAATATTTTTCATTTTTAATTTTTAGGTCCAATCAAATCTTACTTGTTGTTTCAAAAAATTAGAAGTAACTTTTGCTTGAATATTATATTTCATGGTAGAGGCTCTTAACCTGGAAGTAAAGTTATTAATTTTATGTTGTGACTGCTAGTTTCTATTTTATCTAAGATTAAGTATATTAAGGAGAGAAGTTTTGGAGGTTTATTTGTTTAAAATTTATAATTAAATTATATATTTTTAGGCATTGACTGCAAGTTCTAGCCATATAAAGAATTATATGACAAAGGAAGAAGTCGGGGTATTCTTAAAAGGACATATAATAAGTTTTAGTAGAACAAAAAAAAATTCCAACATGTACTATGTGACGACCCTCAGAGCTATAAGTCTAATCAGCCATGTAATTAGTTAATTTAATAAATTACACTTTAGATAATTTATTTGCAAGCTAAGTCTCGGTAATTTAGGGTCCAATAGTTAAAAATAAATAAATTGATCATTTAAGCAAGCTGGGTCAAGAGGGGTATTTTGGTCATTTCACATAATGACCGATTTTTATTGCACGGTTGAATAGAGCATGAGAAAATATTAAATTTGAGGTATAACAGTTTTTCGTGATTTCCGCTCTATCATCATGAAATTTTGGATTAACTAGATTGTTCATAAATGGTTTAAATGTAATCTTGATAAAGGTTGGGAAACAAATTGAATATAAATAAAAGACTGATACTGGCCGTGTAATTAATTGTGTGAAGAAACTAGCTCGGCGTAATTCCAACTTTAGTCCTAAAGTTTTAGTTTTTTTTCATTTAAGGGTCAAGTGTTAAAACTGAGCACTTAGGCCATGCATGCGCCTTGCACATGCTAGCTTACTTAATAAGCTTTATTAATCGGCCAACTTGTTTTCTCCCTTACCCAAAAGCTCCAGCCAGCCAAAAACCTCTCTCACCTTCGAACCACCATAGCAAAGATCCTTCCAAGCTCAATCCACCCAAATTCAAGCACAAATAATCAAGATTTTGAAGGAAAATCAAGTTTTGTGCTATCCTAAGCTAGGATTGCTTGCTTCTTGTCCGAGTAAGTTTGGTTCTATTATTTCCCCTGTTTTTGAGCTACAGTTTAAGTCTGTAAATTCTGGAAATTAATGTTAGACTTGGTTTTTATGAGAAATCAAAGGTGCTCAACATGTTTAAAGGTGTTTATGAGCTTATCCATGGTTAATTTTGCTCCTATGGTGTAGTTTTCATCATCTTTGAATTTCTTGCACTATTCATGTGATTTTTATGGAATAAATCATGGCTGGGATTGTTGTTTGATATGTTTCCTAGCTTTAAGAAGTAATTTGAGATGCCAATGAGCTAAAAACCCAAGAGAGCTAAGGCTGGAATTTTGATGTAGCTGAAACCGTGAGTGTTGAGTTAGGTGTGGTTTAATTCTTTTACAGCCAGCCATAATTTCTTGTTCCAGGGATTCTAGTATCTCACCAAGGGTGTTATCTTTTTTATGAACTAGTTTTTGAGGGCTAAGAAGCAAAGGAACATTTATTTGGAAGTGAATTACCAATGAAAGCCATGAATGTGCATTATATGGCTGTTGTACTTGTAGTTACTTCCAAGAATAAACTGTATTATTACAGTAATGTTGGTGGCTTTTGGTGGTGATAATCTTGCTTATACACTAGTATACAAGGCATAAAAAATGAGATGGCAAGATTTGGGCTGCATTTATACTATTAAAAGTGTAAAAAACCACTAGATAGACAAACCGGAGACAGAAAATTCTGGGCAGTTGGTGGTTGTTTCAGGGGCTGTTTTCAGGTGTTAAAATTGATAAATTGTGCTTAAAATGATCAATATATGTGCTGGGAATAAGCTACTAAAAGAGGACCTAAGTTTGGGTTGAAACCGAGATAAAAAGGCTAAGTGCTTAAAACTTGCAAACTAAGTTATCTAAGGTAAGGGTTATTTAATTTATATGCTTATGTGCTAAATAAATTTGGCCAAGATACTTGTATATCAAGTGGCTGAATTATTAATGAATTTAACAAGCATATAAATTGAGTATTGATGGCTATTAAGAAGCTTATATGATTGGGTTTGGTAAGAAACCAAACTATGAAGTGCATATGAAGTGTATAAGTGCATATTTGTAAACTTCAATGTATAGGCAACATGGACCTTAGTATGGTCTAATTTATAGAGAGTATGGTGGTTTGAGAACCTAAGATACTTAAGGTCACCATGATGGGCCAAGGCTTAAGTGAACCTAAGAGGGGGAGGTGTCTTGAACCACTCACAAAATCTTGGAATGCTAGCACTAACACATGCATTTAAATAAGTAAATAGTTCACTCCTGTACATAAAAAATAAGGGATTTTGGCAAATACTAAGAAGCTTTCAAAGCAGTATTTATATGGACAAGTTGGACTTGTCAATTGCAGGGCAAATGAGTAAAGGAATTGTGGGAACTAGCTACTCCCATAACTATTGACCAATAATACGAATTCCTAGCACTACGATTTGAGTTTAAGTGCTCTAGGCATATATCGACATCCTTATGGATAATATGCACGGTCCTATATTATTGATTTTCTTGCAGGTTATAACCCTTACTGGGAACTTTTGGTTCTCACATCCCTTACATATTTTGTGTGCAGATACTGGTAGACCTGGGGTTAATAACCAATAAAAAAATTGGTTGTTAGTATTTTGATACCAGGTGCGCAAAAGTTAATTAATATCATGCATTGTTGTTAAGTTTCTTTCTTGTAGGTTCCTAATTACTAACTTTCTTGTAGTGACCCCTTTTTGGCAATGTAACTCAGGTAGGATCAGATTCCCAGATTCTCAGTGTGTAGCATATGTATAACACTTTTGTGTATAATGTACATATATGTGTGTGTGCAGAAGTTATGCCTCTGGTAAATGCTATGGAACTAGTAGTTGTGTTCCCTAGTAGTTTGTATGGATTCACGATACATAATAGTATGTTTTATATAAATGAATGTTTGAAGTGCTGGCCAGCTGCATCAATTATATATTATTTCATGGTCATTGACCTACAGCCATAGTAAGGCATAGTATAAAAAAGTATTGCGTTAAGAATTTAATTAATTAGCAGACCCACTAAGGACAAATTTACATAGGCCTAACACTGAATAAGTGTGAGGTTCCTAGGGTCCTATATGACTAAGATAGGATTAAAGTTCAAGGCCTGTGTCGTACTATATGCATTAGATCTTATTCATTTTCATCCAAAATATAATTTTGTTGAGACTTTATCATTTTTTCATTATTACAGTACTGAATTCTTATATATTCATATTTGAAATTGATACAAAAAATTATTTAAATATGAAAAATATTTTAAAAATTTCTAATTTTTTGAAAAATAGAATGGTTCTATTTAGTTTATTGAGTTAATATTAGAGAGAATAAAAATTGGTAATTCTTTTTTATGTTTCTATAAGTCTTTTTATGGAAAACAACTAAAAATGCCACTAAATTTAAAATTTTTTAACAAAAATGTCTTTGATTTATACGAGCATTAAACATGCCTAAAAATATGATGTTTATCAATTTATTTACTTTTAAACTTTAAATATTTTTATTAGAACCCAAAAGTGCCACTTCATACACACACACACATAATAAAAAGTATAAAGATATAAAGTAAATTAGCCTTAAATTATAAGTTATTAGTTTTCCTTTTAGGTATTAAGAATTTATTCTATTTTAAGGAGTCTATTTTTGTATGATTGACTAATTATATTATAAGAACAATGGGTAAGATTAAAATCTCCAAACCCTAGTGATGTGAGTATAATTTCTAAATCAATGAGTGTGCATTAATTATAAAAAAAGATTAAAAAAAAAACTATACTAGACTTGACCTCGATGTTTGGAAAAATCTCATTGGCTCAACTATAAAATAAATGTTAAGTGTAGATTTGAAACTTTAGGGGTGAGTGTATGTTTTATTAAAAGTAAAGAATCAGATAATTAAGTCTTTTTAGTTACTTATAGTTACATATCTTTGGAAAAACTTGATATTTACTTTTCAAGTCTATACTTTGGCATCATGGCTTACATTTGTATTATATTCAATGAAAGAAATTTATTTTTTCTTAGGTTTCTGATTGAATGTCCCACCGATGGACTTAGCATATGTGTTTTTTTTATATTTTAACAGAGCCTCAAAACATTTATTAGAAACTTAGCTTCTGTCTTTTTAAAAAGTTAAGCTTATGTAAATACATTAATAGTATTTAACTGTTTAAGCCAACTAGTATAAGATTTTTAGTTTAACCATTAGCTTTTTTAATCTAAATATAAAAATTAAAATAAAATTTACTAACTACATAATATCATCAAGTCCATTAAATTAAGATTTTTTTTAACAAATTGCATACTATTAATTTTAAATTTTACACTAAGAAGAGAAATTTTGACATCTTTGATAAGATATTAAATGTATGTAGTTATTATATTGTAGACCTATGTCTAATTAGACATACTAATCTAGCCCTAATTCCATATAAATAACCGATAATCAAGTAAATAAATTGACTAATTTACCCCTAGACTAAAAGTCACCCTCACTCTTGAAAACTCACATCTGCCGCCATCGCCATGTCCTCTTCCGATGAACCATTATCGCCTCCAGATCTTATAGTCATCATCCGGCTCCAGGTCTCATAGCTACTCGGCTCTAGATCTCGTCGTCACCTACTGGATCTCATCGTCACCCGCCGAATCTTGCTTATGATCGTTTCCCGGATCTCGTCGTCACTTGCCAGATCTCGTCGTCACCTGCCGAATCTCATCATCACCCGTTGGATCTCATCGATCACCCGTCGGATCTCGTCATCACCCGCCGGATTTCATTGATCACCTGCCGGATCTTGCTTCTGATTATTTCCCGAATCTCGTCGTCATCTGCCGGATTTCATCGTCACCTGCTGGATCTTGTCGTCACCCACTGGATCTCATTGATCACCCGCCGGATCTCATCGTCACCTGCCAGATCTCATTGTTACCCATTGGATCTTGTTGATCACCCACCAAATCTTGCTTCTAATTGTTTCCTGGATCTCGTCGTCACCTGCTGGATTTCATCGTCACCTGCCGAATCTCGTCGATCACCTGCTGGATCTCGTCGTTACCTGCCGGATCTTGCTTCTGATTGTTTTCTCCAAGCGCATCCTTGTTGCTTCCAAACAACAAAAGTGCCTGCAATAAAATGTAAATGTGTCTAATATAATATGTGGATGTGTCTACAAAGTAATATAAAATAAATTATTATAATGTTAAATTAAAAGTGTCTAAAGCTATAAAAATAAGTGTCAAATTGAATATTGTAAAATGTTTAAATAAACATGTAAAAGTGTCTGAACAAAAATGACGGAATTGCTGAACAAAAAATGACAGAATCAACTTGTGAACTATTTATTATCTTTAAAATATAATAAAAAAAACGTCTGATCAATAAGTAAAATTGTCTAATTGAATATTGAAAAATATCTAAATAAATATATAAAAGTGTCTGACTAAATAACTTCTGAATAATTTGTTACCTTTAGAAAATAACCGAATAATAAAAGTGTTTGCAATAAAATGTAAATGTGCCTAATATAGTATGTGGAAGTGTCTACAAAGTAATATAAAATAAATTATTATAATGTTAAATTAAAAGTGTCTAAAGCTATAAGAATAAGTGTCTAATTGAATATTGTAAAATGCCTAAATAAACAAAAAATGACAGAATTACTGAACAAAAAATGAATAAGGTAAAGTGTCTGTTATTTTTAAATTTAAAAGTATCTAAAAAGAATAAGGTAAAGTTTCTTAACAAAAGTATAAAAATGTAAATGAATATGAAAACTCAAAAAAAATGCAAAAATAGGAGGAGCATAAGTGCCCGTTAGTTTTGGCCAAAAGGAGAATGGAGACGCGCGACACAGTCCGGACCAATGGAGATCGGAGATGCGCAACGGAGTCTGGAGCGGCGAAGATCAATGACGCGATGAAGCATCCAATTGTCGTCCAGCCAAGGATTTGAAGGAGAGATCACCGAGGATCAAAACGTCACAAAAGGTCCGACGTCCAATGGTCGTCTGCCCGAGGATCCAAGCGGCGTGATCTGAGTATGAGATTGCCGAGGATCAGAACATCGTAGGAGGTCCAGCGTCCAATTGCCGTCTAGCTCAGGATCTGAGCGGCATGATCTGAGTGAGAGATGTCGAGGATTAGAGCGTCACAAGACAAAGGCGGTCGATGACAGGAAAGAATGAAGAAGTGGCGATTGGAGAGAAAAAATTTTGATTTATGGTGAGGGGTAAACTTGTAAAATTACCTTCTATGTCTAATTAGACATATGTTCACAATAACCATGGTAAAATGTATGAGTGAGAAATTTTTATAAGCACTCTACTATCAAAAATAAAAAAAATTCTATCTTTTTTTTGTGACAAGTATTACTTGTAATATATTCTAAATATTATTATTATTATTATTAAATAGAAAATAAATACAATAAGTAATCTATTATAATGAATGACGCAAATGATGATAGTTATAATAAAATATTATAATAAAAAATTGTGTAAAACATAGAAAAATGAAATTAATAAGAAACATATCTAAACTAAAAAAAGTAAAATCATTATCACTACTATTTATTTTGAACAAGATAATTAGAATTATGGTTATTTGAGTAGAAAATAACTTAGTATTTTGATTCACGTATAATGCACTTGCGCAAGTACTAGTTTATCAAATATAAAGTATTATTATAATGAAAAAGAAATTTGTAAGCTTTACATAATGAGGATAGTATATTAGGAAGAATATGTTTAATTTAAAAAAAGTAATAAACATTATATATTATATATATATATATATATATATATATATATAGAGAGAGAGAGAGAGAGAGAGAGAGAGAGAGAGAGCGAGAGAGAGAGTATTATTATAACGAAAAGGAATAAAAAAATATTACAAGCTTTTTAGCCCGAGTATTATTATAACGAAAAGGAATAAAAAAAATATTACTAGCTTTTTAGCCCGTGGAAGACCCCAGCCGGTCAAAGTACTAAAAATTGTAAATGCTTTTCACTTTTAACTTTTTTTTTAAAGTATTATTGATATTATGCAATATAAGCATATTAGACATATTTATCAAATATGAAGTATTATTATAACGAAAAGGAAAATTTGTAAGCTAGACATAATGAGGATGGTATATTCGGAAGAATATGTAGAATAAAAAAAAAAGTAATAAAGGTTTTGGGTATATATAAAAAAATAGAGAAGTGGAAGACGAGAGACTATAAAAAAAGATTATACTAAATCTCATGTATTAGTGGAAGATTATGTAGAAAAATTAAGTGCTACACTTTCTAAAAATAAGTAAATTTTTTTTATCAGTGTGATGTACAGAATTTAGATATGAATAAGTTTTTATATTGATTTTGTAATTTCTAAAAATCGTTTATCTTAATTTAGTTGAGAATCAATGTCATTTAATAGTTACTACCTCTAAGTAGGAATAATGTTTTTTTTTATGAATTAATTAATTTTTTATGAATTATTTTTTCCATGCACAACCAAAAAATAATTAAAAAAAATATTCACTTTTTCTGAAAAATATTTTTAAAAGATTTTCTATACTTCTTGAAGTGTAGGATTTCAATTTATATATAAATTTACCAAATAAACGTTATATATAAAAATATAATTTTTAGATTTTTTAAGAAATATCTCCCCGAAATATAACCTAAGCTTAAAGAAAATCATAAAGTTAAAATGTTTTTGGAACAGAATGCAAATGACATTTATCTGTCTATATCTACGTGATTGCTGGCACCTCTTTCCTTCAGAAAATTCACGCTACGGGACTGTCAAAGGTGCCGTAAGAGGTTGGGGGTGGAACAAAAAAGGGCCAAATGACGTGTTAAGTCTTCAAATGGAAAAGAAGAGTCAGATGAGTCACAGAACTTAATTTTGTGCAATTAAGGCATTTTTTGAAAAAATATAAATTTTAATTGTTTAAAGCAGAGCTATGAAAAAAATGTAAACCTTGATTCTTCATAATAAAAATTGAAGGGAATTATTTACCAATTAAAAGGAAATTATAAATTACTTAAAAAATGTAGTATAATAAGGAAATGAAAAGAAAATGGAATAAAAAAAATGAAAAAAATTGTATAATATAAGTAAGTAGTGAATTAAAAATGGTTATAGGATAATAGATATGGGCATTAGTAATAAATGTAGTAGTTGCATGCAAAAAAAATTTAAGGATTACCTATTAATTGATACAACTAAGGTTGATGTTGTTGAAGTAATTAACTTGCCCAAACGGTTACGTGGTCATTAGAGTTAACTGAGAAATGGTTGTTAAAGCTAATGTTAACCGAGATAGAAAATAAGCACATTACAACACCAACATGAATGCATATAACACGAATATATGAAATGATTAGTAAGAGCAAAAAGGTCTTATCATAATTGCAACCAAACATAAAGAAAAATGGCGAACTACGTTACTACATAGACTAGACAATGACATGCCCCCTATATTAAGTGCAAGGCCTTTTCCTATTCCAAGTCTTAATAATCTGATTTGCATTTAAGTTAGCCTTTTTCATTACAGCCTGTTTGTCATCCTTTTTGTCGTCGCCACTTGAGATGTCATTGTCTCCCTCCTGCTTCTCTTCTTGGTCTCCCTCCTCATCTCCCTACAATGAGCAACGTATAAACAAATCATGAAAAGTAATGAACACTTCATGTTTGGGAAAAAAACATTACTCGTATCTAGAAAAGCAAATGCAATATAGAAAAGAGGTACATTCAAAACAAAAGTGATCGCTTTTTTAGAACTGGCGATTGCTTTTGTTTAAAGTTCATCGCTTTTCTATAAATCTGACCACTATAGTTCAAAATTTCAGACAAAAGTAGGATTTGTTACAAAAATAGCCACAATATGAAAAACTAACAAACTTGAGTAAAAGAACTTACTTGATGGGCTGGATTTAAAACATGGGATGCGTAATCTAAGTATAGCATGGTTGCTGGTTGGAACTTTCCTCTCAAAAATTGGAATAGTGTGGCTGATCTTGCCTTGATGCAAAATGATGTCATATCATGTTTTGGTGCAAAACGGCTGCCACTTAGGAATTTAAGTAAAAGTAACATAATATGACCTTGTATCTTGTCTTAGTGCAAAATGACATTATATCATTTAATGGTGTGATGACCTAAAATGGTACCACGAAGGCCTAAAAAAAGTACCAAATTGGTACCACGAAGGCCTTCACAAGTACTAAAATGGTATCATTAAGACATTCAATAGTACCAATTGATGCTAGTTAGACCCTTAAAAGCACCAATTGGTACGAATAAAGCCCTCAGAAATACCAAAATGATACCATTAAGGCATCAATAGTATCATTTGGTACCAATTAGGCCCTTAAAATTACCAATTTGCTACGATAAAGGCATTTAAAAGTACCGAAATGGTACCACGACGGCCCAAAAAAGTACTTA
The DNA here is from genome assembly GCA_005392925.1 of Aquilaria sinensis. Taxonomy (NCBI): domain Eukaryota; kingdom Viridiplantae; phylum Streptophyta; class Magnoliopsida; order Malvales; family Thymelaeaceae; genus Aquilaria; species Aquilaria sinensis. Next base: position 54,641 of record SMDT01001729.1, on the reverse strand, counting down.
ATTGGTCACTTGTTGACAATAAATCATGGACATGGATCTTAACTACATGATCTTCTTTCCCCCTTGTCCTACCGGTCTCCTTCAAATGTGAAAGCTTGTCTTCGAACCACTTTCCAGTTGCTTGCTCAATCCTTAAGAGCCCTGAGGGCTTACCAGGTATCAACTAATACATTAAGAGCCTATCATGTACTTATTGATACCTTCTAGGGCCTTCCAAGTAATAATTAATGTTTTCCAACAGCCTTTTTGATGTCTTCATATAAAAAAAGTACTAATATTTTGTAGAAAAGAGAAGACCAACGGAGAAGGGTGTTCATTTTTCTACAAAAGAGTTTAGGGATATAGAAAGACGTTCGCTTTCATTGTAGCCTAATCACTTTTATTCAAGCCTTTATCACCTTTTCTTATAAGTTGGGACTCACCTTTACATTTGCATTTTTGTCTTTTGTGGCTACCGTAACTTACGGTAGTTTTGGGACTACCGTAATGTAGCAGCCGCCCCTTTCCTCGCTTTTTCCTGTAGCTCTTTTTCCTTCTCCTTTTGTTGGCTACATAAATGCAGGGAATCCGAGTCGGCCTTAAACGCCTTGGCCCAGAGAAGACGCAGCCGGTCAATGTACTAAAAATTGTAATTTTTTTCACTTTTAAAATATATTATGCAATATTAGGCATATTTATCAAATGTGAACCTATTATTATAATAAAACAAATACATTTTTTAAGCTTTACGTAATGGGGATAGTATATTCGGAAAAAATGTGTATGATCAGAAAAAAGTAATAAACATTTTGAGATATGTATAGAAAAAGAGAGAAGTGAAAGATGAGAGGCTATAAAAAATATTTATACTAAATCTCATGTATTAGAGTAAGATTAGATGTAAAAAAATTAATTGTCACACTTTTCAAAGGTAAGTAAAACTGTGATGTACAGAATGTAGTAGAGTTTTTGTAAGAAAGTCAGTAAACCAAGATCACTCATTTACATATATATGAGTGAAAGCTAAGGGAATGAGTGCAGCTCCAATATTGTGCCCTGCTTCTTCAATTCTTCTTCTTCCTCTTCGGGTTTTCTTGCAAATTGAGTTGAGAAAAATGGGGGGTGAGAAAGGTTGAAGCGGTGGCTATATACGTAGCTCTTGTGGCGGTGGTAGCAGCAACCGGAACAAAGGCCAAATGCGTCCGGAAATGTGGCAACGTTGACATACCTTACCCCTTCGGAACATCCGACGACTGCCGATTTAAAGGCCAATATACCTTTTTCATCACCTGCAACACCACCTTCAACCCTCCCAAAGCCTTCCTCGGCGGGGGCAACGTTGAACTTACCAGCATCTCACTCCTTGACGGCGAAATCCATATCTTGCAGTACGTTGCTTACGATTGTTACAACGGAACCGCTGCGGTGCCCTTAAGAAACTCTCCGTATCTTAGAACCGAAACCTTCACCGTTTCGAGAACAAAGAACATGTTCATGGCTATGGGCTGTGACACCTACGCCTTTCTGGATGGATGGCTCGGAACAGATTGGTTGACCACCGGCTGCATGTCATTCTGTTCCGACTACAGATACGTTGAGAATTCGTGCTCTGGTGCCGGCTGCTGCGAGATTCCCATCCCGGGGGGGCTTCGGAACATTCAAGTGAGGTTGACCAGCTATAACAAACACAAAAATATTTCCTACTTCAACAACTGCAGCTATGCCTTTGTTGTTGTCAAGGATTACAATTTCTCTGCCAAGTATCTCAAAGGGTTCGAACCAAAAAATGTCCCAATGGTGCTTGATTGGTCTATCGGGAATGAAACATGCCAATTAGCGCAAAACAAGACCAGCTTCCTCTGCGAGGGCAACAGCAAATGCATCGACAGATCTGACCCGGGCGAAGCAGGTTACCTGTGCAAGTGCATGGATGGTTATGAGGGCAACCCTTATCTTGAAGATGGCTGCAAAGGTACGTACGCACTCCCTCAACTTCTGCAGTAACTTGCTCTACATTTGATGAGAACTCCTTGATTTATTTCTCAGACATTGATGAGTGTTTGGATCACAATTCCAATCGATGTGAAAAGATATGCATCAACGCGCCTGGAAATTACTCTTGTGACTGTCCAAAAGGTTACCATTTGTCAGCAGATGGAATATCTTGTACACGCCATCGAGCTGTTCTGCTTCTAATTGTTCTTGGTATGTGCTTCTCGCTGAATTCAACACATACGCTTAGTTAATTTCTTAACATTCCATCCGTTATAAGTAAAAGGGAAGAATTCTAATTTTCTCCCTGATTGATTCCCTTCTGAGTTGTGTACAGCATCAGGACTTGGCTTGTCGGCTCTTCTGTTGGGCATAGCAGGGTTGTTTATAGGATATAGGGAACGAAAGGCAACCAAACAGAAACAAAAGTACTTCCAGCAAAATGGTGGCATGTTACTGAGACAAAAGGTCACAGGCTCAGGACAAGAACTCCGAATTTTCAGCGCAGAAGAACTAAAAAAGGCGACAAGGAACTACCATGAGAGTAGAGTCTTAGGTAGAGGAGGACAGGGGACAGTCTACAAGGGTATGCTACCCGATAATACACCGGTTGCGATAAAGAGATCTAGAATCGGAGAAGCAGGCCAATTTATTAAGGAGATATTTTTGCTGTCCCAAATCAAACATGACAATGTGGTGAAGATTCTGGGATGTTGTTTGGAGACAGAAGTTCCCCTGCTGGTCTATGAATTCATCAACAATGGAAGCCTCATCGATCATGTCCACAAACCTTCTCATTTATCCTACATTCCATGGGAAACTCGTCTGAAAATAGCAGCACAAACGGCAGCAGCCCTGTCTCATTTGCACTCTGCCTCTTCCGGTCCGATAGTTCACAGGGACGTGAAGCTAGCCAACATACTAGTAGATGAAAACTACAACGCCAAAGTCTCTGATTTCGGGGCTTCAAGGTTGATGCCACTCAATCGGTCAGAGTTAACAACTCTTGTGCAAGGGACCGTGGGCTACTTGGATCCAGAATACTTCCACACAAACCAGTTAACTGAGAAGAGCGATGTTTATAGCTTCGGAGTGGTCCTGATAGAGCTATTGACAAGCAAAAAGGTCCTAGATTTCGAAAGGCCAAAGGACAAGGTATACATCGCTGTGAGCTTCGTCAGTCTGATGGAACAGGACCGCCTGCTCGAAATTCTGGACCACCGGTTGTTGGAATGGGATGACGGAAGTGTGATGCAGCAGGTGAAGGAAGTGGCAGCAATAGCCAGGGTGTGTGTCAGAGTGAGGGGAGAGGAGAGACCAACCATGCAAGAAGTTGCCTATGAATTAGAAGCAGTTAAGGAACAGGGGAAGCTTGCTTTTCCTGGGCCTAGGCTGAAACGTGATCTGCCTGCTACTGGAGAGGAAAGTGAATACTTGTTTCCCGATCTTTACAGCGTTCCCCTTGATGGTGAAGTTACGGGCTCTTCCACGGACTTGTACAGCATCAACACACCAGAAAGTTTTAATATCGGGTGAGCTAGGTGATCATACATACATACATGTAATGTGTTAAATATCATTATTGTTAGATATATCATACACCGAATTTTTAATGTATATCACATGATATACCGTGTCGCATACTGTTACTGTTTTTGTAAAATAATAAATGTTAGAATAGTATTTTAAGATGACATAATTTGTTTAATAATTTATTTTTATACATTTTATATGTATTCTAATTTTTTTCATCATAATTTGTCAAATATAAATAAAATATGTATGGTAGAATATATTCAGTTGGGGTAGCATGAACAAAAAATTCAATTAGGGGATATTATTCAACACCACTGGGACCTTCAAGCTATTACCATCCATTAAATTTTTATATTAATTAAGAAAATTAACCAAAAAAAATAAAAGTAAATGTTTATTTTCTGATATGTGTATTATTTATATTTTAATATTTTTATATATTTATGATATTTTTAATGTAAAATGAAAAAAAAATAGCCACAAAAAAATATACCATGGTACATACCATGTGGCATTTTACGGTATACTGTGGTTTTTTTAACAAAATATATAAAAAAAAAAAGCGAGCGGTATATGGTATACTGTAAAATACTGCGATATATCGCGTGGTAAAATGAAAAAATGCGAAAAAATTTGTACCGCATATTGCTTACCCATGGTAAATGGTATACCGCGACATTTAACACTATATCTATGTGTGTGTGTGTGTGTGTACGTACCATAAATGTTCATTTGTGTTGCCTGAGTTGCATGTAGTAAGTGACGGGCGAGCAAAGCTCATCTCATTGTGTTAGTAGTTCGAGTTAATCCCTTGGCATTCATCACTGGTGCCTTCTAGGAAAAATAACTCCTGACTTACATGGGAGTTAAATCTTTATTCGTGGTTTATGTTGATTTTTTGGAATGGTTTAGTTGGTGTTTAGAATAGTTGCGATGGTTGGGAAATAGATTGAAAATAATTGAAGAACTAGTTGTGTAATTTGAAGAATGGAAAGGACTTAGTTGAAAGGTTTTGTTTATTAAGGTGGAAAGCGGAGTACCAGTTTTGTTTGGCCACAATGGGCATTAGCCCCTTAACCCCATTTATACTTCGGTTTATATTTTTGGGCTAAATAATTCTTAACCACAACCTTATGGAACCTTCTACACTTTAGCCCCAAACTTTGACTTTTTCACTTTTCTAGATTTCTCTTATAAAATATCTCTTAATTTAATCATTATCCTCTCTAGATTTTATTTAAGATAACTCTAGATTTTCTTAGCAATTAAGTGTTTCTTGAATTTTCTTGATTTTTCTCTTTAAATTTGCATCAATATTTTAACACTCTTCCTTGATGCAAATTTGTTAAACTCTGAGGTTGGTCTATAGGTACTCGAACTTTGTTCTTGGTAGTGTCTTGGTGAAGATATCTGCAACTTGCTCCTCTGTTGTACAGTATTCTAATTTGATCTTTTTGTTTGTCGATGCCTCTTTGATCGAGTGGTATTTTATTGCTATATGTTTAATGTGGCTGTGGTAGATTGGATTCTTCATCATGCATATGGCTGACTTGTTGTCATAAAAGATCTCTGTTGGCTTTTTTTGCAGCTCTCCTATGTCTACTAGAATTTGTCATAGCCATGTAGCTTGATTTGCAGTTCCCATAGCTACTACATATTCCAATTCCGTAAATGATTGTGTGACAAAGTCTTGCTTCTTTGATGACCATGAGAAGAATCCTGATCTCAATGTGAATCCATAGCCATATGTGCTTTTTAGATCATCCACTGATCCTGCCTAGTCACTGTCTATGTACCCAAACATCCTTGAGTCAGAGTGGGTTCAAACCAAATTCTGAAATCCTTAGTTCCTTGGATATATTTGAGTATTCTTCTGCCAGCTCCATAGTGGATCTCACTTGGCTCTTGCATGGACCTTAGTAGTAGGCTTGTAACATACATTATGTCTAGTCTCATAGCCGTTAGTTATAGCAGGCTTCCGATCAGACTTCTGTAGTGAGAGGCATTTGCTTTTCTAGAGTTGTCTTTTTCCCTTAGTTTTTGATTTGCAGCCAGAGGAGTAGTGACAGATTTATAGCAACCCATCTTGAACTTCTTCAAGAGGTTTTTGGTGCATTTCTTCTATGATATGAATTTCCTTGTTCTTTTTGGCTTACCTTGATCTTGAGGAAGTAGTGTATCAGACCCAAGTCACTCATTTCGAACATCTTCATCATGTTTTTTTTTGAAGTCTCGAATCATACTCTTATTATTCCCTATGTAGATTATATCATCTACATAGAGAAAAACAATGAGAGTGTTTTTACCTTGGGTCTTGATATAGAGCGTTGGCTCGCTCATGCTCTTCCTGAATCCTTGATTCTTGAAGTATCCATTGATGTGGCTTTACCAAGCTTGTGGTGCTTGTTTTAACCCTTATAGGGCCTTCTTTAGTTTAAAGACTTTTTCTTCATGTCCCATGGCTACGAATCCCGGTGCATGTTCCACATAGATTTCTTCTTTAAGGATTCCATTAAGGAATGCTGACTTCACATCTAGTTGATAGATTTTCCATTTCTTTTGGGCAGCCATAACAATTAAAGCTCAGATTGTATCTAGCTTTTCGACTAGAGCAACAGTTTCAGTATAGTCAATACCTAGCTGTTGTGAGTAGCACTTAGTGACTGACCTTGCTTTGTGCTTTTGTAGTGTTTCATGAGGGTTAAGTTTTGTTTTGTACACCCACTTAACTCCGATGCCTTCTTTGTCTTGCGGCCGATCCACCAACACCCATATTTGGTTTTCTCAATTATTTTGATCCCCTCTTTCATCATTTTCACCCCATTTTTCATGCTTTGTGGCAGCTTCATAACTTTTGGGTTCTACTAATGTAAAGCTGAATGTTTCATATAGTTCTATAAATGACTTTGTCGTTAATTTTGAATCCTCAAAATTTGTGGGTAATGATGACTCTGGAACTACTAGTTGGGATGAAGTTCCTTCACCTTCTCTAGTTTGCTTGTCATTTCGTTCTACACTTAAAGTTGACAATGGTGGCACATATATTATTTCTACCTTCCTCCCAATCTTTTGTTCATCCTAATTCCAGGATGCTTCTTCATCAAACTCCACATTGAGGCCTATTGTCAACTTTTTTGTCTCTAAATTATAGATTCTGTGTTATGACGCTGCTTCTGGAATACCCTAATTTCTAAGGTAATGCCATTATTTTAGTAATTAATTACCTTTAGAATATTCTTGCAAGCTAAATCTTGGTTTTAGAGGTGTAGTAGCTTATACCAGGTAAAAATTGGTCATTTAGGCAAACCAGACCAAGAGGGGCATTTTGGTCATTCCATATAATCATTCGTTTTTATTGCACGGTTGAATAGAGGATGGAAAAATATTGCATTTGAAGCACCATTGTTTTTTTTTATTCCCGCTTTATCTTAAAGAAACTGTTACTTAATTATGTTGCTCTTAGGTGGATTAAAATGGAGCCTAGAAATTGCTGTGACCTTGTTGCACAATTCAGAAAGTTTGAAGGTGGAATTATGTAATTAAGTTAAGGAAATTTTCTCTGGAAAACCTGCAATTACTCCTAAATTTTCAGCATTTTATCACTTAAGGACCAAAAGTTTAAAAGCATTCACTTAGACCATGCAAATGCCTTGCACATGCTAGCTTGTTTCATAAGCCAAATTAGCCGACCCAACTCATTCTTTCATCTTTAACAGCCTTCACCCAGCTAAAACCTTTTTCACCTTCGAACCACCATAGCAAAGGATTGTCCAAACTCAATCCACCCAAATTAAAGCACAAATAAGCAAGATTTTGAAGAAAAATCAAGTATGGAACAACCATAAGCTAGAATTTATTGCCTATTATCCAAGTAAGTTTGGTTATATTATTTTCCCCGTTTTTAAGCTTCGGTTTAGCTCTGTAAATTCTAGAAATTGATGTTTAGACTTGGTTCTTCAATGGTTGTTAAGAGAAAACAAGTAAAACAAAGCTTGGATCAAATACAAAGGATATGGTGAGCATATGTCTAATTAGACATAGAGGTGATTTTACAAACTTGCCCCTTACCCTAAATTTCATTTTCTTCCACACTTCTCCTCTCTGTCCAGCGCAAACGATTGCATTCGGAGGCAAGGCATTGCGATCACATCCGATGATCATTGAGCAGACGATCACCAAGTTGAGGCGGTACTCTTCTCTGCCTAGGAACAGACGATCACATCTAAGGCGAGGCGTTGCAATCATCGAGCAGATGACCACCAAGCCGAGGCGGCGTTCTTCTTTGTCCAAAAGCTGACGATCAACAAGGCAAGGAGGTGCACTTGGAGGAGAGATGGCATGATTGAAGATGAGGCGTGCGCGATACGAGGCGAGGAGGCTTGATGATGACGAGATGAACGACGAGGCGAGGGGAACAATAAGGTGGCACGATTTGAGGAGAGACGACGATATTCGTGGCAATGAGGCATGATGATGACAAGAGAAATTACGAGGCGAGGCCGTGGAGGCGAACGGGTAAGGTGCATGCATGTGGAGGGAGGGCTACTGTGGCAGTGATGGCTGTGGAGGGACGCAGTAGCATATAGACGTAGCGACGGCTGTGGAGGAGATGTGAGAGAGGAGGTAGACGAGAGATGCAAAGATTGCCTTTTCTTTCAAAAGAAAAATATATTTTTTAGTTATTGTTCAAACACTTTTATACTACATTTTAGACATTTTTAAATTTTTATTTAGACACGTCTTTATTCATTAAATCATATACTTTTATTTAAATACTTCTTTAAATATTTAGACACTTTTTCATTATTATTTGAATACTTTTACATATTTAGTCAGACACTTTTTTAAAATTATTTTAAACAGTTACTATTTTCTAAATGATAACAAATTGTTCACAATTTATTTAATCATACACTTTTATATATTTCTTTAGACATTTTTCAATATTCAGTCAGACATTTTTTCTTCTTGGTTAAGACACATTTTTAATTATTTCAATAGTTATTTTCTAAAGATAACAAATTATTTACAAGTTATTAAATCAGACACTTTTACTTATTGGTTTAGACACTTTTAATTTCTCATGATAATAAATTATTTTTATATTACTTTGCAAACACTACGACATATTATATTAGACACAATTTCATTTAATTGTAGACACTTTTGTGATTCGGAAGCAGTGGGTTACATGACCCGAAGACAATGATTGGCGTGATCCGGCTAACGACAACACCGAAGATCTAGAGGTGATCGGCGGTACGAGATTTGGTTGCGGCGGCAATGTGATCTGGAGGTGAGGGGTAGCGAGTGACGGTGAGATCTGAAGGTGTGCGACTGCGAGATCTGGAGTCAGACGATGACGGCAAGATCTGGATGCGGAGACAGTTTATCGGAGGAGGAGGCGGCGATAGTGACGCCAGGGTGACGGTGACAATGGCGGCAGATGCGGCAGTCGTAGCAAGGTATGTTTTCTGGAGGTGAGGATGAGTTTTAGTCCAAAGGCAAATTAGTTATTTGTTTTACTGGTTTGTAAGTTATATATAGAGGAATTAGAGATAGATTAGTATATCTAATTAGACATAGGTCTATAGTATAATACTTATGGATCAAAGGCACCTAAGCTACGATTTTGTTTTGGGTGGAGTGTTAGGCTCTTTATTCCTGTTTGTTGGTTTTAGTTTTTCTAAGTTAAATTCAGTTGGAATAATTGTAGTTTAGTTAGTTTTTGCTAGCTTTTACAGAGAAAAGCGTGATTAAGCTTAATTTGAACATTGTTATTTGAGGAAAGATTGGAAAATTGTAGGTTATATGTGTGTTGTTGTGATAATTATGTCCAGATTTTTTCTGGGTTAATAAGGCTAGAAAACACTAGTTTGTTTTAAATATGCTGGTTCTTAGTTGCTTATAAGAGAAGCAATTAGAAAGGATCAAGGTGGTATGGTTTTAGAGCCAAAATGGTACAATGAATAAGGTGATGTTGTGCACATGTGTGTGTGTTCCAATATTCCATTTTTTTGGAATTAATGGGGCTAGAAATAATAAATATTTATTGGTTATTTCTTGGTTGAAGAAGGAACAATGGCCCAAATTAGGTCTAGCTGGGTAGCTTAATAACAAGCTTGGAACAAAAGCAACCTGAGCCTTAGATTTCATGTGCATATGTGGGCATAATGCACAAAATAAATTCCTATTTTTCCAACAAGCTTAAGGTTCTTATTTAAACTAGTTTAAAGTCTGGGAATATGCATTTTTAACTCATGAATGATCAATTTAGGTTTGATAAGCAAACTACTATAAAGAGCACAAAGTGGAGTACAAAATCAAAACACATTCTAGGAAGTGTGCGTGTGTGACGTGCTTGCTTGCAATAGTTTTAAGGTAAGGGTTAAATTAAGTTATCTCATGCTTATTTTGTTTTAATGTTAGCAATAAAATTTGTATATGGGTGCAAATAGCTGCATTGTTTAAGAAATGAGCACAAGAAAAGTAAGTATAGATGAGGTAGCTCACGATTAGAGATTGGTGTGGAATACACCTACATCGTGGAGCAATTGTGTAGATGTAGGACTGTTAAATAGCCTAAAACCCTTGGGAGGCTCAAGTGATCCTTAGAAAGGTTCATGGAGCTAAGAATTCCTTAAATGGATTAAGAAGTCCTAAGGGGGCATTGTACCTTATCTAACACAAATTGGCAAATGAGCCAATATACTTACTCCTGCACATAAAAGGAAAAATTAAATTGGTTGTTAATGGAATACTAGCAAACCCAATAATATACTGGCTACGCGCCAGTAATGCTAAAGAGAATAGGGACTAGGTACTTTCAATGAGGATAAAGACCTGAGGTTCTCCTATAAATAACACTAAAAGGGAAAATTCAAGGCAAGGTGCTCCAATGTGACATTTGAACGTGGCGATCATACATTTAAGTCCTAGTGGTTAGGAGCTCACCATCTAGGAAAGAGGTAGCCAGTAGGAACCTCTAACAAGGGATGATCACTACCAGCATACTCTAAAAAGTGAATGGATCCAATGTCACAACAATGTATATAAATTATACATAGAGTCCTATGGTGTTTCTTTACAGGTACGCAATACCTTACTGGGTATTCTATGGAATGCTCACCCTTATTATTTATGTGTAGGTACTACACTGACTAAGGGGCCAAGCGACGCAACTAGTGGAAGGTTACTTGCCCAGTTTCATTGCAGGTACAAGTTGTGAGCTTGCTTATGGTATAAGTAAGGTTCTATGTTATGGTTAGTAATGAATCTAACTAAAATGTTTCTCTCCTACATTAGTCTCCGACTGGAAAGCACGAAGGGAGCATCTGGACAGGTTCAAATAGTCCTTGTACAAGAGATACTGAGGATGAACCCTTGTATAGGATCTTGTGCTAGTTTGTAGCTCATATGTATATATATAAGTGCTAGTGTGCCTTTAGTAAAACTAAACATGTGTGAAATAAGTAACTTGGCTTGTTTATGTAGAATGGCTTGTGTGTGTATAAATGTATAATACACTTTGGCTGAAGTTTTGGTTTCAATGAAGTGCAATACTGTTAGGCTTGACAACGGGGCGGATAAGCCCTATCTGTCATCCGCGCTTACAGGTTTTTCCATATTCGCTAGTTTGTGAGTATACGCTAACAGGCAGAAAATATCACCCACGCCCATAACTCGTGGATAATCCATGTCCGTGGGTAATCCGCAGTTTAAGCTAGGTTTGTAAATTTCATAAAAAGAAACATGAAATATTCATCATCAAGTCATAAAATACACATATCCACATCACATCCAATAAAAGAAAAAACATTCATTGACACAAATAATATTCATGATCTAATAAAAGCCCATCATTTATAAATAAGCAAGTGAAAGTCTCTCCACATTTGATATTAATCATCTTCTTCCTGTTCTTCAGTCTTTTGACTTAGAAGAGTTTCTTTGACTTTATTCGTTAGTTTTAATTTATACCTCCCCCTTCATTTAAAAAAAATGAAATCATGTCTTAAGCTGGTGCAGATGATAATATTCATTGACTAAAAAATGAAATCAATGTTCAAGACTTTGCCCCCATCAAAAACTTTATGTTTCATTGCACGCTTACAACAATTGGAAGAGATATATGACAACAACAAACCTGTGGTCTTATTATGACTTCAAAATCAATTCTTTAGCTTAAGATTTTTTTTTTTAAGAAAAAATCAATTATTAAAAGCAAAAGGTACAAAGAGAGAAAAAGCCACAAAACCAAGTCACCAACCAAGCAAAACAGATGACTGTTCTAACTATTCTAATCTTTCACAGATAGGGTCCAATAATTTTTTAAAATCCTTACTAATATGAACCTTATCATGCTTCGAAAAATCCCTTTCATCACTAAGCCGCATATCAATTTGCAAATTTTCTAGCTCACCAAAAGAAAACTGTTCAAAAGAAAACTGATAAGAAGCAAATTTCTAATTTTGAGTCTATTAGAAATTTCAGTAGCCACACCTCAATTTGCACCTCAATTTTTTTTGAAATTTCAACAAATTGTTCAGAAGCAAACTGAAACTGTTATTCATGGTGGAAATAAAGAAACAACTAACTTGTTGGTAACACAAAAAAATTGGTCTACAACTTCCAGTTCCACCATCAAATCACAGAAAAAGAATGAAAAGATTTTTGAAAAAAAATAGAGAAAGAAAACAAAGGAAAAAAGCTGAAGTTTGTTCACAATACCTGGAAATTTTAAGGAGTTGAAACAATGCTAGAAGTTTATCTTTTTTCTGTCGGAATCGGTATGTTGACCACCGTTCTTACCACCTTGGCCCCCACAAATGGTCATTACCCACCTTGAACTGGCCTAGTTTCCCGTCAACCTTTAATCGGGCTGCCGTCATTCCTCACTTCCTTCATTCTCTTCTACCAGCATTGATCTCACCACCTCGATCACAGTTCTATTTTTTTCTTTCTAATACACCATTTTATTCTGGTGCATAACCGATGGTGAGTTGTTGATCAACTCCTTCCTTTTCACAGAACTTGTCAAATTCTCTTGATGTGTACTTCTTTCCTTTATCACTTCTTATGGTCTTGATATGATGACCACTTTGTTTTTCCACTAGATGCTTGAATTTCTTGAATATTCCAAAAACTTTTAATCTTTTTTTCATGAAACAAACCCAAGTCATTCTAGTGAAGTCATCAATAAAGAGGATGAAGTACCCATTTTTGCTTGGAATGATCATCCTCATTAGCCCACATACATTTATATGAATTAGCTCCAGCGGCATTTTCGCTCTCCAAAAGGCTCTAGATGAAAATGGTTATCTATGTTGTTTCCCTTGTAGACAACCTTCACATGTATCTTTTACAACTTCTATCTTCAATAAGTCATTGATCATATTTTGTTGTTGCAAAGTCTTCAACCCTTGAAGGTTAAAGTGGCAAAACATTTTATTCCATAGCCAAGAATTGTTTTCTTGCGCTTTCGTGGCAGTTTGGGTTATGTACTTTCATTGAATAGGAAAGTTTCTTCTCTTTATCTTGATCTTGGCAATGACTAGATTCTTGTCCTCCTTATCATAGATAGTGCAGTAGTCTTCTACAAAGTGAGTGTATATCCATGCTTCATCATCTGACCAACACTTAGTAGATTTTCTGGCAAATTTGGGACCCATAGGACATCATTTATGTAGCACATACCTTTCTTTATTTCGACCGCTACGATTCCTTTCCCCATGATCTTGATAGATTTCGTCTGCCAGTTGCACCCTCGAACTATAGGTGGTGTCTAGTTTGGAGAACACCTCTTGATTGGGTGCCATATGATTTGCTGTAGGCACTGTCAATCAGCCATGTATTCTTACTTAGGTCTACAACAACTTGGCAAACATAGAAGATTTTTTCTTCATTTACTTGCTTATTGGAGTAACTAGCTTGATGATTTTTACTTCCTTTGGAGTGGCAATTTTTCTCCACATGGCAGAACCTGGTGCAATTGCGGCATCTTGGTTGTCCTTGGAACCAACAATCTTTCCCCAAGTGATTTGTTTTTTTGCAGATTCCACATGGTGGATTTGTTGATTTCTTCAGATTTTCTCTTTGACAAGAATTTCTACGTGATATATTTTTATTATTTTGGTATTTCTAAGACTGATTTTTGGAATGAAGGACACTCTTATATGGATCTTCATGATGCCTATTCAGTTTCTTTTCTCTTGCTTCAAGTGAGCCTATGAGTCCGGACATAGATAATGTTGATAGATCTTTTTTTGCTTTTATCACAAAGATTATCAATTTAAATTTCTCTTAGATAAAATTTAATAATTTCTCAACAATTTTCTAGTCTGAGATTTTTTCTTCATAGGCTTTCATTTGATTAACTATTTCAATTAATCTAGAATAATATTCATTTATTGTCTCAAAATCCCTCATTTTTATATTTTTGAATTCCCGTCTTAAACTTTGTAGTCATAGAACACGTACTTTATAAGATCCTTGAAATTCTTCTTGCAAGATGTCTCACACTTACTTCGCACTAATTGCCCTGATAATCCTTAGAAAAATAGTGTTTGCCACCACCTGCTGTAGAGTGAACAATGCCTATGTGTCCTTTACCTTATCATCCTCCAACTTTACAATTTGTGTCTCGTTTAACATGGAAGTATCCTAAAAAATACTAATTCCTTTTTTTGACAATTTTCCACAATTTTGAGACACAAAATAGGTCTTCATTTTAATCCTCCAATAATAATAGTTTTCACTAGAGAAAACCGCAAAGGAATGGCTTTGGTTATTTTTGGAGATAGCCATGGATAGTGAATTTTCAGTTTATGGATCTTATTTGGGAAGCTTTGGTTGACCTATGCCTAAGTAGATGATCGGACGAGGCTCTGATACCACTGTTGATTGGTTTAGGAATGATTTAGTTGGTGTTTAGGATAGTTGGGATGGTTGGGAAATAGATTGAAAATAGTTGAAGGACTGTAATTTGAAGTATGGAAAGGACTTAGTTGAAAGGTTTTGTTTATTAAGGTGGAAAGAGAAGTACAAGTTTTGTTTGGGCCACAATGGGCATTAACCCCTCAGCCTATTTTTGGGAAAAATAATTCTTAGCCACAACTTTATAGAACCCTCTACACTTTAGCCCCGAAACTTTGACTTTTTTTTCACTTTTCTAGATTTCTCTTACAAAATTTCTCTTAATTTAATCATGATCCTCTCTCTAGATTTTATCTAAGATAACTCTAGATTTTCTTAACAATGAAGTATTTCTAGAATTTTCTTAATTTTTCTCTTTAAATTTGCATCAATATTTTAACAAGAACTGAAATAGCATCAGTCTTATACTCTTTTTACAACAAGATAATTATGAAAACTATGGATTTCAATTTAAAAGATTTATCAATTATCTTGTTTTGATTGCTAATACATTCATTCAATTTTCCCCCAGTCAGTCCTTTCAATTGCAGTGGTGCTTTCGTACATAGCTAGAAGGCAAAGTGTATAAATATTGTCATTGATCTTGGGTTGCTGAAAACCCCTAAAAAGACCCATTAAAGTTCGTCATCTTGAGAGCCTCTTCGAGCCATTGTCACCATTGGAGGTAGAATCAGAAACTCATGAGGGGTTTATGAGGAACTCAACAAGGGAGACAGCGACACTTTGTAGTTAAGTTTCTTTGCTAAATACTGACATAAGTCCTTCAAAGTTTATGTTTATGACTTATTAAGCACTACAAAAGTTGTATAATTGATGAATATCCTATAAAATTTAGCAACAATCATGATTGACCCAATGTTTATGGCACTAGCCAAATTAATCCAATTGGTTAACACCAATTGTTTAATTGGGAAAAATAAAATTTGAGTGGCTTAAGTGAGTTAAATGGTAAACTTTGGTGGTTCTTTTAGGGCTTTTTCTATCTACTAGTTAGCATTTTCTTTGGGGGCAGAAAAAAAAAATGGAAATGCCAAAAGAGATTGACTTCTTGAATTATTTGCCATGAAGTTGGTGGAATTGTTTATGGAATAATGAAACATTTAACAAGGTAAAAGTGATAGTAATTTTTACAATAGTTTTTATTATTATAATATTGATATCATATTGGGCTCAGGCCCAACATTTTTGCAGTTTACTAAAGACATTCTTATAGGTTGATCCATCGGAGATATTTTTATAGGTCGACCTTGTATTAATTGCCATTAATAATAGACTTGAATAAGATAAGAAAGCCACTAGTTACAGGGTTCTTGTTCAAGAAAGGAAGAACTTCCCTCCTTGCCAAGCACTTATCTCAACCTATAGCAAACTTCTTATAAAAACCCACCGTTACGCTTATTCTCTCAACACGTCTTTCAACCTATAGCAAGCTCCTCATAGAAGCCCATCGTTACACTTATTCTCTTTACTGAATTCGTTACACTCATTTCAGTCATATTGTAACACTCCAATATCTCACATGGGAGAAATGCAAGAAGCCTTATATGGATATATAGGCTCAAGTTTTAGGGCATAAGCATATAGAGCTTATCTTTTTTCCAAAAGATAGTCCATGTAATGCATACAGATTTTTGATCGACCGGTTTTGGACTTAAGTCATTACAGATGGTATCACAGCCTGATACGCTCATATTTATATATGTTTTTTCTTGATGTTTGCTTGTGTTTTGGTATGTTTTTAGTAGAATTTGCTGCTTAATTGGTTCATATTATATTTTTAGGTGATATTCCAGCTCTATATGAGTTAGAAAGGATTTTGTGCAAAATTATGGAGCTGAATTGCAAGTTTGGGAAAAAATTGAGTCAAACAAGGCCTGGTACATGCCTATCTCAGAGATAAACATGCCTATGTTCATGCTAAACATGTCTGCTTTCATACTAAACACGCCCGTTTTGTTGCCATGCCCATGTTCCCAATCGTGTCATTAAAGTACATGATTTCTATGTTCTAGGAGTCTAACATAACCATGTCACAAATCGTGTTTGCTTGCTTTTAGGGTTTTATCAAGTTAATTTAGCAAAAAATAGAAGAAAATGAGGAAGAGGGGAAAGAAAGTGACAAAATATAGAAAAAGAGTTGAGTTTTCATAGGAAAAGGCTGTTCGAGCCAATTCCAATGATCAACACCAATTAATGCACATTAGATCAAGGATTCCTTGGAGGAGAAGCAATTTAGAGATGGAGACTTATTATCCTAGCTTTTTATCTTGTTTTTTATTGTATTCATTTTTTGGCACGTTGAACTAAATTTTCCACTCATACTTAGAGAATTTGAACCCAAGGATGATATTATGATTGTGATTATTTTTTGTTTAATATAATTATGATTTCTTGTGATCTATCCTATGTGCTTTGTTGTGTTGATTAATAGTGTTTGTTGTGAATCCTGTATGTTTGCTATGGATTACCATTGGGTAGAAGGGATATTGTTGTAACTGAAAATAATAGATGCAGCCTAATACCTTTAAGTTATGGTGAAACCTAGTAGTTTGATCATAGGACAAGTATTGCATTTTAGGAAACATAGTAAGACTAGCCACTCTATTTGTGACTTGAGAACAATGGTTAGTGAACGAGAATAATAACGAGCTAATCTATTTTAGATAGTACTTCATGATCCAAGTTAATCATATGTCTATTAAACCATAGTAAGAAAAATGCAATAGATTTCTAAGGGGGATTCGAATCTAAGTATGTCATTTTTTATTTTTGATTATCTGGTTGTTTTCACTGCCGATGATTAGTTGTTTATCTATTTTTACTGCATTGGTTAGTTTTCTTAATTCGTAGTTAATTAGTAAAACAAACCTCTAATTGTTGGTAAGATAATAGACAAAGGTTGAATACGGTAGACAACTTCGTTCCTTGAGAAAAAATGATCTTAGTACTTATCATTGCTATACTTC
Organism: Aquilaria sinensis; assembly: GCA_005392925.1. Taxonomy (NCBI): domain Eukaryota; kingdom Viridiplantae; phylum Streptophyta; class Magnoliopsida; order Malvales; family Thymelaeaceae; genus Aquilaria; species Aquilaria sinensis. Next base: position 37,233 of record SMDT01001729.1, on the reverse strand, counting down.
AGTGATAGGTGCGCTAGCCTGTAAGTTCACATATTCATAAGTGTATATAAATTTGATACATCTACATTATTCATTCATGCAGTGGAAGTGAACTAAACACACACCAAGTTTTCTAACATTATTGCCAGGGAACATTTGTTGAGATTGCTACCTGAAAAATTGATCTTTGTTAATTAGCTATTTATTTTATTGCAGTATTTTTCTTTGAATTTCTAGTTTATTTTTAGTTTACTTATTTCTTGTTATTTTATTGTAGGAAATTAGTGCATGACTTGTAGCCATCCAGGTAAAATGTTTGACGTTGATCCAGAAATTGAAATAAATTTGAGAAAAATTCAATTCATGAACGGTACTAAGTCATGACCACTATATTTTGAAGTAGTGCGACAAGGAGAAAATTAAAAGCAATTAATCATGGAAGACTATAACCAAATAAAGACTGTGTCTAAATATGCTAAGCCTTCTCCTGTTAATGGCAAAAATTTCGAGATCAAGTCGAATATTACTTAGATGGTGCAGAATTATGTCCAATTTGACAAATTGGTGAACAAGGATCCTAATTCTCATATTGCTGGTTTCCTAAAGATATGTGATACATTCAAAATTAATTGAGCTAGTAAAGATAACATTTGGTTGAGGTTGTTTCCATTCTCATTTAGAGTAAGAGCCAAGCAATAGTTGACTTCACTTCCAAGAAATTCTATTGCCACTTGGAATGCTCTTGCCGATAAGATTCTATTGAAATATTTTCCTCCAGTTAAGAATGCAAGGTTTTATAATGATATTTCTACTTTCAGTTAAATGGATTCTGAAATGTTGTATGAAACTTGGGAGAGATTCAAGGATTTATTGAGAATGTATCCACATCATGGATTACCTACATGGATATAAGTTCAAACGTTCTACAAGGGTTTGAATTATGCTTACAAGCAGATGATTAATGTAGCAACTAGTGGTACTCTAAATAACAAGACACCTGAAACAGTATAGGATTTGATTGATGAGATGGTTATGAATAATTACCAATGACAATCATCATCTAGAATTAAGCTGAGTAAGGCAGTTGCAATTCAACATTTCAATGCTTATTTAGTTTCAATGGATTAAGTTAAAGCTTTGATGAAGAAGTTTAGAAATTTTTCTGCTAGCTAGAAGCGAGTTATGGTGATGTAATGTGACAATTATGGAAGTGAGCATTCAAATAGGGATTGTCATATGCACGAGTGGAAAAGCAGGAATGAATATGTAGATTTTATCAGGAATTTTTTAGGACCACAAAGTAATGTTTATTCCAGGCTAGGTAAATCAATATAGGAAAATTATTCATCAAATACTTGGGCAAACCGAAGGATGAATACAAGTTTCCAATCTCCATAACTCTTTACAACAAACTTGAATTTCAAAGAAATGGTTATGGGGTTTATGGGTAGTCTTCAAGCTCAATGCCAAAGTCTCAAAGACACAATGGGAAAGTAGCAGTTGGCATTCCAACAATAGATGAACCAGATGTCACATGCAATGATGGAAATTAACAAAGCAATCATGTCACCAACAAAAGGGCAATTGGAGGCCATTACACTAAGAAGTGGAAAGGAATTAACTTCTAGTAAGAGCACTACAAGGAAGGAGCCAACAGATAACAAGAATCAAAATTGAATAACCCAGCAAGAAGCTGTGACGCCTTTTGAAGAAGAAAAATGGCCAGAACAGCTAAAGAAGAAGGAAACTAAGAAGTATCGACCTTTTTTAATGTATCCTTCTTGTGTATCAAAAGATAATGAGGAACAATTTGCCAAATTTCTTGCTATGTTTAAATAATTCTATATCAATATTCCTTTTGCAGAAGCTTTAGAGCAGATGCCCTTTTATACAAAGTCCTGAAGGATATCCTAGCTAAGAAAAAGAAGTTAAAAAAGTTGTCTTTAGTGACTCTAAACAAAGAATGTTCAACCATCATCCAGAACGACTTACCAAGGAAGATGGGTGATCCATGGAGTTTTACTATTCCTTAAATTATTGGTAATTGGATGGTTGGTAGAGCTTTAGCAGACTTAGGTGCTAGCATAAATTTGATATCATATTCCTCATTTTAAGAAATTGGAATTAGGAGAGCCCAAGCCCACTAGGATGAGCATTCAGTTAGCTGATAGATCAATTAAATATTCTAAAGGCATAATTGAGGATGTTTTAATGAAGGTTAATAAATTTATTATTTTGATTACTTTTGTGATTTTGGATATGGACTTGGATTTGCAAGTTCCTATGACTCTGGATGACCTTTTTTAGCAATTGCTGGTGCATTGATCAATGTTCAAAACGATAAACTAGTTTTAAAGATAGGAATAGATGAGGCTACTTTTTATATGTCAGATAATATGAAACATACTTTTAACAAAGATGATATTTTTTATTCTCTAGATTCCGTTGACACTGAAGTTGCTTGGTATTTTTAGGAATGTGTTTCAGATGATCAACTAGAAGTGTGTATGGCTCAAGGGGAAGAGTTCAAAATTAACAACCTAGAGAAAGAAGACTTGATAGTTCAAATAGAAGCTAATGAGACCTCACTAGGAAAAGACAAGGAAAAAAGAATTACCCAAGGCATAAACAAGAAAAAAAAACCTTTATGGAAGAATAGCCAGATTTGGAGCTGAAAAAGCTACCTAATCATTTAGAGTATGCCTTCTTAGCACCAAATTCCAAGTTAACGGTGATTATCTTTGCTCAATTGAATGAAGAACAAAAGAGGAAGTTATTGGCAGCGTTACAGAAGTGAAAAGGAGCCATAGCTTGGTCTATTGCCGATATGAACGGGATAAATCCATCTTATTGCACACACAAAATTTCGATTGAGGAAAATCATAAACTGCTGGTGCAACCTCAGTGAGCAGTTTGTCCATGTGAGAGCAATGTTGGATAAAGGCCAGACCATTAACATTGTGTTTTTGTTTATGCATACAATGATTTAGCAAAGAGAGACCATTATGGAAGGAATTACCACTTCTCACATCCAATTTCAGGAAAGGAAATAGAAGGATTTAAATGATTGCTGAAACATAATTGGAGTAGAAGATATTCCTTATAATGGAATAGAGATGTCTTGGTGCAACCAGTAAGAGGCTGGAGAACAGGTTTGGAGTAAAATGAATGAGGTATTGGCTATGATAAATTCTTATATCTATGCCCTTACAATTAAGTACAGTTTCTGCCCCCTTTACAATCCATTCATGCTAGTATGCTAGTCACCATTCATGAGATGGAGGGTGGAATGAATAACAGGTCTAGATATTTGAAGATGTGGGAAGATGATCTAAAGTATGAAAAGATTGTTATAGATGGCCTAAATTCTCCAACTGCATGGTGTCATATGTTCAAATTGGTTCAAAGAATACAGTTGATCAAAAGGGCTTTGAAGCAATTTTTTTTATCAGCAAAAAAAAGTGAATATTATTAAAACTCAGCAAAAAGCTAAGGGAAAAGAGTTTATAAGAGATTTCAAGGAGATGAACGAGCCACCACCCAGCAACCCCTTTTTTACATGGCAAGAAATAACCTTAGTCCCCCCTCAAAGCATTCTATATTGAAAGTTGTGGATTAGTACACCAATCAGAGAATGAGAAAGAAAATCTGCTGCACCTTCTTGTTAGCCCGAAATGAGTAAGATTTGAATTGAAGAGAAGATACCCAGATTACTGATTAAGATTTGAATTGAAGAGAAGATACGCAGATTCCTGATTTGTTTATTTTAGAAAATGAGATTATTCCTTAGTTCCAGATAGCCCACAATGAAGCTTTAACTGTTGCATCCTATACTTTTCTGCTGCTTCAGAACCCGAGCGGCCTTCAAGTAATTAGATAGAAGGAAGTACTCAAATATTGAAAAGAGGGTTCAAGCAGCTTGACACGAACTATTTGAACTGAACCAGAACCGAAGAGATTTAGTGCTGCAAAAAAAGAGAAAAATATATGAGAATGAAAACCTGGAAATTAATAAAAGCAGAAGCTAGCTTCCTAAAGCAGAAGACTTGCATGAATTGGTTATTAAAGGCGGATGCGAACACAAGATTTTTTTTTTACGCTTAGCTGAATCATAGAATATGTGCATGAAAAATCTGAAAAATGGCAAAGAAGGATGGTTCTGTTGTGATGAGCTCAGTCAGTATCAAAAAGGCTTTCCTAAAATTCTATGAAAAGCTTCTGGGACAAGAAGAGAAGTTTACAATAAAGCGAATAAGGATCTAATTGTCAAATGAAAAGTGTTGAATTAAAGAGGAACGGAAGACAGGACTCGAGACCAGTAAATATGGAGGAAGTCAAGAAGATTTATACTCGAGACTATTATCTCAAGCAAGTAGAACTCAGCTGGTCTAATCAGTGATACAAAATATTCGATCTTATTTGCTATTGTGTTTGTTTTCCCTATTAATAGCTTGAAGAAAATTGAAGCAAAATATAGTGACTTTATTTGGGGGAAAGAAAGGAGCTGGAGATTGGGAGGGAGGCAGATGGATATGGAAGGAAAAAAAATATATGCAGAATTGGAGTCTTTATTTATTGCATGTGCTTGATGTTGTCTTTATTCATGAAAGAGTGCATCATGCAGAAGATTAATATTTTTGCTTGGACGGCCGAACCGAGGAGACTACAAACAAAGCTAAATTTGGCAAATAGGAGTGTTTTCCATCAGGATCTAAGCTGCGCTTTCTGTGGCAACCATGTTGAAACTGTTGAACATTCGTTGTTGTATTCTAAGGTTTCTTGGCTGGTGTGGTTAGTGGTATGGAATTGGTATAAGAAAAAGACTTTGTGGGCGCAATGGGTTCATTATTACTATATGAAAGGAAAAAGTATATGGGAATTTACAAAAATTTCAATAGTAACAATGTATTTCCATGATCATCTTGATTTACTGACATATGCCCGAGAGAGGATGAGCTAAATTAGAAAGGAACAATCTTTTATGAAGCTATGTGGAAGGGACAGAGCAATCAAAACCAGCACAAGTTCTGCTGCTGGGAGTCTCGGGCTATTCGCAAGCACAGATGTACTACTTGGTTAGGTTTTAATGAAGGATTAAAGACTTCAGATAAACTGCAGAAATGGGGCCTTCAGTTGGCTGTAGGCAAATGCAATTTATGTGAGAAGCATGAGGAAACTATATGGCACCTATTTTTTATGTTTTTTTTTTAACAAGAAGAATAATTTATTTATATAAGGAGCGATGATACAAACATGTCAGCAAGAAGCTAATGCACAAATGGAGAAGTCAAAACACTTATCTCAGTTGAACACATTATATATTACTCAGCTAACAAGATTTGCACTATGCAGCCCAGCCTTAACAACATAAATAGTGGTTTAGCAACCAGTCTGACCAAGAACAGCTTGCCTTCGAAGATCTGTGGATTATCCATAAGAAAGAGTGAAATTGAATTTACTCTAGTAAACTTGCCTGTACATTACTAGAATCATTATGCAAGATATAGATCCTTTTTTTTACACGTTAGCCAAACTGTAACAAATATGACCGTTTCCCATACTTTCTTTTGAGTTTTGTTAAGCTGAACAGGACGAGAGTTCTCTGCCAAAACATCCTGAATATCTAGAAAATTTGAGCTACTGAAATGCCACCACCTGCACAATTGATCCCAAACAGTCTTGGAAAACTTGCACCTTGCAATGCAGTGATCAACTGTCTATACAGCTTCCAAACACAAGGGCCAAAGTATGCTTGAAGTTTGGATTCTGAGCAAAGAAGATTGCAAAATGTAGACAGTCCACGAATGATAAATATAGGAAAAGTGATGTTTTAACCCCATAACTGAGCTTGATTTATGAATGATTTTGCCGTCTTCTAGCATTATTTTGATGTTTTGGTGTAGGTTGTGAAGAAAATTGTAAGTAGTAGCATTCTTGAAACTCAAGGTATGACAAAAGCTTGCACCAGGAGGAGTTGGCATTGCTGGAAGTTGGTGCGATAGCACTAACCTTTGGCGCAACAACACTGAGTTGCGGCAAGTAGACATGTTTCAACCTAGCAGTGGTGCAGCAGTACCAAATCTTAATGCTACAGCTTCAATTGGAGGCTAAAAGAGGGCAAAGTGCAGTACATATAGGGGAGAGACGTGAAACATTGAAATAGGGGAGAAAAAAAAAGATATGGCAGCCCATATTATAAAGAAGAAGACTTGAGATCTAGGCTTCGCACAAAAGGATTAGATTCAGGGCTATCAGAAAGCCGCTATTAAAAAAAAAAAAAAGAACAAACAAAAGCTTTGGGCACTATTTGAAGAGCTCTGACCGCTGGGCAACAGCGAAGAAAGCTGGGGCGGTAGTTAACTAGTAGTAATTGTTTTCCATGTCCAAAGCTCAAAAGTGGTTCTAATTATCTGCCTTAAAATTGTTTCATCTTTAAGATGAATTGTCTATTGTACATAGAGAAGATTAGTGCTCAGGCAATTAAAAAATGGAAAAACCTAATTGCCCAAGGGTGAAAACATCCTTGAACTCACACCGATTACCGAATGCTTATTACAGTGCAAAGTATATTCACTGCAATAATAACATAAATCAGAACATGGAAACTTAAATCTCTGCTGTAAAACAAGCTATAAGTACATGCAGAACTTGCAGGTAGTGGAACTGGAAAACACTGTTGCGTTGCTGTCACAAAAATTTATGGTGTTAATATGACTTCTAATCGTTCAACTGACTTCATGAGTTGAATTTCATGGAACCGTCCCGAACATGGTTGGGATTAAAATAAAGTACGACAGAGAAAAAGGACATTTTGCTTACATGTGGCAGCTCCAGCACCCGCTGCTGATGAGACAACTCCCAGACTAGCGATTGATTCCAATAAACCACCGTAGGCAATGCTTTTCAAGACTTCCCAGTCATGAGAAATTGGGTAACTGGTATCTCTAGCTTCGTTGTCATCTATCTGAATCCTACTCTCTCTCTCTCTCCCCCCAACCTGTAGTTCTTACTGGTGTTTGGGAAGAATCTTCCTCAACAGGTGCTCCATCAATAGGCACATTGGAGCCCAAACCTTTGCAAGAGTTCAAGAGACTAAACGGTCAAGAATTAAGCCAGTTGAAACGTAAGGTCAAATAGATAAACTAGTAGAAACATATCATCACTTGCAAAACTGAGCATGGAAGACAAAAAAGCTCCAAGTTTTAAGTCAGCAAAAACCAACAGCTAGCGCAACAGAGCATTGGCCTAGTGCCAGAGATTTGGAGTTTGTTACCCAAGGTCCAGGATTCAACTGCGCACACTCCCCTTGGCCTCTTCAGATGTACCAAAAATATAAAAAGAAACTAATCTCGTGGAATTTGACGTCACTGGACTTAAACTCAAGGAATCATGTCAAGTGGTTGGTGAAAAAGAAAGTGTGGACATGTGAAGAATCAATCGTAGTCGAGTTGCTTGGAATTAAAAATAAACAAACAGCAAATTACAAGCTTTATGAAAACTGAGGAAGCATTTTTTTCGCACATACCTGTTTCCTTTTTCAGCAAACTTTCCTCCAACTTGCCGGATTCGGATTTTCACTTCCCAATAAACAAGAAAGGTAGCACAGGAAAACCTGCACCTGGTTCTCTTATTTTATGTGATTAATTGGCAGTACCAGGATTTCTGGTTTCATCATAGAAAACTGACTGGTTGCCTTTCTGTACACCTGTTTCTGTAGAGAAATGAACGGTCTCAACAGAAAAATTAGTCCCTGTTGTGAACAACTTTGGCTGGTTATATTCTGAAAGCAATGACTCAAGATATTTAGACAAGCTGTGGACAAAAGTACCCTTAACCACAATCTTTTCACATTTTAGCTGGTTATATTATGAAAGCAATGATTCAAGATATTTAGACAAACTGTGGACAAAAGTACCCTTAACCACAATCTTTTCACATTTTAGCTGTTCTGAAGATGCAAGTAGTTATTACCTTATTTCACAACTGCTCCACCTTTTCCTGATGTAAAAAAAATGAAAACCAAATTTTCCTTGAACTGGCTACTTCTTGAGGATTGTGGTCGGCTTCTTCGTGTTTGTCACTCTTGAAAACTTGGAATAGCCTGAAACAATTCCCTGCAAAATAAAATGCCAAAGCAAATTGATTATGTACCACAAATAAGTTTTACAGTCAGATGTACAGAATAATCTGTTAAATTCTAGAAATTTTTAATTTCACCTACTCGCACCACATAGGAAATTCTTTGAAAAAATGATAAGTGTTAGATACTTAAGCTCACATAAGACTTCCCCACATTCCTCCCGTCTGAGATATGAGATGCTATAAAAGGACTAAGATGGAAAAATGGTCCGCCGCCTAATTGTTTCAATCAATATGACGTGTAAATAATTTTACCTACTAAACTGTTTTAGTAAATAATCGAATTGAAGAAATATTTACATAATCAAGGTCATCATGTTTGCTAAGAAATAGTTCACTTTAAATTTCCATGAAATTAAATACGATTAGTCCAATTAAATGCTAATATGAATGACATAAAAAATGCTACTATAAACATAGTTAAGTTCGTTTATCAGCGATCTCGTATATTATGAAAGGCAAACAGTATAATAAATAGTAAACTTCATTTTTTTTTATGAAAGGTCATCTGCACTCACTCTAGGATGTATAGTATATATTCAGTGGCGGATTCAGAATTTTTACAAATAAGATCTGCCTTATAAATTAACATATAGAATATAATATTTGAAAAAAATTATTGAGGAAAGTAAGAAAATTGTTTGATTTAATGTTTTTTCTTTTTTTGCACTTGGTTGACTTACTTCAATAAAATATGAAAAATATAAACAAGATGTTCATATTCTGTAGAATATGAAAGACAAAAGTTCCATTTTAGCCCATAAACTTATAAATTCCTTTATACTTGGCTTATTGACTTTATCTTATGTGCAACTAAAACTCATTACCTTTTTTCACATGTTAGAAGAGAAAGGAGAGTAGCAAAAACACATTTGAATCCCTAATGGAAAAATGTATGAAAATTCAAGTATTAGTATAGGACTTTTGTCATTCTAATTTTGAGTGAAGAGAAGAGACTGGCCCTTTTTTATTTTTATTAAGATAAAAAAATATATTCTTTTGTTTCAATAAATATTATTAAAATTATGGGGGATCCACTAAAAAATTAAAAGGGGCCCAATTACTATTTATATATTGATTATTAGTATCTTTCTAGACAAAGGCGGTCCATTGACCCCATATAATACATATAGATACGCCTCTATATATATTACATAAATATAGCACAAAGAAATGAGGGCCTTTTGGTTTAACTGTAGGCCTTGTATATTTTTCAATTCCTGTGATATTGTTAAGTGAATAACCAAGACAGAACTTATATCTAAACCCACATACTAAAAAAGATATATCAAGAAAATAAACAAAAAAAAGTAAACTAACTAAAAGATATAGACTAAGAAAACAAACAAAAAGATAAACTAACACACTAATGAACCAATACTCTATTGGACTAACACTCATATTGTCAAATTAACAAACAAGCCAAGTACAAAATAGCGATGATAACTCAAATAGACAAAACATAAAAAAAAAACAATACCTAATTTATTATTTGAAAATGTCTCACCACCTTTGTCTCACTGCTTTTCACACTTCGTTGGATCCAAAAACACCAAAATAGATAACCTAGATCTGTCCACTGTGGCATGTGGAGCGTCACATGAATCATATGATACTCTTTCTAACAATGATAAAAAAAATATAGTGGAGGAGGAAGAAGAACTAGTGAAAAAAAAAGATGAAAGTGATTAATAAAGTAGAATGATGACAACATATTAATTAGCCAGATTTAAATTAAAATCAAAACTCAACGTAAGATTTAAAAAATATAGAAGAAAATCAATTCAGGAAATGAAGGAGGAGATCGTTGGCCAATAGTAAATGGAAAAAATAACAAATAAAGCACTAAAATTTGCAATAAGCTCAATTCACCCACTAATGTTTTTTCTGCCAAATAAACCACTAAAGTTACTGAGTTAATCCAAGCTGTCCACTACCGTTAAGATAAATTAATTTTCAATTCTAATACTTTCCTAACTTTTCTATTTCAATCAAATAATTTTACATCTTTTTATATAAGTCCTACAAGTCATATAGATTATACCAATGAGCAGATGAGTAGCAACCCCTCTCTAAGGGCGACACATTGCCAGAGGACCAGCTACCTCACCAATGCTGTCCCCTTGGCCCCTCTAAACTCATATCTGCCACAAACACATGGGAGGACTCTCACTGTTGGCGGCCCAATTTCTATCAAACAATAATGGAACTAGAGGGGTTTTACTTCTTGAAGGCCACTGAACATAAATGAATCACTCCCACTCATTGGTTTCGCACAAAAAGAATTTAATTTCAAAAATTTAAGTTAGGGTTCATAAACAATTTCAAAAGCTTAGATATGATTTTATTCTAAATTGAACTAAACCATGTGAAGTCGAACCCTCAAACCAAAGGGTTGTCGTTCTCTGGCTAAATACTACAAATCGAGTCATCCAACGATGATTTTCATTAATAGTGGTAACCGGAGATCCTTGTGAGCAATTTAGCCTTCATAGTTTATGTTCATATGCATGAAAATGTAAAGTTGTGGACTAAAAAGGTAAATTTTTTTGCCACAACATCCTCATTTAATGAAATATTATCCATTTTGAAACAAAATATTCAGCAAGTAAATGACCAATGGCCTATCTTGGCTGATTTAAAAATATTAGTGATTTATTTGACCTAAAAAATTATTAATGGCTGATTTATGCCAACTTAGAAACATTAGTAATTTATTTGTCATTGTTGCTATAGTAAATTCCCCCTATTTTTGCGCTTACATCACTCTCCATATGATGACGTCTGCTTTGGTCCGGATTTTACGAATTGTGCACAAAATAAACGTGATCAAAATCTGATTACGGAGAGCTCCGGGTTTGGATAAGGAGATCCGGACGTGTTTTATAACCTTTTCCACGAAAACGAGTACGCTGTCATTTTCTCAGCAGATGACATTGTATTGTACGATGCCAGCTTCCGGGTCCATTGTACTCTCGGCTTGCGTCAGCTGAATGCCTTAAATTAGATGCCGACGTGTCTGTAAAGTGTCATTAGTGAAATCCAGAAATCGAATCTAAAAAATTAGTTATTAGCAGTTATTTTTATATATACAGTTATTCACTCAACTTAAACAAGGTTGATCGAAATTTTATATTTAAAAATTTTTAAAAAGTATTTTTCCAACACTTTTTTGAAAAATTATTAGTATTTTCTCTTAATTTTTCTTTTTCTTGGTTGGTTACAAAAAAATTTATTTTCTAAGAACATTATTCAAGTGATTATTAATTAGATATATTATTTTTTAAAAAAATTATTGAAGTGATTATTAATTAGATATTTAAATGATATAGTTCTAGATAAAAAAAAATCAATTGAAATGGTTGGAAACATTGAAGCGTTACCCTTTCTCTTTTCTCCTTTGATTTGAGTCGATCCATAAAAGGATATGTAAGATAAATTTGGGTGATTCCGAATGGATCAAAACGAGGAGGACAAGTGATTTTGGGGACGAGGCTAGAGAAGGAGGTAATGGAGCAAGAAGGCAAGATCATTCAAGGAGGCGGGGAGGTGGGAAAGATGGATGGGGTCGAAGTGGTAATGACAGAGAATGGAAGTAAAGAGATGAGAAGTGGAAGGACAATCTTAAAAAATTGTAGATTTCTAAAGATTTTGTATAAAAATATTTAAAATATACTAAATTCAAAGTGGTTGACTGTAATTTTGACTAACGATGTTAAAATAGCCGAGCTAAGTGTAGATTTTCAAACTTTAGGAGCAAGTGTAATATCATTTAAAGTTCAATGGGTAATTGTTAAAAACCTTAAAAAACTGGAATTGTATATGTGTGTATGTGAGAGAGAGGAGAGAAAATTTGATTAATACTTAAGATAGCACGTTATGAGGATAAATTACACGCGCTACCTCCAACCTTTAATGATTGTTCCTGTTCTAACCCTAACCTTCACTTTACTCATTGTGTGCTCCTAACCCGATTAAAACATTTCATTTCGACCCCTGCCAGGATGGAACACATTTAAACGGATGAAAAATGCCACATTAATGCTTATGTGGCACCGAAATGTCAACGCTAGCCTAGTAAGTAGACTAATGACTCCCACGTGGCTGCTTTGGCGTGAAATTTTCCCTCCAAAAGGAGTTTTGTAATTTTGTTCATGAGTGAAAGCATGTAATTGCAGCCACCCACCCCTATCCACCACAAAATGAGAACGTAAAGGGCCACAAATTGGGAAGAAGGAAAAAATTGGAGATCTAGGGATTTATTTACCGTTTTACTGTTGGGTTCGTTCCTAATCGAGCATAAATAGAGGTAGCAACGCCGAGGATTTGTTCGTGTGGGATGCTTGCAACCTTGCTAAAAATCGTGGACAGAAGCTAATCCAAGACGAAGGTTCCTAAGATGCAGCAATTATGGGGTAAGAAAGATTTTGGAAAATTTGTTCTTCTACTGCATTGTTACAGGGAAAAGATGTTTTAACATGGTGGTCTTTATTTTTATTTTTGTTAAATTTGTTGGAAAGGGACATAAGAATTGTGGGTTTTTTTATTGGTACGATCCACCTGTGTCAAGCAAGATGAGGGACATTGTTGGCAGATTGCTCAAGCAGGTTTGGAGAACCAAAGAGCAGCTGAGAAAGCAAAAGGCCCTAAACAGACAGTTGACGGTGTGGTTGGTGGTGCTTGTTGGGGTGGTTGTAATGGGGACATCCATTTGCTTGGGCACTTGGTTAATGTGTATCTATTGAGGATGTAGTGGGTTTATGTGATTTTGAATGAAGGGTGCAGTATACAGGGTCAGATCTTGTGGGCTGCTGCTAGATAGGAATGATGGTGTAGGGTAAGTGAACCAAGTTATGGGTGTGAATGAACTGGTTTTGTGTGTTTCATTATGGACTTTTTGCTTTTATGTCGTGTTTCATTATGGGCCCTAAGCTTTGTATATTGTTCCTGTAATTGCATACACTTCTTTTAATGTGTTCTATTTTAGACCTTGTTTTAATGTGGTGGTTTCAAACTTAACACCAACTTGAGAACAAATGTAATTTTTACACCTAACTTTAGCACAGTTTCATTATTTTTAGGATGCTTCTGTGATGTCCCCATAGAATGAAATTTTGTGATGATACAGCAAAAGTGAAAAAAAAAGACATAATTTCATTTAATTGGGAATGATTATAGATACAAAAAGTGTTTGACTCCAACTTCTACACAACCACATCATCTCACAACCCAAAAAACGTCAACTTTAACCACTTTGAACACTATTAGAACATTCCACAACCAAAATATCATCATCTGTAAAATAAAAAAAAAAAATAGGTGCTTAGAACTGTACTAAACAAACCACAACTTCTGCAGTCAAAATATAATTCCTAAATATGTCACACATGTTAACCGCATGAGCCCCTCCCTTTGCCTGCTGCCTCCCTTCTTGGTCAGCCCTTTTTTTTGTCTCATTGAAAGCCCCGCATTAATGCCGAGTCGAAGGAACTCAGAACCAGTTGACTGACCAATTGATTGGGATTGTGCTCTAGGGTCATTCTGTTCCTAGCTAACGCTAATGTTCCTTGTCTCTTGTGATTGGCTTCTTGTGTTCCTTTGAGCCTACAATTCATACAAAGTTTATGTTATGATAGGTAATCTTTTTCAAAGCAAAACAGTATATACAATTAGATTGTACCTGGAGTTTCTCCCTTCTTTCACCATTGGTTCCTACCACCTTTGTTCCCTCTTCTTGTTTGCATGTTTTTTTGTATGACCCTTCTCTCTGCAAACACTATAATGCATTTTCATACTAAATCTTCTCATTTTAGTTGCATTTTTACTTTCACCCTCTTCCTTCCTCATCTTCTTTTGCTTTCTGCCTTTTTTAATCTTTTCCAATTTATGGGGTTGGAAAGGGATATGGTGTTCATCTTGCCACTACTCCATACTAGTTATAGGATTTACTACATGTGCATAAGTCTTTACATATGTCCCTATCTTATAGCAGGAATCAACATATTCCTCTATTCTCGCTTTGTTGTCTCCAATGGCAAAACAAGCATGTGGGTATGAAATCCCACTCAATTGCCACTTTCTACAGCTACAACTGTGATTTGCAAGGACAACCACAAACTAGCCATTAGGTGTGTTGACCTAGCATTATGATCCTCCAGAACCCACAGGGATATATCAACCAACACGCTCCATTAAATTATTTAATTTTTTTACTATATTTGGACATAGAACCCCTATATAACTCTCTAGTGCATGCATTCTATTTGCAATCCTCACCATTAATTTGGTTATAATAATCTCTAACATGGTTAAAATTGGTTTGTCCCTAGCATCTAAGATAAATCTGTTAAAACACTCACAAATATTATTTTAGAGGATGTCACACTTACAATTAGGGATGTCGATGGGTAGGATGAGGACAATACCAAATCCTACCATCTACGTTGGATGCCCTACCCTCATCCTACCTATCACCCATTGATGAATACTTATAAGTGTATTGCTATTAAGGATTTAAATCATCATTATACATTTTGAGTATGATTAATTTCTCTATTTTGAGCATTTTTTCCATCGGGTTACTATTCACCGAGTCATTATTCACCAACTTACTATTCATATGCGTATTTCACGTTCATATGCATTTTCACTATTTATTAATATAAAATAATTATTTTTTTTACATAAGTAAAATCATCACTTGGCGACCCTTCATGAGAAAAATAATATCTAGAGCTGTAGATGTTAGAACTGAGTGATTCTAAATTCATCTGAAAGCCAACACATAGATCTTCAACTCTGCTTCATTTCACAAGCTAGGTTGATCATTCTCATTGCTGAAATCTGATTATAAAAGAGACCATTCATTCTCTCATGTGCTAAAGAGCAGTTTCGGTAGAAAAATCATAACTTGAGTTATGGATGTCCGATTTGAATGAGCAAGCTATCAATTCGAAGCTAAAGAAGATATCTACAAATCTTGTGATTTTAAGAAAGAGCTGATTCAATGTGCAAGGTGGTCAAAAAATTAAAAGAAGTTACAGCCTGCCATTGTTGATTTGTATTTACCTATATTTCACTATTCCATTTTGCCATTTCACCTACCCCTAAAACTCTATAAATAGACACCTTGAGGGGAAGGTGAGGGATGCCATTTCTTAGGCCATTTTTATGTTCTTGTATCATCTTTCGCTTTTCTTCTTTAGTTTTGTTCTTATTTTTAATACCGAAACTCTGTCCAAGTGTTTTCTCGTTCTTCTTCTTGTTCTTCTTTTGATCTTTCAATCCATGTTCATTTCATCTTTTTACATATTGTTTACTTTTATAATGGCTAACTAATCTTCTTTTTGCTAAGGTGAAAGGGTAAAACTTTTGATATAAAGATTATGATTGATTGGAATGGATCATAACGTTAACGGTATTTTCTTTCTTAATATATTTAACTTCCCTCCTTGTTAAGTGGGAGTCTTAATTCATCATAGTCAATCATTGGCATAAAGGCTACTTGATTCCCTCTATAAAACGTGGCTTGCCGGCTATATTGGAATCTTGAGTTATTGTAGACAAAGGTTGGCATAATGAATACTTAAATCCATTAGTAAGTGTTGGCGTTTTAAGATCAATAAAAGCTAACACTAACTAAATTCCTCAGTTGATACCTCCTCTATGTGTGGATCTCAGTTGAGTGGCAAGATGAGCTAAAATTAATCATAACCAATATACTAAAAGTGGATTCCATAACCTTAGCTATTTATTTAAATTTGAGTTTTTAATCAACACCTGTTCATACCTTGCACCAAAATCTTTCCTTATTACCAAATCTGTAACTTGTATTTTTTAATTTACTTCCCTGTGGTTCGACACTCGGACTCTCAAGATTTTATTACTTCCGACAACCTACACTTGAGTTACAACTACTAAAGTGTAGCATCCATCGTGTGAACGATTTTGTCACTCATATCCTACCCTTTTTTAGGCAGGTAAGATCAGGTAAAAACCCATCTATCCACCACATTTTCACAATCATACACAAAAAAAAAAAACAAGCAAGAAGCTATAAATTATATTAATTAAAAACGTCAAAAACATTATTAATATATGAAAAAAAATATAATAGATCACAAAGGAGCAGGACACATAAATTCACACTTCAAACGTACCAACAGACTATAAAAAAGACACTCTAGAATCAGTACATTACAAACATAGCGAAAAGCAATACAGTAAGCGAACAAGAGAAGACACATAAAAGTCTAGGCCTTATACATAAGTTTAACAACTAGTTATTGAAAAAACTTTAATTTATGATACCATCAACACGAACTACAATTAAAATTCCAGTAAACTCCCTTCATTCTTTATCCAAGCAACATGTATAATAGTTATTGCATCTGGCAGCAAAGCACTACAAATTAAACGAAGTATAATCATTAAACCATAAAAAAGGCAAGCATCATAAACTAAATATGAAAGTTTTAAAAAATATAACACAAAATGTACTTGCCTTTCAATGAGATAGAATGTTGTCAATAATCATCTTTCTTTTGAAAAAAATACATCAGTGGTGGCACAGCCATCTCTATTAACATCCATGTCATCACTAACACATACAAGATGAGTGGAAAGAATCTTTGTCTCATCACTCGTGTCAACAGCTAATAAAAATAAATTAACATATTAACATTTTATATTATGAATTAAAACAAATTTAACTAATAATAAGGAAGAAAATTTCACCGAACTTCTCAGCACGCAGCCAATTTTGGGAATAATTTAATGCCTTAATAGTAGTTGGAAGTAGCCTATTCCGATGTGGGCTTATTAACCTTCCACTACCACTAAAAGTTGACTCAGAAACAACCATAGTAACAGGTATGACATAAATATCGTTTGCAATTCAGCCAAGGTTTGGATATTTGCCAAAACTCACTTTCCACCTGTTAAAATGTCAAAGGTTGGCGTTCAAGGTACTGCATCATCATGCAAGTAATGGGTCCAACTTTGCCCTAGGTTTAGATCTTTTTTTTTCTTACTATTTACAAATTGGCAAAAATTCATCATCTGATTTTTTGTATCCTTCAATTCACATGATTGAGAAGCCAAAGAAGACATTGCATGAGCATTTTGTCTTACACCTGTTTTTTTATACTCTTCAAGCAAATTGTAACAAATTTGCACAACTTCTTCAACCCTTTCTTTAGTGGTATTAGAATATATTTTGGAATACTGAAATTTCAAAAGAAGAGTTTTGTACCTTGGGTCCAAAAGAGAAGCAACACCCATAATTCCATGTATCTTTTTCCAATACTTTTCAAACTTCTTTAACATCTTTCTTGCAATGGCATTCATTATGCCAACTTCTTCGACAACCCATTTTTTCAATTCTAATTTAATCTCACAAATTTGTTTGAAGTAAAGGTTGGCTGTAGAATAATTTGTTCCAGAAAAAATCTAAATCACTTCATAAATCATTTTAAAATTTCTACAAATATCTTCAGCTACTACCCACTTCTCTTTAGTTAAACAAGATTTAGTGCTTCTCAAGAGTTCTCAAGCAAGGAAAAACATCCTTATACGTAATAGCTATTTCAAGCATCAAGTAAGTTACGTTCTAACAAGTTTTGCAATCAATTGACAATTTCTTGCTCGTTGGAATATGACACCGCCTTGCAGCCCTCTCAAAATTCTCAACTCTTTTTGGTGATCCAGTCCAAAAAACAACACTATCACGAATCTTATCAATGGAACTCTTAATAATATCCAATCCATCTTGCACAATCAAATTCAGAATACGATCACAACATCTCATGTGGAAGAATTCTCCATTTTGGAGGAAAGAATCACGAGAAAATCTATCTAACAATAGATCCACCACACCATCATGTGCAAAGCAATTATCAACAGTAAGTGTGCAAAGCTTTTTGTCAATATTCTATTCCATAAAATATCTCACTAATTTGCTAGCTAAAACCTTTTTTATGTGTGGAGATGGAACATAGCAAAACCTAAATGAAAACATGTAAAGAAGTAAGATCCTATTATTCGGGCAGTCCAAACACAAGTTCTATACATCAAGAAAGAAACCAAATAAACGTAACCAGTAGCTTTTAAGAATGCAACTTCCATAAAAAAGCTAAATGAGCAACATAATACTAACATTATAAGCTTAAATAGCCAAATAAGCTAAAAGAGTAACTTGATACTAACCTTAACACCCGTTTCTTTAAGGCCAATGAGTTGTCGATATAATGTGCAGTAATAGCAATATATCTTTTTTTTTTTATGTTCTGTTGTCCACACATCGGCGGGTGATCAAAATTCAGCTATCAAGCAAATCAAACTCTTTCGTTAACATTGCCTTATTCTTATTATACAACTTCAAAATATCACTTCTTATTGTGTTTCGAGAAGAAATTTCAAATAAGGGTTACAAGCTAACTGAAAAGCTTCTGAATCCATAATGCTCCATAATGCAAGTTGGATACTCATGAATGATAATCATTTTCACAAGCTCTTTTCTTAAAGCTTCTTGATCAAATGAATGTGTGTCAACCATCATTGAACCATCCGCCTTTGCTTGCTCTTTTAAAAACATTTGCTTGACATCTTTATTTCGAATTCTCCTACATTGAACTTTATTGTGATCATTCAAGTGACTTGTGCTGTTCTTTCTCCTATATGATAGAAGGACGCCACAATGGTTACACTTTGCTTTTCAAACACCATCTACCTTTACTTTTGTAAAGTGATCCCATGCTTTTGATGTGACTTTTTTTTCCCTTTTCCATGATTAATAGGAATTGAATTTCACCCTTCTTGTGTTGTGCTACCAATGATAGTTTCTCCCTGAGTTGAATTTTGCTCTTGTTAGGTTGAATTTGTCATCTCAGGTTGAAAGTTTGCTTAGTGTGTACCGACAATAGTAGTTACTTTTTCTACCCATTCAATAGTTTTTGAGGTATCTTGCAGAGATGTGTGAAGCATAACAATAGGTTTAAGAGCTTCAGTTTTGCTCGGTTTAGAAATAAAAGCATCAAGATCATCAATGTCCATTGAGTTTTGATCTTGACTTTCTTCCATGGTCTCCATATCCTTTAAAATTAAAAAGAAAAGAAAATGTTAAAGAATAAATGTGAATATAGTGAAAAAATGTAAGTGATAGAAACTAAATACTCCAAATATATTATAGAGAAAAAATTATCAAACATATAAATAATGATGCTAAGCCATATGGAATTGACATTAACCTTATGTTCAAACGTTTGGTAAATCCAAAACTCGGCATTTATTTTTTTCTTCTACTTTTCCAAACAACCCACCCCACAACCTTATCTTTTTTCCTTTACTTTTCCTCTTTTCAAGCCTGTTAAATGATGCTCAAACTTTAAAATACTGTCTGACATGTGATTGTAAATTTAGCTATCATTCTTAATGGGAGTCCCAGTTACTCGACAGGAAATCAGCTCATTTGACACCCCAAAAATTCGACCAAATAAACATCATTATCTCCTATTATTCAAACCAATCCACTCTTTCCAAAAATCACTTTAAGGTCTCCAATTTCCTCAAAGGACAATACGTCTAAGATTCAAGATCTGATATACTTTTGGTTTACAAAACAGTAGTGTATCAATGGCAATTTTTTTATGTTCTTCTAATAGAAGTTTTCTTTTTTTTTTTTTCTTAACCATGTGTGTGTGTGTGTGTATAATGTTTGATATATACTATAATCTTAACTAGTTGACCTGAACATATATAACTTGCACATTTAAGAATTAACACATATTTTTCTCGAGATTTAACAAACTATATGTAGCAGTTGATAATATCCAAATCAAATTGCAATATTTCTCCCAAGAAGTAGATGATGAAGGAAGATTTATTTCTAATCAATGGCTCTAAAGATATATATATATATATATATATTTATATATATATATATATAGTACGTAGCATGAGGAACACACTTCATTATTAATCATCAAAAGTCAACCATACTAGTGAAATCAAGAGCAAACGGCAAAACTGAGAGTTCATAGCAGAATTGAAAAGCACTTACTGGTAATCTCATAGGGTGGCAGTTGGCAGAAGGGTAAAAGGGAAACGGGACGAAGAGTAGCCAACAGAATTGAGAGTAGACAGCAGAATTGAGAGGAGCCAATAGAATCGATAGCAAACAAAGTAGAACCAAGAAGCAGAACCCAGTTAAGACTCAAGCAATCATATTCTACCTTCGCCGCCTTCGGATATCCAACAACGCAGCTGTAGGTGTTCTATAGGAAACATACGCAACGTGATCGACGATACTCCAATACCAGCACAGACGACTTGATGTGTGCCTTGTCATGAGTATGGCTGATGAAGACTAAGGAGTTTGAGATTGAGAAGCCAGGGGCATCTAGCAAATGGTGAATTGGCAATGCAAGGGTTTAGGAATTAGGGCTTATCAAATTTACTAAGTTATCCTATTATAATTAAAAGAAATGACTACTTGTGCCAAGCAAATATGTAATAGCATACATATATGGGGTGGATATAGGGTGGATGGACTCCAAACCCGCACCTTACCCATATCCGACAGGTGAAAAAAAACCCATATCCACCCCATATCTGTTTAATTGTTAAAAAAACCGACCCACTGGGTAGGATGTACCAGGATCCCCATTGGGTTGGATATCCGTTGGCATCCGTACTTACAATACTCTCTGAAATGTGCCATTGACCAGTGTACTGGAGGAATAAAAGTTAACCATTTCCAAGCATTTTCATCTGCTACCTTAATCCTTTCCATATACATGTTGAACTTCGCGACATAACTGCTTCTTGCAGTTGACCAAACCAACTCTTTTAGCACTCTTCCAGAATGGACACTCTTGAAGTTATTATAGAGATGACGTACACAAAATCTATGCTAAGCTTTAGGAAATAACTCCTGCACTATTGGAAACAATCCCTAGAAAAAAAAATAAGATAATAAATATTAGAGGAAGTTACATAAGCTGTAACAAAAAAGGTTACCAAGGATTTATCTTTTGTCTATCAGAAATGATGCTCTAGTCTCTAGAATTTGCTTGGTCTATACCCAATTTCTCACCCAACAGACTAGGGGACCAATGCCATGAATCATATGACTTAACCTCCACCATTGCATAAGCTATTAGGAAGATGCAATTAGTTGCATCCAAACCAACAAGAGCATGAAGTTGACCCCCATAATGACCTTTAAAAAAACAGTCATCCACACTAATTATAGGCCTGTATCCATCAAGGAAACCTTGCTTACATGCCTCCAGACATATGAACACCCTTTGAAAGGCTAAATTTTTAAATTGTAGCTTGGACATAGTTCCAGGATTAGTCTTTCTGAGCTCACCTTAATAACCAGCCAACTTGGCAAATTGTATTCTTCCATCACCTCTTATAATCCGAAGTGATTTCTTAATCCTTCTCCATACTTTTGTCCTAGAGACATCTAAGTTGAAATATTTCTTAATCTGATCCCTCAGTGCTGTTATGGAAATATCATGGTTAAATCTTATGTTTTCAAGATATGTCTCAGTAATCCAGCCAAAATTGGTATGCTTTAACTTGAACACCTTGATGCAACTGTGGTCACTAATGGAAGTTTTTATTTGCACTATGCCATCCTCAACAAGTGTAGCATATAATGTCTAAGGACACCCCTCTGCACATTTGGCCCTTAGCCTAGTAAGATACGTTTCTCACTCTTCACAACCTTTACATCACACCTTGACTTAATTCCATAGCCCATATTGCTTTTTTTAGAACATCAAAAGATGTAAACTTCTGACTCACAAGGAACTTAAGGTCACTTATGTCAAACCTTTCATTGAAACTTGCTTACCTATGACCCTCATCACCATCTGAATATATACTTTGCAAATCATCAAAGTCCAAATCTTCCTCAGACCCTATTTTATATGTAAAGCCCATACATGAATTCTTCCCTTTATCACTTTCTACCATAGTTCCTTGAATATGATCACTAATGTCATTATCTTCCTGTCCAATGTCATTGTCTGACTCCTCAAACTTTGTCTCACAACTTCCTATTCGAGAATTAGGCTCATAGTTTACATCCTTCGTGGTTGTTTCACTATCATCCCCTTCATTAGCCTCATTGCTACTACCCACTAGGGCAGTCTCTAATTTTACCATTTACTCATCTTCAGCCTCATTGTTCACTTCAACATTCTCAGATCCTACCTCATGCTCATCTTCAACCTTAACATTTTCAGCTGCCACATTCAATTTAGTATTTACATGACCTTCCTCAACATCTTTTGCCAACATTTGCTCTTCATTCTCCTTCACAGCCCATGTCAGTGCTTTTCTTTGGCTACTTTCACCTTTTTCTTTACTTACAGATGAAGCAGACTTCTTCCTTGATTGTGGACAACTCTTATAACCCTCTTCAACAATTTCTTCTATAACAGCCTTCTTATGACTAATAACTTCATTAATTTTTCATAAAAAGGCTAGCTCATCCTTAATCATCTCTATTTAACTCTTCATCACAATGTATATTTCAATAATAGGATTCTAGGCAAGCAAAGCTTCATTATCTGTATCACATCAGCCTCATCTTTCAAATGGATTAAACCATCATCAAAGGGCATCCCTGGATATAACCAGAAGTAGTTTATGTAAACTGAGTAACTCAACTCTTCCACCATTTTGTCTATCTTTATTAGACTAAACCTATCAAATTGACTATAGTCCCAGTAGTTAACAGAACCCTCAATGTAGGTTTCCATGGCAAGTACCAAAAAAGCCCCCATGGTACATCTTAAATGTGAAATAACCATCACTAGGCCCTACAAATGGAAAATACTCTTTACGTTAATCACCAATATTTTATATTCCACCCACTCTCACATAATTCTTTATTTACTGGTCTCCCTTCCCTTACACAACACACAGAAAAAAAACACATGCCACACACATACCACCCACTTACCCCACCATGTCTTTTAGTTCCCTAACACCCCCACCCATCCACATTCAAACTCTAAAATATTCTCCATCACTCAATCATAAAAGCAGATACACTTATTGTACTGTGGGCAGACTTCATTCTCATTTCTCTTCACTTTCCCTTCTACCATTCTTTTCGGGAATCTCCTCTTTTTTCGATTCTCTGTGCTTTTTCCTTTCCTCAGCTTTGTGATTTCAAATCTTCTATTCTCCGTACAATGTCAGATCTTTTCTCCTTTTCAAACCTTATCCTTCTCCCTTTCTATTCTCTCCAGTGTCTCTGCTCTGCTCTGAAGACTAAAGAACTGCCCCCTCTTCTCTGTTTTCTCTTTTTTTTTTCAATTTTTTTTTATGTCCAAAAGTAATAACTTATGTGTTTACTGGATCAATGTGGATATTCTGGTGCCACATGAACATTAGCGTAGTGCGTACAATTTACCCCACGTTATGACTTATGCGAACAAATGCGGACAGCAATAAAATTTGTAAGATTTTTTAACAAAATTTCAGTTGATTTAAGCATTTTCTTTCTTTCTTTTTTTTTATTGACCGTTTATTGACACCGTCCAGGTATGTATTAAATGGTTCGTTTCAAATCAACATTAGTGTGAAGCAAATTTTACCAATAGTAATTGAACTGAGAAAGCGTGAAATTTTCTGTCTGCTCTGCGGTAGCACCAATTACCAAACAGAGGAATTCGATGAAGAGAAAATAAAATAAACAATAAATTTATTGATTATTTCTTCAAAGAATATTAAATTATACACAGTTAGCTTGCCAGCTCAGTAACAACTAACAATATAAAATGGAAAAACACCCGCGAAATAAAATTACCAAATGGAACCAAAAACAAAAAAAAAAAACCTGGTTCTTTCTGCCAATACTCGAAAGAAAGGGTTTTTTTTTAAAAGAAAAAAAAGAAAAAAAAAATAAAAACAAACCAATCGATCTTCATCAACGTCCAGCGGCACTAATGCCGGCGCTAGTTATTTGTGTTGGCCGAACCCGACGAACTCCCACCGAAATCCATAATCGTCCGCATCAAGGTCTCAATCTCATCGTCTCCTACCCTGTCCCAGAACTCGCTATCCTTATTCCCAAACACCACCGCCTCCTCCACTTTCTTCTCGCTTTCTTGCTCCGCTCGGAACTCCGACCCGGTTTGCTGATGGGCGTTAGAGGAGCCAACATTATCCGGAAATGGGAAATTGAGCTTGGCCCTGGGCCCTCGGAACTCGATCGCCGCCTTGTCATAGGCGAGCGCCGCATCCTCCGCTGTATCGAAAGTGCCGAGCCAGACCCGGGTCGCCCGCTTTGGGTCCCGGATCTCCGCTGCCCATTTTCCCCACGGCCTCTGTCTCACTCCCCTGTATTTCCTCTTCCCTTGCTGCTGCCTGTTCTCCATGGAACTCGAATCGCCCTGAACATTTTGCTCCTGGGTCTGCTGGAAATAGTTACAGCCCAGACAGTCGTCGATGCCGCACACTTTGCACTTCTCGATTCCCTCGGTCAGACGCAAGACGGAAGAAACAGGGGAGGCAGCAGGGGCGACGAAGAATTGGGGAGGGAAGTCGAGGGCGGCAGTGGTGGCGGTGCCAGAAATGACGTTGCTGAGGGCAGTGACCATGACAGAGTATTCTTGCTCCGGGGACAGTCGCTGTGGCGGCGGCGGAGAATCGTGGGCCTCCGGCGGGGCAGGTCTTGACCTTTTTGTTGATCTTTGCATTGGATCAACGAGAAAACAATGGAAGACTTGGCTTGTGTCTTGTTTTGTTTAATTAGCTGCTGGCGAGCTCCAACTCCAAGTCGAAGACTGGGGTGTTTTGGTTTTGAAGTGTTTCAGTTAGCTTCTGTTGCGTTGACGACAACTGGGCGTGCGGTTAAATGGTATTAAAAGCGCAGACTCATGACGTGGCAGGCAAAGTGCCAGCGAATGTCCGCAGGAAATGTACGCAGGTCACACACGGGGTTGAGGCCACTTCTGGAAGGCACGTGAGATATTTGGGTGCTGAGAGGAAAGTGCTCCGCCTCTTATCTGGCAATCTTGCTCGCCGCGACTCGACATCGGGAGGGGGTGTACTGGACCATTGGTACCTCTCTTTTACCAAAAGCCAAAGACTTTCATGCGTTTACTGCGTGTCTGCACTGCCGCATGCTTTACTACTTATATATGATAAATATTATATGTTACCTTTAAACTATATTTTATATTATTTAATTATTCTCAAACTATTTAATTGTTATTATCTTATTTTGTTGTCGATTATATCTTTAAGATGAATGTAATAGTGACGTTACATCAGCAACCACATCATTTTTTCATGTTACAACAGCTGTCATGTCATTTTTTCATTTACTCTTAACGGTTGTGATAGATAACATGATAATTAAATAATATTAAATATAATTTAGGGATGATTAAGTAAAATTTAATAGCTTTAAAATAACTAAGTAACATTTGATATAATTTATGGATAATGAATAGAGTTTACCCACTTATATTTTGCTTGTCCATTTCAAGTAAGCCATCTTAGTTGGTGAAGTGGTAAAATGCTGAGTTTGGAGGTTTGAGTCCCACTAGCTGCCTTTTTGGTTTTTTTACGTTTCTTCCCCTTTTCGTTTTCGGTCTCATCACCTGATTTTTTCTTTTGTTTCTGGTTGCTTATACTTTCGCCCACTTCTTCTTCTTTTTTTTTTTGTTTCATTTCATTTATTTTTTTCTCTATTTCATTTCCCTTTTTTTTTTTTCGTTCCTTCGCCCGCTTTTTATTTTATTTTTTCAATTCATTTTAGCTTCTTTTTCTTTCCTTTTTCCTTTTGTCTTTTTTTTTTTTTGTATTGTTCCCAGCTTTTTTTTTGTTTTTCTTTCATCTATTCTTTTATCATTTTTTTTAAAATTTTATTTGTTCCTTTAGAAGTTCTTACTTATTCTTTTATCAATTTTATCTATTCTTTTATTAGTTATAATAAATAACTATTAATAAAAGAATAAACAACTGATTTATCTAAACAACAAACATAAATTGATATAAGACTAAACAAATATAGGTAAAAGAATAAAAAACTATTAATAAAAGAATCAAAAACTAATTTATCTAAAGAACAAACATAAATTGATAAAAGAACAAATAACTACTCTATCCATCCCAAATTTTTTGCTATATTTTGGTTTTTCTTACTAAGTTTGACTTAAATTTATGTATATTTTTATTTGATAAATAATTTTTAAAAAATTATATCTAAAAACCATGAGTCTTTTAGTCTTTAAATATATATATATATCTGTGTGTGTGTGTGTGTGTTTTAAAATAGTGAATAATAAAAAAATAAATTCAAGCCAAATTTAAGTCAAAAAAATAGAAATGGATCAAAAAATTGTGATGGAGGGAGTACTAATAAAGGAAAAAATAGCTAATTTATCTAAAAAACAAGCATAAATTAATAATAGAATAAACAATAACTTATAAAAGAATAAATAATTATTGATAAAAAAACAACTAGTTTATTTAAAGAACACGTAAAAATTGATAAAAGAATAAATAGCTACTAGTAAAATAATAAACAACTACTGATAAAAGAATAAGTAACTACTAATAAAAGAACATACAACTAGTTTAACTGAAGAACAGACATAAATTGATAAAAGGATAAACAACTACTGATAAAAAAATAAATAACTACTAATAAGAGAATATACAATTAGTTTATTTAAAGAATAAGTGGGAATTGATGAAAGAACAAACAACTGCTAATAAAAAAAATAAATAGAAATTGATAAAAGAACAAACAAGTCTAAATTTTTTAGTGTTGGCTACTTGATTTTTTTTAAGACTTTCATGTGTTAAATTTTATATTTCTTTTTAGGATATTGGTGAAAAGAACAAAGTAAAGCAAAGAATGGAATCAGAAAAAATCTAAATCAAAGCAAACAATAAAATTATAAAAAAAAACTCTAAATCAAAGTAAGCAACTGAAATCAGAGTAAAATTGAAATCAAAGTGAACAACTAAAATCATAGCAAACTAATGCAATAAGAGAATGCATAATCAAAAGTACACAATTTGGGAAAAAAAAAAGATAGTGTAAAAAAAAAGAATGAGAGATTTTTTTGTTCCAAGAAAAAAGACGTAGGCAAAAGAGCATCAGAAAAGTGCCAAAAGGGTTTGCTACTTAATGCAAAAATTAAACAAAAGAAAAGAAAAAACAAAGAGGCAAAAGTTAAAAAAAAAAAACAGAAAAAAGAAGAAGAATCTTGTAGGATTTTTGTGAACCAGTGATGTGATTAACTAATTTGTAAAAATCAGTGTTTATATTATAGAAAGATGGTTCATGATATAGAACCGGCTTAGATAAGACTTACTCTTCCTAAAAACCCCTAAATTTTTTACACAAAAGGACATAAGGTTATTTTTTACATAGAAGGACCTAAGGTTTAAAACTTGCGATCAATATATAAACTCAAAACAAACAAGCATATGACTCTGATACAAAAATGGCTCAGGTATAAACAAAAGTAGAAACATAAAATGTCAACACATAGATATAAACCGGAAAATGCACATGTATAATTTATTGGCTTGAAAAACAAACTTACAGTAAACTAGTGACTACTAGTTTATACACACCACATGTAGATGATAGAGACTAGAATGATTACAATATGGTACCACTGAAGCAACACGCAAAGCCTCAATAGTACTCTTACTGCTACAAAGCACACACAACAACACAAGTAGGAAACAAAATAGAACAATGCTAATTAAGAGGGGAGAAATAGAGAAAGTGTCCTACATATCGATTGGAGAAATGCTAAGAGAAGATAAAGATGTCTTTCCTTATAGAATGGGCTTCTTTAAATAGGCAGAGGGCTTGAGATATTGGTGATAAGACAAGATTACTTCTACCAATCAGGAGACGAGAAAATCTGGAACCACATTTTGTTAGTGGCCATTTGCTTTCTTGGATTCTTATCAGATATAATTATTCTAGGCCTTTAAGAATAGCAATTTCTTTTTTCTTTTGTTATTTTCTACCATAACTAAAATCTTCTTGTGAAAGTAGGAGTATTCTTAGCTGGAGATGCTTCTATTTTTGCTGAGAGGCCTTACTTTACTGGTTACATTTTGATCCCAGTTCCTATTGGTTACATTTTGGGACCATTTTATCTCGAAGAATGGCTAAGGTATTTGTATGAGAGATAGGATATCATTTAGGAGTCCCCATTATTATCGACATTATCTTTCCTAGGGTTTTAAATCTGCCATCTTTAGATTTTGCTTGGTTTTAAAAGTTTGTCAATTTGAAGAAGAGATCTTCAAGCTTAGAAAAGGAAAGGCCTTGAAGGAAGAAGCTTGAAAGGGACCTTATATTCTCCAACACTTCCTCAACTCCATTGGGTTTTTAATCCATTTTTTTTTTAGCTTTATGGATTATTAATTGGTTGATGGCCACAATCAATCAACACTTAGATTTTACTTCAGTCTTGGGAAAGATTAAGATCTTAACTTGTAAGAAACCTCATTTGTATTGTGTTTGTTGTTTTAGTTGAAGAGGTAATTCAAGTAGTTTTACTTAATTTTGTTAATTTCTAGTTGAGCAAATTATCAATTTTTATTGGTCTAGCTAAAGTATGTTTCAAAGTAGTGGTAATTGGTAAATAATAAATTCTATCTTCATTGAGAACGATACTCATTTACTCTATCTACAAATGTTGTGTGCTTGCAGATAGAGATTTTAAAACTCTGCAACATGAACAAAAGAATTAGATATGAATAAGTGGTTTCATGTTTGGAGGACTTGGAATCTTTTTGTTGTGAAATAATTTGATTGTTGGGCATAAGCACTTCTAAATGAATTATGTGCGTTAAATGGTTCATTTTATAATTAGGAATTATGGCACCAACACAAAAAAAAATTGCTTGATTTGCATATAAATATTGAAAAAAAGATACATGAACCTAAACAATCCTTCTAACCTCAAAAACCTCATATGTTGAATTTTGTACTATGCTCTAGCCACAGTTTTTATTTGTTCTTTAAGACCTAAAACCCAACCAGGTGGTTTCAGATCAAAATCTTGTACTTGAAAGAGGTGGTGGCAAGGTAGAGCTTACTATGGTAGGTAAGGAGAGAAGGAGATCTTTGAAAGAGGTGTAGAAGACGGTAGAGGGCTTGAGGGCGATGAGCTTAAGGTTGAGCCCATGATGTAACGATGGAGTCTGGAGTCGCAACCACCACTCTTACCTTCTTTTAGCTCCCTCTTCCATACTATTTCCACTCCAGTTCCTTCACTTTTCTTTGATTTCCTCTCTACAAAAACATGTCTCCTTACTTCCTTTTAGCTGATCCAAGCTAAGTAGAATATGAGACTCACTTTCACCTCACTTTTTTTTTTATTATTGAAAGTCATCCATGAAACTTCTCATTTTTTAAGTTTTATTGGGTTTACTTTATTTTGGTGTAATTAGTTGCCTTAATATTTTGGTGAGAAGTAGAATCAATGTTTCGAGAAGAAGATAAATTAGTTCCGCCTTTGTTTTCATTTTTAGCAGAGAAGATGAAGAAGAATATGAAAATTGGACAATCTTTGTTTTTAATCCCTAAAATTATGCGTTTGTGTCAATTTTACCCTAAAATTTTTAATTCTTTCAGTATAGTCTTTTGTTGTTATAAAAGAAGAGGTTATGTAGTGTTAGACATTACCACATTAACTCAAAAGGTACTACTTTATCAAATTTTGTCCAAGATGACAGAAGAACTAATAAAAGTGACTTGGGTGGGATGCACCTTAATAGGTAGGAGATTTTACGATGACACAGAATTAGATAAGTGGCCACTTTAAGACAAACGTTAAAGTTAAGAGACCAAGAATGAATTTTACTCTTTTACTTATCGAGGACCAACTTAACTAAGTATTAATCTTTTAGCCTTTAAATGTTTGTTTTCTAGCTGTTAACAAAGACTTGAAAGATCATGCATGCACCTAGCTCTATTTTTTAGGAGGTTGTTTGCTTGGGTGTTGTATAAAGAAAACATGATATGGATAGTAAACAAAAAAATGTGTACATGTTTCATGTTTGCTGAATGCTTTTCAGGATAAATTCTCTTTCACGAACTTGAAACTGTCAAGAAAGCATGATTTTTATCCCTCAGTTTACATCAAGGTGTTAAATATAGTTACAGCTAGGCATGCTGCACCTCATTTTTTAAGGTATACTGCATGATATACTGCACCGCATATCATTATTGTTTTCACAAAAAAGTAAATGTCACAATATTATTTTAAGATGAAATAAATTAAATAATATTTTCTACACATTTTTATATGTAGTCTAATTTTTCTCATCATAATTTGTCAAATATAAATAAAATATATATGATAGAAGATAATTTTTTATACAAAAATCATAAAGCAAAATAAATATTACTCAGAAAAAAATTAATTCATTAAAACAAAATAAAAAAAAGAAACAATGCTTCAATAATAACAGTACATTTTTTTAATACTACAATGAGCTCCTAGGTGGCTCAAAATATGATGCTTTTGTCCTAGTTTGTATTAATTATGTTAAAATAGTTAAAATATGTGTATTATACATATTTTAATATTTTTATATATTTATGTATGATATTTTGATGTAAAATGACAAAAAAAATATCTCACATATGTTTGCAAAAAAATAGAATACTGCAGTATGTACCTTTTAGTATTTGCAATATATTATGTTTTTTGACAAAATATATATATAAAAAGTGACTGATATGTAAAATGTAGTGGCATATCACAGTATTTCAAGTGAAAAAATGATAAAATATGAAAATATTTGTAAGTAGTATATCATACAGTATACCGTGGTATTTAATTCCTTAGTTTACATTACTTTGTGATTGACCGAACATGATCTGAATTGCTATAAAGATTGCAATTGCTACTTAAAGTATGTATTATGCAGCTTGTGTATCGGGCAACAAGCTAGGGGCTATGGGGGTTTGATTCTTGTTATCAATTAGTGTTTGTCTAGATAAGAGCTCCCTTTGGCGTTTCTTTTGGATTTACATTTCATAATTGAATGTTTTAACTTCAAATTCAAATATGTGAGTTTCTATGAATTTATTTTGAGCCCTTATACATGTTTATTTAATTAGAAAGCATTAATTAATATATTTCTAGATTAATGGTGCTGTGTTTTTTTCTCATTTTATTTTTTGGTGGCGGAGATGAATTACTGATGGATATATGTTTCCCACAAATTAGCGACAGAGGATTATTGGTGGATTAGGGGTAGATTATGTTCGTTGGTAAATTGGCGATGAAAACCTTCAGTAATTCGTTTGTATGTCTCATCGTCTGTTTTATTTCATCATTCTATAACCTTTTCAGTGATGGATTACTGATGGATGGTTGCATCATAATTTTCCTTTCCATTGCTAATCCAACTCTAAAATTTAATGATGAGGTTTTTATTATAATCGATAAATTTTTTGTTACTGATGCTAATTAACGACGATAACAACAGGTTTTCCATTGGTGAAGCCCAGTTTTCCAGTAGTGAATATGTATGAAAGATGTCAAATAAAGAGCATAAATATTTCATGCTATGCGTATATATAACTGATTTAAGTTTGGTTAGAATTAATTGATTTAAGTTTTCTTGTTATTGCTGATGGGGCATTTGATGGGGAGGTGGGTTCACATTTTTAATTGCCGAATTGCCCCTGAATATGGATAAAATTACCCATGGTTCAGGACAAACTAAGGAGCTATATACGATCTCGAAGCTTGAATAGGGGGTTGGGTTCACCACTGGTGACTAGTTGGTCACTATAATCGGTGATTTAAGAGCTATGTCCCATGATTTAGGACAAGTCGGTCACCATAATCGGTGAAAAATTACCTTGAAATTTCAAGGAGGTGGCCAGCTACACCGATCTACCAACCGACACAAGTATAAAGGGATAACTCGGTGCTTCGATCGACCAACTGGTTCACACAAATACTGATGCTACTAGCCAATCTGTGCTTTGATCCACTAGAACTGAATAAAAGGAACCATCAAGGAAGCAACTGTTGATGAAAAGTGCGCCTAAGATGGCAGGGATGCAATTAGGGAAGTAGGAGCAAGAAGTGCCGAAGCAGAGAAGGCAATAGATTTGGGAAAGGTCGATGTCACATTGAGCAATGGTGTAGATGAAGGAGAGGTTGTGATAAGAGAAATAATGATATTGAAATATGAAAAAGTACAAAAAAATCCATCATAGTTATGTGCCTGAGCCTTATTGCCCACTACAATATTGAATGGTTCCAATTGCATAACTAAAGTCGTAGTTTAGTGTCAAATTGACCATCAAAGTTTTGAATTGAGAGTAATATAACCATGAATGTAACTGACATTGAAAATATACTGTTTAAATGTGATTGTGTGGCAAATAATTGATGAAATAATATGCCAAATATGTAAAATGCAAAAGCTCCATAGTTAGGAACCTAGACCAAATAACCCACCATAGTTAGGGACTTAGATTAAATTGCCAACAATGTCCACTACTAAGCATCCTTCCATTGCTTCTAGCCCCCAGTCCACACCGTCCACTTTGCCTCCCACTATGAACAACACAAAAAAAAAAGAGAAAAAGAAAAGAACGAGACAAGAACACGCAACTTGTCCTAGCCTTTGGCCCTCTTTGACCCTGACGCTAATTCAGCCAACTCAAAAGCCTCATCACTGTCATCTAACATCACCGTAGCCACCATCATTCAAGTGTCGCCTTGCCTCATCGTCACTAGTGTCATCAGCCACTGATGATGCCAAATTGAAGGAGGTGCCATTCATAAAATCCATCATCTATTGCCACCATTACAGGTCGTCTGTTCATTGAGAAATCATCTTGATCATGCCCTTCGTTACCTGGGCCCCTAATAGCCCTAAAACCATCACCTTACTGCTATTGGAGTTAAAGATCGGTGAAAAGAAGACTAGCTTGAAAAGGGAGTGGTTAAGGTGGTGGCCTAGGCGATGGGGAGGCTGGTGGGCTTGGAGGAAGACATCGCAGGTAAGAGGAGTGGCGGTGACACTAGAGGAGGATGACGATGACAACAAAGAGGAAGAAGAGTGAGAGGAACCAATTTCAATGCTATGTTAGTACGCACAATTAATATTTTGTTTACAAGTTAGCATCACATTAGTATGCACAATCAGTATTCTATTTACAGCTTAGCACCATTAATAGCGAATGGTCAATTTGATGCCAAATTATGACTTTAATTATTAAATTGGAACCACTCTAAACTATAATTATAAGTAATAGGATTTATGGCCATAACTATTGTGGACTCTTTGATACTTTTCCCATTATAATATTTACAAATGTTCAACTCTGTGAAATGAAACCTATATTCCCTATTAAAGCACTTGCTTATCCACTATCACCTAGTCACACGATATAGTCATTTTCCTTGACCATTGGATAAGGTGAAGATGAAGGTAAAATAAATCATTTATTTTATTTCGCAATTTTGTCTTCATGAAAATGTAAGTGATTAAATTGTGATTTTTTGAACGTTAGTAACCAACGAGGTTATGTTTGACCCGCACATTGTAGTAGGTAATTTTTTCAATAAATTTATAATTAAAATAAATATCAATAATAATAATTTAAAAATTTTAAGTCATAAATTTATGTTCATTGATTAAAATTTTGAGGTAAGATTTTTTTATATTATGTTCTTATCATTATCAATTATGATCAAAATGTAAAACCGTGAAACATAATATTGTACATTATTTGAAATGATAGATATTTTTTTGGTGATTAAAGAATAATTGACTAAAATTTTTTATCTCTTATCAATTTAAATTTCAATTTTAATATAGATAAAAAAATTTACTTTTAATTTTAGGAATTATTTACCAAATCACTTCATTAAACCATAGAGCTTTTTCTTTTTACCTTTATTACGTTAATGGTAACCAATGTTTTACTTTAGAAAATAATACATCATAAAAAAAATATAAAATTGTGTTGGATTTATATTAATCAATGAATGATTTAACCATTAATATAGTAAAGGTAAAAGAAAAAGAAAACAAATAAATTGACCAAAAGCTGGTGACAGAAAGCAAAAGTCAGGGAGTATTAGGGTAGAAGTGAAACATCTAGGGACCAAAAGAGGGGAAATACCAAAAGCTGATGAAAGAAAGAGAAAGTTAGGGAGCATTAGGGTAGAAGTGAAACATCTAGGGACCAAAAAAGGGATTTAACCATAATTGGAAGAAGCGAAAAAAAAAAAAAAAAACAGCGCATGAAGGACGAAGGGCAAAATCATTTATACACTGTTCATCACTGTAGTTCGAACAGTGGAGCCTTCACAGCTTGTAGAATACAGTTTAATTAGGAGTTTATCAAAATTGTGTCAATTTGTAATTTTTTAAAAGAATAATAATATTCTAGATAGTATTTTGGAACTGACTAAAACATTAATTGACGCGTATATTTATAGGGTGGTTCGGATGGAGTTTCTGATTCCCAATCAATTTCTAAATTTTCAAGTTGGGGTCCCATTCCCAAAGCCCAAATCAGCCGTCCAACAATGGACCCTACAAGTCAAAAGCCATGGAACATTCCTTTGACTTTTTTTATTTTTATTGCCTTCCAAGCCTAAGGCAACATTCCAAACTTTCATCGGCAAGGCAACAGCTAATGGACAGCAGCGATGACCCCGCCCCCGACCCCGCTGTCGAGCGCCGCCCATCGCAAACTCAACCATTTGCCGTCCATTCCGTTTGTTGATTTCCTTCCTTCCTCTCGGTTTTTTCTCTTCCTTTCTTGGATTTTATTCCTGATCCCCGTGAGTATCAGCTCCCCAATTCCTAGGGTTTTTTCTTTTTTATCTGTAGTTTGGTTTGATCCAATTCACATATAATTCATTTTAATTTAAGTTAATTAACTAAAAAATAACTTATTTTTATTATAATATTTTTTAATTAAAATTAAATTTAATTAAAAGTTAATATTATATAGTTACAATAATCCCCCAATATTAAAAATATAATTTTTATAATTTTATTAAATTTTTATGATTTTTTTTTTCAATATCATAAAAAATTAATTTTTTTTTTTTAAATACATTATTACATCTATATAATATTAACTTTCAAATAAAATTGATTTCATGTAAAAAAAATATAAAAATAAAAATAAGTTAGTTGACTTAAATTAAAATGAAGTAACTGTCAGTATATTAATGTAATATGAATATAATGCACGTATGTTTAATTAGACATGGTAGTGTTTTTATAATTTTACCTCCTATATTTGTAAAAAATTTCTCACAATACTTATTTCTCTGGCAGCTCATTGAGTTTCCAGGCGAGATTGGAGAAGATGAAAGGCCCAGGCGACTCAACACGATTCCAGCTGGAGATGACGATGCGATTCGAGCCGGAGATGAAAGGTCCAGACTTCGACGCCATTATGACAATAAAGTCGGAGATTCGACGGTGCGAGAAGATGACGACGCGATTCAAGCTGGTGATGAAAGGTCTAGGCGACTCGCTGAGATGATGACGATGCAGTATCACCGGAGATCCGACGCAATGACAAGCGGCAAAGGCAGATGCCGATCCAGAGGCGACGCGACCGATGATGATGTTCGACGAAGGCAGATTCAGGAGTGGCGGCAGCTACAGACCTAGAAGCAGTGGCTGTGGAGGCGGTAGCTATGGATGAAAGGCGGCGGTGGCAAAAAGATGAGAGATGAAAGGGAATAGAAGAAGAAAAGGTAGATGGGAGGTTGATGAGAGATCGATAGATGAGAGGCGGTTGTGATTTGTTTTTTCAAAATAAAAATTATTTTTTTCATTAGTTATTATTTAGACATTTTTGTATATCAATTTAGATATTTTTAAATTTTTATTTAGACAATTTTTAATTTACTGAATCATATACTTTTACTTATACATTCTTTAAATATTTAGATATTTTTATATTTATATTTGAATACTTTTACATATTTAGTCAGACACTTGTTTTAAATTATTTCAAATAGTTATTTTCTAAAGATAACAGATTATTTACAAGTTATTTAGTCAAACATTTTTACATATTTATTCAGATATTTTTTTATATTTAATCAGACACTTATTTTTATAGTTTCGTATTGATAAACTTATATTTATTATATTTATTTCTCTCATATTTAGTATGTTTTAATATGTTTTGAATCTTAAATATATATTTTGAGTATGTTTTGTAGCTTAGAGCATATCTGGACTTAATTGATTGAAAGTGAATTTAATTTGCCATTTTACAAGTTTTAATTTGGTTGTGCTCTTTCAGGATGTTGACAAATTGGTGATGTTATGGTAGAAAAATTATATCTTGAGCTACTGAGATCAGAATGAAGTGATTCTTGATTCATTGGAAAGCTAACATCTGGACCTACAAATCACATTCATACCATGAAAGCCTAGTTTGCACGTTAAGAGGTTCAAATTCAGCTTCAAAGTCGCCACTTACGAGTCACCGCCGGTTTAGAAGCAGTTGCGGTATTTTGGGCATATCTTTGGTTGTAGATGTCCGTTTTATGCGCTTTAGGTGTCGTTTCGAAGATAAGAAAGAGGTCTACAACTTTTATTCTTTGAGTTTTGAGAAATAATGCCTGAATCAAGGTCGAATATCAGCTTGAAGTTACTGTTTCTGTTCTGGAGCATTGTTTGGCTGACAACTTTGAAACCTTATAGTTATTTTGAATCTTTTTATTTGTTT
The DNA here is from genome assembly GCA_005392925.1 of Aquilaria sinensis. Classification (NCBI taxonomy): domain Eukaryota; kingdom Viridiplantae; phylum Streptophyta; class Magnoliopsida; order Malvales; family Thymelaeaceae; genus Aquilaria; species Aquilaria sinensis. The sequence continues at coordinate 353 of SMDT01001729.1, read as the reverse complement.
GGGGTACTTTTGTAACAATATAGAAAGTTTAGGGAGTTTTTATGAGTTTAGCCATATATTTTAGTTTTCTTTGGCTTTTAAGCGTGGCTGCCGCCGCACCCCCCATCTCCATCTCTTTTTCCTAATTCTAGTTTTAGTTTCTTTTATTCTTCTTTGTTTTTCTTTCGATCATGACTGAGTAACTTTCTAGTTCAGTTCTAGGGACGATTTCCATCGCCAACACCCGTTGTGAGGATTGATTTTTCTTGCTTAAACTTTCTTTAATTTTAAGTATTTACTTCTTTGTTGTTCAGATTCATTGCAATTAATTTTCCTGTTCTCGCTTGTTGAATTGGTTCTACAATTGCAAATCT